>JACJUM010004390.1:3509132-3647475 GCA_020976665.1 Heortia vitessoides
TTTTAAAATTCTATACAGTTTTATTGATAACTAGCAGCGCTGATAGACGTTATCCTGCCATTGTACAGCGTGCAGTCTATCCATCGCGTCGGCTGTCATACAATTGACAGCTATGTTATACACTTAAAGATCACATTACAAAAGTTTGATCGTAACTTTTTCCTATTTTTTGGGATTGGTTTTGGTGTTCGTCTATCATAAGAACCTTCTAATGACAAAAAGAACTCATCAACAATATCAAATCAGCCGGAGGAAGTCCACTGCTGGACATAGGCCTTCCTATAAAAGGGAAATTTTTGCCCATAATTGCCGCGCGAGTCGTGCGTAGTAGCGATGAAAATGTTGCTGCCCATTCCCGAACTAATAGTATTTGAGCTACTGTTTCAGGTGGATGTACTGCCATATGTGAGTGGCAGTACCTCAGTCACCTCTCATGATACCTGGTACAGAAGGAGGTACTACTCTGCCGGAATATGTTATCCAGTCATTTCACCGTTTCTCTCAACCCTCCAACCGGAACACAGGAAATGTCAGAAAAATAATTTACTAACACGTGGGTAGCCAGTGTAATAATATGAGTCGCTAGTATTATTTATGAGGCAATTGGGGCCTATATGGCTCTCAAAGTATTATAGAGTTTCGTACCAGAAACGGAAACGGAACTCTTAAGTATCAATTGAATGTAATTGATACTTAAGAGTTCCGTTTCCGTTATATATTCTGTTATAGTCATATAAAAGCAAAATTTGATTTTATATGACTATGAATGATTGTTGAAATTGATCGATGGACACACTGCCATCTGCAGGTTTCGGTACGTCATGCCAGGGACCAATAGGGACCGATGACGCAGCAGGTGATCCTGCCGTATGCACCAAAGCTCGTGAGTTCGATCTCCATCCAGGGGAAATATTTATATGAGACTTGAGGAAGTTCTATGTCTCGGTGACGAAATCATGTATTTGAGTATTATTGTGTGATTCCTCGGTTGTCTGATGTTTACCGCAAGTTTTTTAAGTAACTTGATCTCGGAGTCAGATCAATGTATGATATATTCTGTGAATTTATTATTATTACAGTAACAGTGATCATAGACTTCTGGTAGAGATAGAAAACAAACATGGCCACTTTTACTAATTCTTAATTCTTAGGTATATATGTTTCAGGTATGTGATTTTTTTACTTTTACGACAGATTGCTAGCTCAAACTGCGAGGACCCACTGTCGTAAATCATTAAAATTTCGTCAAGTCCTTTATGGAATTTGTTAACAACAAAATAATAGTCACGAAACGTGGACAGTCCTTGATGCAAAGGTGTGTTTATTCACGTCTATTTTTTTATATTTTTTATTATTTTCTGACTTTCCCAAAATACCCTTACTTCTTCTTTTTTTCCCAATAAATCCCCCAATCGATTTATAATCTAGTAATACAGTAAAGTTTTTTCTCTTTCGGTACATTTTGGTGCACATAGCGTATGTATTTGACAAACTTTGGCGTCTATATAATTAATAGAAAAGATCCAGAAGATAAATAAGTTCAAGATGTTCGTTTAATAGTTGAATTAATAACTATAGCCCGGCGCCCTCTTAATACAAAACTTACAGTAGCCACATTTAAATTATAACGCATTTGTTGTTTTTATTGCCATGCGCTTTAATGACTCCGGGGTTGGAATAGCTAATGTATTTTTAACTGGTTATTGTGAGATAATTTGTGCATTGTTTGTAGTTGGGTTAAAAATTAATGTGGATATTTAGCGAATAAAAGTATTAAATTATATTCAAAAAGGAGTATGTATTAAACATATTACAAATTTTTTATAATATAATCTTTCACAAATCTCTTGAACAAGCCTGTGTTAGACTGTAATAATAGATCTAATAATATATATATTTTTTAATTTATATTAATTTATCTATTAATAATTTATTTTCTCTCTACAAACGTTATATTATTCTTATGCTAATACAAAAAAAAATATTTGTAATTATAATTTGTGAGACTGGGCTCCTACTTTCTTATTTATAACATTAAACCCTATTATCATGCGATATTAAAGAATTGTGTGTGTGTGAGTGTGGGCATGGGGCACGTGACGTTGTGGTAGACTATCCTATATCCCAAATATTGCGTGAGACTTTAATATAAGTTTATTCGATACATCATAAATCTGCTCTTATATCGGTATCAAAACACGGTTTATTTAACATTTAAAATTTTTGTCCATGTTTCGGTCTCATAATATAAATGGTAGGCAATATTATGACTGTATGAAATAAACTATCAGCCGTAACTTTAGTTATGTAGGATACGTCTATAAATGTAATAGGCAAAATTATTTTTAAATTAACGTAGCTTAATTTTAAAAAGTGACGGAAGCAGTAAATTGATTTACAAACGAGACAATGTCCTCAGGTATAAATGAATATATTCTTACAATATCTTCACATACCTGACGACCCCGTGATGAGTACATAGCTTAAAGCACTTTAGATATGTATACAGACAACGAAGAAGAAATGCAATTCCTACATGCATGTTACAAGTCAACGATTGTCACAAGGTAACCAAAATGTAAAAAAAATGGAAATGTTAAATAAACCACGTTTTAAAGCCATTAATGAGTAGAAATAGTCAATGCATAGAGTTTTGTAGGGATCGAATCCACGGTGATCCTCATGACACGAGGTGTATAATGTACAAGATAGTAGGCTCAAAATCACCAAGGTTGCAAATTACAAGATCGGTCTTATGACGAAAATTATTGTGTGATATAATGATGATAATTAGTTTAATATTATGCTAACTTCGTATTTAAAAACACTTTGGTAGTGGCAGAGCACAGTAACTGTTACTTTTTTTATAATTTTGCTTTAAGAGGAAAGTTTTGAACGTTTTTCGAAACCTGATAAAATGTCGTAAAATACAGAAGTGCGGTTATTAGTGATTTAGAAAACAAGAAACGTTTATTACATATCAATAAAGAACAGAATGTAATAAAAATAATGGCTACAAAATCTTCCAAAGCATAATTTTGTTTAAAAACTAATATTTGTTGCTATTACCATGCATATTGTTTAAGAAATATTAAGAACTGAATACCTTTTATGATTAGGTTAACATTTATAAACACATAATTCATGTTTTTTGATACAATTAAAGGTATTTTTTGTAAAAAAGAATTCAAATTGTATGTATTTACGTAATTTTAGTAACGTTCCCAGAAATGACCAACCATTCCCGGAATGATAAGAGTGTTCACTGAATGACGATATTGGTACACCTAGGGCAATGGAGTAAGGATTATTTAAATTATGAACGACAATTTCATTAACAGTGTTATTTATTTAGTACTAATGTTTTAACTTGAAATAAAATTACATTTTCTTAATCAGTACAAAGTAGTATTTTGTTAGAATTCACAAATCACAGTCAGTTCCTAACCCTTCATGTGTAATCTGTTCTTCAAATTAATTCTTTGGAGTAAGTTACAGTCTAGTGTAGGTACTTAACTTATAATAACTGCTTAATAATGTACCTAATACAAGCAAATATAAATTCAAATAGACGAGTTAACCAATAAAATGTTACATAACAAAACAAAACGAGCTAACATTTCTTAATTTTTTTCGTAAACATCAATATCACAATCAAAATAGTGATACTCTCGATTCTCGGTCTTTCTGCAATACGGGTGTCAGAATAATGCGAATTATTTTCTCAAAGTTAATATAAGGAACATCCTTTACTTCCTTCCAGTTTGAATTTTCAGGTATGGTTACGCATAGATCTCAAGAAAGTTTTTCCCCATCGTCGTCATCTATACCTGACTGGCATGTGGCCACATATTCATAATAAATATTTGCCTTTTGAGTAGCGAGTTTAATTAGTAAGAATGTCCCAGGTGATACTAAATTTGGAAGTAAAGTTTCTTCGCCATATGATGTACTAACTTTAACATTGCTGTCTTTCTGCTGGCGAACAGAAATGGCCCTTAAATTTTCTTCATCTGATGAAGATGAGTTGTAAACAGTTTTGTAAATACTCTGTTTTTTCTTAAAATTCAAAAAGCATTTTAAATCGTCAATATTCATTGACTCATCGGGAACAGGGGATTCAATCACAGGCTATAACATTCTCATGTTCAATTGAATTTATATTAAAAATATTAGAAAGAAAAGACAGTTTCAGTTCTTTGTGAAAACGGTCATATCGGTAGGCTATTATTGAACCTTCTGACCCTTTCTACAAAGAAATTGATAGCATCCAAAGAATTTGGTACTTTATCTTTTGCATTGGCCACATCTTCTTCGGAGATAACTTTTACGTTAATAGCAGAGTCTTTGAACAAACCAACAAAATCTATGGCTATTTTAACATCATTCCCCATGCGTACGTGCCAATCTGCTGTTCTTTTTAGATATCCAGATATTGGCCCTTTGCCATAGCCAAGCTCACTAAAAGTCCAAGCAGATTTTGTTACTTGATTGAAATCGTTTATCAAGGTTGTATCCAAAGAGCTATATTTGTACGATTGCGATATTGGGATGTGGGACCATCTGAATGGATTTGAAGTGTGTCAACATCCTTGTTTTCCAAAATCGTGGTTAGTATCGGTTTCATATGAGCCCATACGGCATGAGCTTGGTGATCTAAACTTTTACTTGCTGTAGCAAAAGATCTCGGTTTCAAATTAGTGATACCGCATTTACGTACTGCATGGGGTACGGGAATATCTTTAATTTAAGCAACAACTGTTTTGTTAGGACTAGGCATATTTGTGACTTCTTTTACGTCTCTTCTTGTAAGTTTTTTCTTTAATTTCTCAATTTTTCGTTTCATTTGGATAAACGTTTCTCCCTATTTCTTTATTTTTCGGTAAGCTTTTGCTCTATCTTTACGGACGCTTTTTCTTCCCACTTGTCTTCACATCACGTCACAGAAGGAATCGTGACCGTCTCGTTATAAAAATTGTGGTGGTGTATCACGTATTATATTTGCTAAAGCCTTTTTATTCTTCCTTTATTTTTTCGACGCCTTCTTTGAATCTTTTCTCTGCTTTTGTTTCTCTCTAGTAGTGAAATCATTAATGTTCTTTCCTTTTTTTTCTGCTTTTTTCTTTTTATAATATTCCCTGTCCTTAGCCCTCTTTATTTCTCTCTGTTCATCAGTCATCTTATCTAAGAATTTTCTTTTTCTAGCATTTGCCTTTTCTCTTTGGCGTAAGTAAGCCGCACTATTTTCTTTAAGTTTTTTTTGTGACCTTTTTCCTTAGCAGGAGTTTCCATATTATAAAAAATAAAAAAAATATTTAATTAAATAAAAGTTACTAGATAAATCCCTTTTATAATAATAATTATTATTTCGGGAAAATCACCGTCATTTTGAGAACGTTGCATCATGTCCGGGAACGTTGCCGAAATGAGCGTTGTCGAAATGACAGATTCAAATTCGCGCGCGTTTATCTCTGCGGCCGCCGAGGTAAATTGGATTTGAGACGGTCAATTGTATAATATTTAAGATTATGACGTTATTAGATACTGCAAAAAGATTTAGGGAAGGATTAGAATAACGATTAGGAAATTGAAAGGTACTTACCGCTTAATTACAATTCATTCCACGAAAAACTTCACTCACAGCCGACTATGTTATTGTTTTTATTCTCTACTGACGTTTGATGCCAAACGGTTGTGTTCAATAAAATTTTTTTTTTCCGATTTCAGCTGCGTTTACTGAAATGATGAATGCACTGATGGACAAATTGTTTTAGACTGTTAATTTAAAAATAAAACGTTTATTTTAATTCTTTTACTTGGAACTTGTATTAGTATAGAAATATCAAATACTAAGCAATAGCAACTAGTAAATACCGTTGATTTGAACTTGAAGATTTGGAGTTGTATTTCATGATGGTACAGTTGGACCCGTTCCCGAAATGGTGTTTCGTGTACGAATTTTAATGTAATTTAAAAAATTATTTAGTTTTACGGTTTAATGTACAATGTACAGTTACAACAAATGATGTCTTTTATTTCTGTATGTTCATTTGATAATTAAAGTAACGATTTGAGTAATTATTTTGCAGGAGGCGAATCAAATTCTGCACTTTGGTGAATTTGAGCCAGTAATACTACCGAATGCGCCATTGGAGCTTTCTTATCCTCAGAAATTCACACTATTCATGATATTGTTGCGGTTACACGAATATAAACAGGCTACCTTGACGCTCCACGTGATGACTATTTAAGCTTGTGTGCTAGCCTGCCTATATATAGATAAAGACCTTCCGGCGAATTGACGAAATGTTCCTATAACTGTAGCGCTGGGTGGATCTGGTAGCAATCGTAGAGCGTAGCTTCATAAGGGGAATGCTGCTGACCATCCCCTCCCTGTTATATTTAAGCTATGAGTACAGTCATCCTATAATTCCACTGCTGGATAGAGAACTCTCTAAGAAAGAGGGAATTTTGTCCATAACTGCCACGGTGGGCGAGTCTGGTTGCAATCACATAATGCTGCTTGTGTGATGACGATGCTGCTCGCCATCGCCACTTTCTTGTATTTAAGCTTAATTCCTCTGTCGTCTTTTATGACATCTGTTATAGGGGGAGGTACTATTCTACTTTACCTTGTCCCACGGCACAGTAGTATAAAAAAGAAATGTAATCAACGATATGCAAATTTGTATATTACAAGCAATAATTAACGAAAACAGTAAAATATTCGTGTCAAATTAATTTTACAAGGTCGCCATAGCCAGTCGCCGAGAAATAATAGTTTTTTATACTAGTCAGTGCTTCGGACTTCGAACGCGTCAAATATTTTTAAGTTTAAAAATTTAGATTTTATTGCCAAATTCTCTTCTTTTGTATATAGATAAATAATAAATATAAATTCCCACGACATCTTATACATTGACCTGACTCCGTGGTAATTCGCTAAAGTGACGTTACGACGATGAAGTTGTGTTATAGTCACCAGATAACAAAGGGATCACAAATATACTTACTTAAACTATAACTTAAATTAACTTAAATTAAATTAACTTAAATTTATATTCTCAACACCCAGACACAGAATAAACACAAAAATCATCATATAAATATTTGCTCTGGGTGGGAATCAAACTCTGGCGCACAAGATAGGATCACTACTATCTGCACCATCGAGCCCGTCAGACATATGCATTTTAACATAAGTTTATCTTTCAGTTAAATTTCCGTCAAAATACGTTCGAGCGTTTTAGAGCAAGAGAGAGAAAACAGTCTAAAAAACATTTAATAATTAATATGCTTAACCAACAGAAACTTCGATAATATTCATATGTATTGATCATAAAACATATATTTATTAATTATATTTTAAAACCGTAATAGACATTTATTAAATTTACGTAAATCAAATTACAAATGGCGATTATTAACAATAAAAACAACTGTTTACAATTAAAATGCTCACTTAATAGGCGTTGGCCAACAGCAGTTGTCGACTTTATTAAGTTATCAATCTGACATTAAATTTAATAATGTAAAATGAATATTAATGTTTGTGACCTAATTATAAAAAGGGTGACTGTTTATGAGCATAAAATAGCAGGGCATAATTCATCATGAGATATTTTAATTTATCATAATAGTAGTTATTCAAAGTGCATAACTGATGGCCGATGGGACCATAAAGTTCTAGAATGGTGATGACGTCCAGAATGTATGAACTGCGTAGGACGTCCATTTGCAGGGTGGACGGAGAATGTGACTGGAACTATAAGATCGCCTTGAAAACTCAAAAAGAAGTCTAAGTCTAGCAGTTAATGTCCTATGGGTCGTATGATGATGATCTTAATGCATGCTTATAAATACGTATGCCACTTTTTTGATCAAAATACTCAGCAGGCAAATTAATTGCCCTATATTGTTTCATTGTTTAAGTTCTCCAATTTCTAGTACCTCCAGTGTTAAGTTAGGGGTGCGAATTCCTAACATCGTAGCATCAGTAGAATATCTACTGTTGGTCATAGACCTCTCCATAAAGGTAGAATTTTGCCCTTAATAGCCAAGCATAGTGGTATTTGAGCTATGCCGTTTCGGTTCGATATACCGCCTATCTATCTATCTATCTATTGTTCTGGAAACATAATCATTCGAAACAATGGTACTTTTTTATTTTTTGGTCACCAATTTTTCTACTCCTCGATTGTCTAGAATACCAAATCGTTACAGCGATATCATTATATATAATGTTAACTAGAAAATCATCTAGGAAATGTGTTTTTAATTTTTAATTTTATTGTTTTGAATTTTATTTTTAAAATATTAGTAATATATTATTAATAAAATATTATAGACGTAATTAATGATAAAGAATAGAATCAAATATATACAATACATTGTTTTTGATATTATAAAATGAATTATTTTTTTGCTCTTTAGCTGATTATTATATTTTATGAGGAGGCTGAGGATGACCGATCAAAAAGCAAATCCGGCAGACTTAGTCCTGTCTTAATTGTACTTATATGACTATCATGAAAAAATTATTGCGACGATAAATTGAGATAAAACTATTCTATCTCTCATGTTGAATTAAATTGTACACCATAAGCAAAAAAATATTAAAATTTGTTTAGCAGCTAAGTAGCTCATCAAGGGTAAAGAACGTGATAGGAAAATATAAAGATATATGATTAATTGTATCTTGTAATATATAGAATATTAGTGGGCCTAATTCAATAACTTTTATTTTGGGGGGGAATAAAGTCACTGGCAGACCCAACTTCTGCCATTGTTCGACTAAACTAGATGGTATGAACGTTACAGCCACTAGTTTATGTGGTGGATTTCTTTTTAGGCGAATATTGTTACGAACCTGCAGTACCTCTTAACTTAATTTAAATAATAAAGCTCACATTTTGAAGTAAATTAGCACCCAATCATCAAACTTTATTCATATATCAAAAGTGAAATTCAATCATTAATAATTCAATTCATTAAAATTTTCAATAAGCAAAAAGATTGACTTTCCTTTCATTATTTTCATATGACTACTTTGCTAGCAAAAGATATCAACGCACTACGAAATTTCACGCGTTGATGTCTTTTATATCACCTGGTTTAATTTTTATTATTTTTTATATTAGGAGTTTTTACAGCTCCAATAATATGAAGAAAATACAATAATAAAAAGTTACTGCAACAGTCTCTGATTTTAATTTGACTGGTTAAAATTCAATAATACTATACAAGCAAACAATAGATTGGTTTTACAAACTATGCCGATCACCTGTTATTGGGTTTCGCAGTTAATAGCTTTAACGGATTCTACTAAAATAGTCGGGCTTAACTCTAGAATTCTAAACGTAAATGCTAACGACATGTATACACATAGCTCTCACAACCACAGCCTATCAAATCAGACCAATTCACCCAAAGTTTACGCCTCGAATTATTCTAACGTCAAACTCTAGTCTGTGCACACAGGTGTTCCAAAACGCACACTCACGCGCGCAGAAAAGGATTAGAGAAAAGATGTTTGAAATAGTTCTTCGACTCCTCATTCGTCGCCGCGAGCGCACGCAGAGCGTACGCCTTTGCCTCCAATTAAAAAAAATACCAGTTCATTCACGGTCCAGCGGCTGCGTGCATCGACCCCGGTTATATCATTATTTTTTTTACGAACGTCCTTGCGAACAGCTGATGCCTGTGCGAGTGTTCCGAATTCAAAATTTGGTGCGTGTTTTTTACATATTTTTTTTAACAAAAGTGCAGTGTTTTGTGTTAGTGATTCCGGCCAGTGTTGGTGCAACAGGTGAGTAAACTTTTTTCTTGTGTAATAATTTAAGAATGAGGTTGCATATTCTGTCGGCGCCGTAGGCACAAATAGATCAATCTTATTTTTTGTACTTATAAAAAACTTACACTGTCGTTCAGTAGATACAAAATAAAAGTTCAAGAATGCGGATGAGTGAAGTGTGATAATTTCATATAGCAATAATTTCTAATTTCGAAGTTAAATTGAAAACATAATTATTCATTTCTGTAACTCGTTGATATATTTTTAGTTTCCTTCTGTTGTTAAGCTTTATCACAAAAAATAAACTGAATGTATTAATAAACAATCTCCAAATCACTCGTAAAGTCAACATAAAAATGATTTGTAGAATTCACACTTCAAGGAATTAGGTATCAACTGACACTGATCGATTTATTTACAAGCATCGAATTGATATTTGTTTCAGTATAACAATCTTTATTTTCTTTAAAGATTCCGTCGGCACACGTTCTAGTTGATGAGCAAGAGTTTGCTTCACAAATAGAGCGCAGTATAAATGATTCGTTTTTAATTACATTTAATTTAAGTTGCTTGAATGTTAAGTGAATTAAATATGCTATATATATACGTGCAATTTTTTTTCATACAAGATATAAAAAAAAACCATTACATTCATTAATTGCAGCTTGCCGTGTACTTTTATCGTCAAACAGTAATTTATTTATCGTTTATAAATCAAACTCTTGTATTTAGCTTACATGTTAAAGCGTATGTTTTAATATAGTATGTTTAATCAAATTTATGAGAAAATAAATTGCAGCGCATATAAAGTAAAAAAGATCGCAGAGTTATTTCACGCCCTTTAGATCATCTGTTTTCATTTGATGATTTCGAATTAAATTATAAATGGTTTAATACATCAATATTGAATGATAATCATAAGATGGATATGATTAGTTTGAGTAATTTTACCGATTTTCTTTTTTGGTTTTGATTAATTTTAGTCATGCTATGAATATGTAGAATATATAAGAATTAGGCGTCTGCTCGTCATCTGGGTAAATTTGTATTCACTTGATCCTGTTACGATGATTATATTTGTTAAATTGGATACCTATTATTTAACTTACACCGCCACGAGTTGAGATGTTATGGCACTCACAGATAATTCTAACTCTTGTCATAGTATAGGTCTATACTTAAAAATAAAATAATAATTTATGTTAAAAAATACATTGTGACTATAAATTTCGATATGACAATCCTTTTTCTACACTTCAATTAGTAAGTAAAATTGTTTCTGTTATTAAAAGTTTAACCCGGCCAAACAATGTGACACGACTTTTTTATATATAAAGCACATATAGTAGTAAATCATATTCTTAAAAGGTAATAATTCTATTGTACTAATTTAAATATAATGTACATCTGTAAATGTATGTTTACTATAAATAATTTATTTATTATTATTTTTATCTAATAATACGTAAACTAAAGTGAAAAGAAACCATAGTTGGAATGTAAATTTACCCGATAAATTTATATTGTTCATGTAAACGAACCTTGTATGTTTCATTTCTACTGTACTTTAAAGTACTTTATTACATAAATCCAAATCTATATATTCATACATTATATATTAGTCAAATATATTTAACCACATTAGTCTGTCTGATATAATACATATATGAGAGAGTCAGTCCAACAGTGGGGTGGTTTTTAATATCCAATAATAGCCGTATGCTGTGAGGTATCAGAAAAGCAGAGTTGTATTTTCCACTGAACCAGGTGTCGTAAGAGTAAACTGAGGAACTGAAATTGACAGATGCCAGTATATCCAAGTCACATTGATAATCCGCCGTATAACATCAAGGCTAGCTGTTATCGAAAAACAGGGCCGTTTTAAAATGCGGTGGTTCAACGATTAGCCTGATTGTTCATCGTAGTCGCAATTCTAACCTAACCTAACCTCGTTTCGTTTCAGTTGATCCCACATATATTTTGTACGCTAAAGTTTTGGCATTCTGGTGTATTCTGTCATTTATCACTTTTCCTAAATTACGTAGAATTTATAAATTGTATAATCTGACTTTATTAAATTGGCTAGCCATATTAAATAATGTATAGCGCCGAATACATTCCGACAGTTTTTTACTGCTACATTAAAACAGGCTAATCGTTGAACCGCCGCATTGCAAAACGGCCCTGTTTTTGAGAAGAGCTGAGCGTAATGTATTACAGTAGATTATCCAACTGTAACATATCCACCCGAAACAGAGTAGCTGAAATGTAATAAGGGCATAAGCAGCATTGGCATCGTGAAGCTATACTCTGCTATTGCTACCACGCCATCAACTTGGTAATTATGGGCAAAAGGGAGGTCATTTTACGGAGGACTTGCTTTAGTTGTTATGGTGATGCTGGTGATGATGATGCTCAAGTGAACAAAATCAAGTGACACTCTTTATCATAATGCCAGCCGTTGGAGGTCCATTGACTCCGTTGACATATGCCTAGTCACGCGATAGAGATACTGATGTCCATTCCCCATTTTATGCATTTCAGGAACACTGTTTCGGGTGGATATACCGCCATCTGATAGATCCGGCACCTCAGCCGCTGCTTACGACAATTCATACATTGGGAATTACTATTACTACTACAGAGTACTATTCTACTCTGCCGGTAAACTTCGGTTGTAAATGACTTAAAAAGATCTATACTTCCTTACTATCCTTACTAATATTAAAAATATGATAGTTTATGAGTATAAATGTGTGGATGTATTATTATTACAACACCTCGGAACGACTGAACAGATCTAGATGAAATTTGTCTCAGAGATCATATTAATAGTCTTGAGTAACACATAGTTACTTGTTATTCCGAAAATATGTTACCCTGGGATAGAACTGGCGTCCACCACGTCTGCCCAACGCGGATGTTATTGGCAAAAGTTCCTTTTCTTGAGGAGGCTTATGTCCAACAATAGATTTTCTAATTATTTATCTAAATATATCAACATTTCTTGTTTCGTTTCAAAATATTTAATGTACATTTATTTTAATAGCATGTGACTTTTAATATGAACTTACTACGCCACCCTTAGGGACAGGAATACTTTCGGGAGCAAAATTACAATGTTTCCTATAGTATTCTACCGTGCTTAACCGTAGTGTCAACGGTAAGTCAAAGTGAAATAAACAGATAATATTAGTAACTTCGTTTAAGTGAACTTTTACCCTGACTTCAATAAGATATGTCCCTTTTTAAAGCCTAGGCGAACCGCAGTCAAATTTACGATACTCGGTTAAATGTATCAAATTAAATGTTATTTATATCAAAAACTGATATATTGACGTAGGAGTATATAAAACGGCCTCGATGGCCCTGGTGGTAGGGATCTTATTTTGTGCGCTTGTTGGTTCGATTCCCACCTAGGACAAATATCTATTATAAATGTTTATTCTGTATTTGCGTATTAAAACTGTATTTAAGTATAATATTTGTGATTTCTCTGTTGTCTGATGTACGTAACACAAGTGCTTTATGCGACTAATCTCGGAGTAACAGTAGCTTGGCGTGGATAATATCAACATATACGTTTTTAGAAAATTTTCAATTTAAATAAGTTTTTTATCATTGTCGCTAATAGTGTCGTCGCAGTAGTTTAGCATTAGATTTTAGGAAACAATTTTATTAACGTCGATTTAGTGTTATATCTAGTAAACACAAAATAACCAAAACGCGTTAAAGCCGTTAAAAACCTTTTTTAATTATGAGTGAACGCGTTAATATTAATAGTAGTATTAGATTAGTTAAGAAAAATTAATTATTGGTGATGACTGAGTAAAATAGCAATATTGTCGTTGTAGAAGTTACCAATAAAAGCTAAATTCCCAGGAGTTGTAGTATCTAAAATAGTAGAGTAGAGTAATTGTATCCAGTTCTTTATTGATAGTAGAGTAAATGTATCTAGTTCTTTATTACAAGTAGAGTAAAAGTATATCGTTATTTATGAATAGTAAAGTAAATGTAACTTATTCTTTAGTGTACCTTACTGGCTAAAAGCTCATCAATATATATAGAAAGGAGGAATTTTCCCATACTTGCCGCGCTGGGCAAACGTAGTGGGCAATCACGCTGCTTCCGCCGTCACCATGTTTCATTTGAGCTATGCTAATAGCGGTGTATTTATCATCATGCCATCACGAACTAAAGGAATCTGTCATATAAAATATGAGATCCTGGTAAAAAAAGAGGACTTTGAAAAAGGTACTTCCCCTTTCACTTATATTTATCGTTAGATAGCAGTGATCACATTGCTGTCATTTTGTAGGTCATTTTATCGTATGTTTTGTTAACTTAGTACTACTTATTTAATGTCTGATTTTTGTAATATTTAGAAAATCATGTTTTAAAAAATGCAGCCCGTAATTTATGGAGCATAGCTATTGGGCTTCTATGTACATTAAATAATTACAGGAACCATAAAAATTTATAAAAAGGTTAATAGCGCATTGCTTTTTCAACATTGCGCTTTGTGAATTGTTATTTCTTTGCATTCGTGCTTTTAGTTTGAAAGTTGAATGTGAAATGAGGTACTTTATTGAACTTTAAATTTAAACGACTATTACAATATTCGCTGTGAACTGACTATTTTTACGAGATCATTAAACAAAGGGCGGTTGCTTTAATAGCAACAGCTCATTTCATTGTTAGTCATGTATTTGGCGCCCAATGGCGCAGATGGTAGTGATCCTGTCTAATATGCCAAAGGTCGTGGGTTCGATCCCCATCTATGACAAATATTTATATGATAATATTTATGCTTGTTCTGAGTCTGGGAGTTAAATATATGTATTTAAGTATTACATTTAGAATTCCACTATTGTCTAATAATACACAAGTACTTTAAGCGACTTATCACGAAATCAGGTTTATTTATATATATACAGACATAATGCGAGTTTCTTTACAATACAACAGTAACAACAATAAAAACATGTCCCAAATCCTACCAAATATTATAAATGTGAAGTAAGTTCGTACGTTTGTTACCTTTCATGCATATAGTTAGGAGTACGGAGTAAGGCATTGGCTACCTTTAATGCTAAATGCGTAGTATGCCCGTTAAATGTACAATAACCCATCATTTTAGTGCAACAAAAACATCAATAGATGGCACTGAGCGATTTGAAAACGAGGATTTCCGGTCAAAGTTAATCAAATCAGAATATCATATATATCATCAATATCATATATATATATATATATATATAGATTCAATTTTAACTTACTAATATAAATACTACAGTGAGTTCGTCTGTTACCTCTTCATATTTTATCTACTCAAGTGATCTTCGTAAAATAGCACACGAAAGGATTTTTATAGTATCTTTAATTACAGAAATTAAACACGCGAGTAAAAGTTAAAAAAGTAGTGTATTGAAATAATAAATAAATAATTAAAGAATTTTAAAATATGTATTATATACCTACATATAGAAGGAGAAGTTGACTCACTGACAGACATATCAACGCAGGACCTAAACTATAGATGTCAGAAAATTTTAATTCTGCACAAGACTGAATTTGACGGAAAACAAAGGGGACTAAAAAAGGATTTTCGTCAATTGACATAAAATGGGAGTGAAAAAGTTAGAGTGAAACTTTGCTGTATTGAAAGTTAATCAAATAGTTATAATTGATATCAGCCATTTGGAGTCTACTGCTGGGCACAGATATGTAACATAGTACAGGCTAAGTGGGACCAACAGTCGAGGCCGTTATTAAGAGTATTTTTAATATGTGTAGGGAACCACGATTTGCTTAAAAATATATAATAAGGTTTTAGTAGTTTATTATTGTATTGTCGCCAATGATATGAAGTTTAAATAACCTCTTAAGTTATATTCTAAGGTCTCGGGTCACGACACCCGCAACTACATCAAACACTGATTGTGTTAAATCTGGGTGTTAATTGCTATTTTGATATGCAAGAATGGACGTCTGGATAGATCAACATTAATTAGATTCTATAAAAAAAACTTGGTGGTATATAGCGACAAGAAAATGAATGTTTAACAGAGAAATTCACCAGTTGTTCTCCTGCGCCTCGCGAACGTCGAAGTTAAGGAACTTTGGGATCAGTTGGTATTGAGATGGGTGACCCTAAATGCGCAATTTAAACTTAACTGATATTATGTCCTACAAATTTATATTTGTTCCGTGTGTGGGTGCTACATATATATTTACACAGAGATCGTCTGCATTGGTAGCCCACGCTCACGGGAAAGAGGCAGTGTAATTACTGGGTAATGTGACATAATGTAATGACGGGCCCGATAACGCAGATGGTAGTGATCCTATCTTGTGCGCCAAGATTCTTGGGTTTGAATCCCAACCAGAATTTTTTTTTTTGTATTTGTATTTTTTTCTGTCTGGGTGTTATGTATGTATTTAAGTATTATTTGTGTGTTTTATATATAACACAAGTGTTTTAAGCGACTTATCTCGGAGTCAGTATGATGTAAGAGATGTTGTGTAAATTTAACATATTATTATTTTATTATCATTGCTTGCTTTCTATGGACATGTAAGGTATGTGGTAAGATGAGAAAATTCAGCTATAAAAATAACATAAAATACGTAATTTATTGTCATTTTAATGAAAAAAAAAAAAAAATTGATATATTTTGCACTTGTGGTTGTAAAGTCATATGAAACTACTATGAATGACACTAATATGAATTGTTAATCTGTATATATAAGAAAAAAAGGTAGCTGTTTGATTGACTGAGTGACTGACACAATACAACGCAGGGCCTAAACTATAATGGTTAGAATTTTGGGTTCTTTTTATAACGTAGGGGAGCAAAATATGAAAATTCTCCCTATAAAGAAGTAAAACGGGGGTGCCATTTTAGTATGAATTTAATTTATTCATTTCTTATTTCATTTAGTATTTTCTGTTTTTGAAGTTTTTCGTAGAAAATATACTATAAAGATTCTTCATTAAAAGTCATAAAATACGTGTGAAATATTTTTTATAAAATCATCCCTTAAGGGGGTTAAAGGGGTGTGATAATAATTAGTATGAAACTTCTACAAAGTATCACAGGTGCGCTGCTAGTTGTCAATAAAAGCCGTGAGGTATCGGTAGAGTAGAGTAGCACCTCCCCCTGTACCAGGTGTCTTAAGAGGCGACTGAGGTACCGGAACTGACAGATTGCGGTAAGTCCATCCAAAACAGCATAGCTCAGGGTGGGGATGAGTAGTACCTTCGCACAACTTGATACACCCTGCAATCGCTACCACACCTGCCCAGGCTGGCAATTACGGCCTCGTTTCTAAGAGAAGCCTATATCCAGCAGTGGACATTTTACGACTGCTATGATGATATTAATAATATTAATAATTCAAAAGTAATATTCATCGAAAGAGAAAGGGGACACCCAAAATTGGTGGGCCGCGGTGGGCAAGCGAGTTGGCAATCGCAGAATGTAGCTTCGCGTCAGCGATGCTGCTGCTCATTCCAGCCATGTACCTTTAAGTTACACTCTTACAGATGTATATATCGCCATCTGTCGGTTTTGGCACCTTAGTCACCTCTTACGACACCTGGTACAGATGGAAGTAAAACATAGTAATACAAAGTAATACACAAAAGCTATTACTGATATATGACATGAAGCGAAAACTTTGTTAGCAGATTTTTGCAAAGCGCATTTCGTCAATTGCACTAACTGTTAAACGATTGAGTGATGTCAAGCGTCATAAGGAAACTTTAGAAAATAAATATGATCGTTGAATTTGCTATTATTATTTTTTTTTATTCTTCTACTGGAAATAAGAAACTCAATAATAAAATTCACTCATGACGCCGTGTACAATGGAAATACGAATGTTGTTTTTTAATAACGCTTTAATTAGTATTAAATTATTTAATTTATACATGGGTATGTTTTTGTAAATACACTTAGTAAAATTATTGTTCACAATAAAATTGTAGGAAAGTTCATCCTAAATGAAGAACTTTGATACATAAAATTTAAAACATAGAACTCAACTAAAGGGAAAGTAAGTAAGAGTTTTGAGACTTTTCAGCAATAGTATAATAGGGATTTTTTATTTTAATAATCGTTTAAAAACTTCCATAATATATCATTTTATTTTTCCTTGTTTTAATAAAATTAATCTTTTTAAATTTACAGGCAGTTCAGACATCAAATGCTGCACAACATTTACATAGAAATGTGTTCTAAATCATTTGACACTTAGTGTTATTCAGGGCTGCGGTTTTTTTACGCCTTAGGAACCACTGTCGCATCGTGCCTCATCTATGTTTCTTTTGAAAGGTAGTTTCTACCTCAGCGCCAATAACCCCATTGTCGCTTCTCTCCCGCTCCACGATATATACGTGTTTTTTAACACGTTCTAAACGTCGGAGAAACGCGCATGTCTGCCTACCGCTAAGCCGGAATCTCACCTAATTTTTTCATATGAAATTATCTAGTCTAAAATTAATAAATAATATAGTCAAGTTCTTTACTTTTTTACGCTCATGTGCGGCGCGCTTTGAAGATAATTACGAGTGATTTCGTTAACGAACGAACGAACGTACGAAACAAGCTGTTGTTAAACTTTACGTGGACTGGCTCGTTAATTAACCTGAGTGAATTAGGAACAGTCATTAACGTCACATGCCTAAAGGTTGTTTAATTTTTTGCAATGTGTCCAGGGCGGCCGCCATTTGGTTTGGTGTCGGATGTGCGATTTGATCGGATTTCGCTGCCTCTGTTCGATCGAAGCTGTCGGGTTCGACAAAAAGCGGCATCAGGCAGACATAAATATTTAAAATGGGAGTTCCTCCTATCTGACCGAGTTTCACTTTGCAGAACACACTTGGCGTATTTTTATTTAATCGAATATTGGTTACGTATAAAAAATGTTTAAGATAATTTTTGTTTTACTGATTGTTAAAATGCCATTTAGCTAAATTTATAATGGCGTATTTTGAAGTTTTATTTAGCGTAATTTCCTTATGCAAATTTATTTTCTCATATTTTTGATAAGCTTAGCATTTATTTAGTCGATCTATTATTTAGTAGAATACTCTTGGCATACTATAAGTATGACCGAATTTCACTTGGCATACTATGAGTAACACAATATCATTAGGGATAATTTCAAATAAAAATTAAATTCAAAATTACTATATTGTTCTACAAAACCGATGCGGTAGAAACGAATCTCAGTAAAACTGACTCTACGTAGTCTTGTCTACCCCTAGAGTGAAATTTAAGCCCGCGTAGACGCATAGGGTTGACGTGGACCGCGAGTTGAGGAGCAGGTGATTTGCAAGCGGCTGAGGTTGGCCAGCGAAGCAGTTCAGCAAGCCGAAGCTACGGTGATGAGCAAAAACTATCAGCGACAATGGAACCGCTGGAACCTCACGGTCCCGGAACCGTGACAGAAACCATGCTTGCTTGTTGCATGCATGCTTGCATGCTGCATGCGTAACTGCTTGCATGGTATATGCTCTCTGAATGCATAACACGTATATGTTAGTATTGCCACATTAGAAAGGGACAATAGACAATGCCAAAAGATGATTCTAAACGTAAATTTTATCAGCTACTATGGTTCTGGTTTTTCATTATTATATAAGATATGCCTTATAAAATATGCGTTTAGAGTTTATGCCAACTAAGTACAAGTCCAAAGATTTTCGGTGAAATGAAGTTTCTACAATTCAATTTAATGCAATCAATATTATGACATTAAAAAGTTTGACAACAAAATAGACCCATAATCGTTAGCCAATAGAGTTCCCGACAAGTAATTTGCCTAATATCCGTCAAGTGCAAGAGTTCTCATTTTAGGGTGGATATGGAATGTCGACATCAAGAGAAACATTAAGACACAGAACAGAATTTCAAACAGAAAAAGAGCAAGTTAGAGATTTTTAGTAGGAACAGGACGTTATAATAATAACAAACAACGTTGGAGTCACACACAGCATTGGTCTTTTACACAACACTTATAATAATAATATTCACATGACGTCTCATACATTGATCCGACTTCTAAGTTACTTAAAGCACTTGTATTACGGAAACAAACACCATCGGAATCACAAATATAATACTTTAATACATTATTTTAATACCCAGACACACATAGAGCAAACACAATATTGTATAAATTGTGCGTCCTGGGCGTGGATCGAACCTACGAACGTTGGCACAAAATTAGGATTACTACCATCTGCACCGTCGGGCCCATCATTTGTTATTATATATATTGCAGAACACTGTTTCATTGATAGGGTAATGGGGCCACAGAGGAAGATAAAACAAAACTAGAAAACTTATAATGAAGACAGTAAAAATTTAATCATTAAGACTATATAATAGGTTTTTATGTTTGGTGTGGTATATTGTATCGAATGTAGCCAAGGGGACGCTATAGAACCCACATATTTTATATTTTTAGGATTAAGGATGAAAATAAATGGATTGATTAATTGTTTAATTCCTATGCAATTACACAACTATCCTTAACAGACCTATGCCTATATGTTAATCTCCCTCTCCCTATAGGTTAATCCAGAACCATACGTTTGAAACTAAATGGTACTTGATTAGACCCATTATCGGCTTTTAAAATACTCCATCTGCGGTGTTCACACAGTCACACAGATTTTCAGCCGAGTTTAGAATCAATTAACTTGATTTATCAGATCTATATTATGCCACATTAACCTTTAGTCGTGCCCCTAACTCACTGCATCGGATTTACTACTTTCCGTTTGCGTGCGATTTGTGTGAATCCATTGTTCTGTTCGACACGGGAAATTGACGTAATCGTTTGAATTATCGTTTAGGGTAATGATTATGTAGTTCTTTTCTGGCAAATATTATAAAAAAATAATCAATAATAATTTACTTTAATATGTGTTTATGGGTTAGAAATAAAAATGAAAGGGAACAAACATTTATGTTCCGGTTACTGTTTTTTTACTACTGCAATAAAACCATAAAGATTTTAAGTATTATATTTGGCTTATTTTCAGCTGAATAATGTACATTTACCAGTTGAATTTACAGATTGTACTTCTTAATTTGTAAATTTTCACGCCTATTATTCCTCCTGGAAGTGAAATATAAATAACTCATAAGAATTTATTTATCTGTATCACACATTTATTGTATTATTTATATTTCGTGAATTATAAAATATTTAATAATTATATTGTGAAATCAGTAAACAAGCATACGGTCCGCTTGATGGTAACCGTGTTTAATCACACTATTTTCAATGGTTACTCTATTCATGTTGTAAATGCGACATTGTGTCTGTATGTGTCCGCTATCACATCCTCAATGTGATCAGGAAACTATGGCTTCTTTTGGTCTTAGCAAAGTTCCCTGTGGATTTAATACAGTGCGAAGACACGGATCATATATACTAGATTTCCTCTGCGCAGCGTGCTGGCAATCGTAGAGCGCAGCTTTTTCGATAGGATTTCACCCTGTGCATTTGAGCTACACTAATTTGTATGGATATAACGCCATCTGTCGGATTTGGTCCCTTAGTCGCCTCTTACGACACCTGGTACAGGAGGAGGTACTATTATACTTCACTACTTTACTGTGGATTGCCGCAGGGTATAACAATTGAAATGTTCTAATGGACACACGTACAAGGCATGAACGCCATACTTACATAGACACGGAATTCCGAAGCGAGGCAATTTTTTAAATGTACAATTAAATAAATAAACTTCTTATGGTCCGGCGTTGGTGTAAACGGAGCGTGAAGATTTATTTTATTGCTGTCTTAATTGCAAAAAAACCTTGAGCGTCGAAGCATGATCTTTACTCAATATATAGGGTAGACCTCCACATTTAGGTAGTAATTTTTTTTTGCCAGTGGTCTGACCTTATTTTGCATGATTTGATTCATATAATGAACTAGCTAACCCGACATGCGTAGTACCGTCTTAACTATATATATTAATCATAAACTATATTACAACTATAAATTGAGATCTAAGCTATATAATCTCTCAAGTTAGATCCACCTGTATATATAAAGCAAAAAATAATAAATTCTTCCTGGATTAACAACGGAACACGCTGTTTGTTTAAGATCTGTTTGATACCATCGGCATTGCTTATGACTAATTTGGTCATAAGCAATTATATAAAGCTTTGGTCTAATTATTATATATTATTTACTTTCTTATCTTAGAAATAGTATGTAATTTTTTTATTATTAATGATTCGTAAATTATTTAAATTCTGTAAAGTATGTTTGAATTAAATGATAACCGTACCGTAAAAAGTTTTCGGGGTTAGTTTGAAAACGTTCCTGAAGACATAAGACATTTGTATAATTTTTATACGTTTACCGATGAGATGCTTCCATCTTTATTATCCATTAAAATCGGAATTGTAGTATATCTCGGATAAATTGTTTCTATCTGAGGTGTGTCATTTAATAAAAAATTTGTCCATTGAGACCAGTTTTTAGACGAGAAAACAGAATAAAATTTTTACTGAACTAGTGCTATTTCCCTGCATGGAAAATATGCAGGTTCGAGTTCCATCTAAAACCTAAGAATAACAATTTTTTTGGATAAATATTTAGAAGAATTCTAAAGTATAAGTGCACTTCCAGATTCAGAAAGCCGTTGTCTTTTCAGTCCACTCACATATTAAGGATTCAAAATACAACCGAACGTTTGGTGGTCAGGATTGGTATTTACCAATGGAGACAGATTCGGTGTCTTGTAAGGCATACTTACATAGACACCAAGTTCCGAGGCAAGCGGACGCGACTCGTGTCCCTCGATAAACATCAAGTCGCAGGATGCTGTCACTTTATCGCGATATGCTTCCTCCGTTCAAAATTTACACGAATATTGTGTCACTGTTTTTTTTCAGGAATAACAACATACTGCGATGCTGGAAGTTCTCATATGATTTATCACTTAATAACTTTTACATGAGGTAGACTTCCCACAAAGGTCATCTGCAGTACCTCATTCTCTCCTATTTTTACTGCTACTGCTATATGTTTGCTTTGCTATATTCCGGTAAAGGGTGAGAGAGGCGGTCAAATTACTGGGTAATGTGGCATAATATCTTCATGTCACAAGGTAAACTAGTGATATACTAGTGATATTCTTGTGATATTATGACCTTCTATAGGCTGCGGGAACGCTAACTGTCACGTGGACTATATGATATTGCCAAATAAAAAAACTGTCACATAATAAATTTCGCTTTTCCAACTAGAATAGTTCGTACTACATATTTGTTATAAATTTTCTAGATCGTATGTTTATAGGTTCATACATCTCATTGTGCTAAGTATATCAATGGCCATATAAGAATCCCTTTCAGACCGCAAAAAAATAGGCCGAGTAAAAAGGCTTTAAAATTTGTCACAATAACCGAAGTTCATCATATGAACATCTTATATAATACTCACTTAAAATTCACAAAGCATCTCACTATTGCCCTGAATCCAGTCACTTAAAACACTTGTGCTACGAACATCAGCCAACAGAGAAATCACTAAAATTATACTTAAGTCAATAATTAACATCCAGATACAGAACACACACATTCTCATCATAAATGTTGTTTCTCGATGGGGATCGAACCCACGAAACTTAGCGCACAAAGTAGAATCTACCATGTACGCCATCGGGTTCCTGATTCGCAAGTCTACCGACAGTCTATAAAATGGATTCATTAACGCTTCTCTCATCCGATCCGCGAGATGTCAAAGACCGAGCCACAGTCAGCAGACGCGGTCGGTCGTGCGTGACGGTCGATGTTTTTTGCCATCGCTCCCATTTTGACGGTGATTCTGAGAAGCCTTGATTCGGTGATTCTCTGTGTAAAAAAGCTAGGCGACAATCGATTGGGCGAATTGATGTACATTCTTTAGCATGCGTAATGAAAATGGTTATAGTCGTCTAGATGGATATTATAAGTCAAAAGCATGGTGTTACACATATTGCAAAATACTTAGGGTTTTATAAATAATACATTTAGTGACTGCCCGGGGCTGGATTGCCGTAATTACAGCAAACAAATACCCTGAACAAAATTCCTAGATAGCTATATTTTTTAAATAAATGAGTAGACAAACAAAGAAGCATATAGCCCGCACGATAGTAAACGTTACCGCAGCCTACAAACGTTCATATTATCACAAGGGTATCACTAGCGCATTGCCAAACTTGTGACTTGAAGATATTACGTCACATTACCCAGTAATATTTACGTCACTCATTAATGCCACTGCGCTTTCCACCCTTCAAACCAGAATTCATAGTAATTCGAATACTTCAATGAAGACGACCTTTGTACGAGGTCTAACTCTAAGATTGGATAGAGTATGAGCTGGAGAACTATGTAGCAAATATGAAGATTTCACTTCTGAACACTATAACAGTAGACTTCGTAACCATCTGTTGAAGGGTCCACCTTCTTGCTTGACACTGATTATAACGATGAGGCCATTAATGAAAATGTAGGTATCTATTATTCATACTGAAGAATTAGGTGTCGCGATCACTTTTATATAAATGTTTATTACAAGTTCACTAAACTTCTCATATGTTCATCTCTCTTTAAGAGACTTAGAAACTTAGCTAATAGTTTTTGTGTTACGGATATCAGACAACAGAGGAATTATAAATATATTATTTATTTATATTTATAGCATCTAGATAATAATCATAATAAATGTTTTATTGTAGTTGTACTTGTAGAGTACTTCCGTCTGTACCAGGTGTCGTAATAGGCGACTAAAATGCCGGAACCAAGAGACGGCGGCAGCAGCATCCTCGTCGTACATTTGAGTTATGCGATTACCACCACGCCCCTCCAAATATATTTTCACAAGGAAATGTAATGAAAATAATATTTATATAATATATGGATATATAATAGGAAAGT
The DNA here is from genome assembly GCA_020976665.1 of Heortia vitessoides. Taxonomy (NCBI): domain Eukaryota; kingdom Metazoa; phylum Arthropoda; class Insecta; order Lepidoptera; family Crambidae; genus Heortia; species Heortia vitessoides. The sequence continues at coordinate 3,533,892 of JACJUM010004390.1, forward strand.
AGTAAGTAGAAAGTATAAAAGGAAGTGTATTCCACAAACGAACAGCGCCTGGGCCGTGATTCATATTACTGGGTGTTAACCGAGCCCCCGACGCCCCGAACACGAAATAGAATAGGGCACTACCGAACCCGTCATCAGGTCCGTCAAATACCGGGACTTGTTAAACTGACTTTCTGATAAAAAAATATATTTTTAACGACTTTAAAACGCATTTTATTTAACTTTTTCGATTGTTTGTTCGACGTTTTGATTACCTTGCGGCCAGATTGGACACATAGTGTCAATCTTGAGGCCACATATTTTAAAGACGGTAACAATAGTTTTATAATGAGAAAAGAACGGGTTAAAGACATAAAATATTCCTTTATGTCTTTAACCCTTTTATACCCCGAATAAAATTGGCCTAAATCACTCCTTATGGTATCTGCAGATATTATTTACAGTAATCAGATAATAAATAGACAAACAGACAAAATAAATTATACTTACATTGTTTTCTATTAAACTACAGTGTATCACTTCCATAGCAATCAGACAAAAACGGCTATTATCACATCAAATATATATACTTATACATCATTAAATTGTACGTGTGTCTAGACAATTTGCAAATCTCAGTGTAAAAGATCTCATCCGCAGTCAAGTTCCGTGTAGCGGGCCACCTAGCCCATTGTCTGCATTATGTAATTATTAAACGTATAATGAGCCATCGTTCGAGTGACTGACACTCATTACATTCCAATATTTGACGTGGTACAAGGCGTTCCATCACTTTTGACATAAGAATATATAGTTGAGCGGAATTTACTCACGTCTTACAATGTTGTTCCTATTCTGTGTATAATTTGAAGACGTTGATCTATTCTAGTGTGGAGTGGAATTATGAAAATTATCGCGAAGGTAAATTCACACAACATCACATACATTAATAAATAATTTTCATCCAACATCTTATACATTGACTTAACCCCGTGATAAGTTGCCTAAAGCATTTGTGTTACGGAGATCAGACGACAGAGAAATGCCAAATGTATTACTTAAATACATATTTTTAATACCAGACTACGAGCAAACATAAATAGTCACATGATGTACACATGTTAATGAAATCAGCAGTAAGGTTACTGGAACGCTTCGTGCTCTCTATCGATTAAAATATTTTCTTTCTACTAAAGCCAAAACCCTTCTTATTCAATCCTTGGTTTTACCCATAATTGACTAGGGTGACGTGTGCTGCACTAATATCTCTCAAGAACTCCTTAATAAATTGGATCGTCTATTAAACAACTGTCTTCGTTTCATTTTCGGTTTGCGTAAATACGATCATATTTTCCATTAACGTTCTCTTCTCGGCTGGCTTCCCATTCGAGAACGTCGCAAAATTCGAGTTCTAACCATACTATGTATTTTCAATACTTTTTAATCCGTACGCACCAATTTACTTAAAGGACAGATTCCAATTCCTATATTCCTCTCACGAACGTCATCTCCGTTCTTCTAATACTCTTTCGCTCTTAACTCCTTCTCATCACTCTAGTTTTTTGACAAACTCTTTTACAGTGACAGCTATACGACTCTGGAACGAGCTTCCGTTGAATATTAAGCAATCCCCAAACAAATTTATCCTGAAACGCTGTCTCCGAACTTTATTTACTGATGCTGCTTCTCTAACTTTATAACCCTATTTCTGATGTACGTTATTTTATGTATTATATCATAGGCATTTGTTGCGTTTATTTATACAAATATGTATGCCACGTTTATTTATTTTGTATATATATTGCCTACACCACTATAAATATATATATTTTTCAGTTTTGTGTAATGGTTGACTGGGAGATAATGCCATCTGGCATTAAGTCCGCCATTTGTACATTTTGTAACATTTTGTGCAATAAAGTTAAATAAATAAATAAATGATGATATTCATACATCGAACCCACGACCTCTGGCGCATTAGATAGGATCACTACCATCTGTGCCATTGAGCCTGTGCAATGTTTGTCTTGTGTAACGAAACCTAAGACTTTTAGACAAGACACCAGACTACCGTATGTGCCATCGGTCGCCCCCATACAAATGTATGGACTGGCGGTCATACCTTTGGAAAATATGCATGAGTTTATGCATGTTTGTGGACATGTCGAGTTTCTTATGAGAATATGTATTTTTCTCTACAAAATTGTGGATACCTAATTATTAAAATTGTTCAAAACACTATCGTGTAATCATACGTACATATACAAGGTAAACATTTTGTATAAAAACATATTGAGAATATACTCATTTGGATATATTTTTTTTGACTTCATAATTTCAGGCGATAAATAATTATTTTCGTAAAAGTAAAACTTTGTGAAGGTATATTATACGTTATCTTGTCATTTTACTAGCCATTGAAAGGCTACTGCTGGACATAAGCTTTTCCAAAAATTGAGGTTTTTTTCCCATAATTCCCGAGCTGGGCAATTGCAGAGTGCAGCTATCACGACGGAAATGCTGCTGCCCGACCCCACGCTGTGCATTTGAGCAACACTGTTTCGGATGAATACACCGTCATTTGTCGGTTCTGGTACCTTAGTCACCTCTTACGATACTTGGTGTAGTGGGAGGTACGATTCTATTCTGCCGGTACCTCGTGGCACATGATGATGATGGTGATGATCCCGTCTTAATTTGTTTATCATGTAAAATATATTGCAACTATAAGATAAAATATCAATTATCCTAACTTCCAACTTGGATCAAACTGTACGCACTAAACGAAAATTTATTAAGATCGGTTCAGTAGTTTACACGTTAAACCCGGACAAACAACGTGATACATCCTTTTTAATATTTACATTGGCCAGATTCTATGATAAATTGCTTAAAACACTAGTGTTACAGACATCAGATAGCAGAGTATTCCCAAATATACTACTTAAATACATATATTTAGCGCCTAGATACAGAACAAACATAAATATCATCATATAAATATTTGTCTTGAAAGGGAATCGATCTCACAACCTTTGACAGACAAGACATGAAACACTACAATCTGCGCCATGGGGCTCGTCATGATAAAACTAATTATATAACTCACAATTGGAATAACATAAGATGTCTAAACTAATAAATAACTTACAAAGAGGTAATTGTGAGGAAGAATTGGTATTTTGTTTGCTGAATATATCTCCACTAATTTACATCGATTATATTTTGTTTCATTGGTGCCGTGAGGTACCGGCAGAGTAGGATAGTACCTCCCTCTGTACCAGGTGTCGTAAGAGGCGACTAAAGTTCCAGAATCGGCAGGTATATCCATCCGAGGCTGCAGTTAAAATGCATAGGGTTGGAATGGGCAGCAGTATATTTGTTGCAAAAGCTGCGTTCTGCGATTGCCAATACGCTTGTCCAGCGTGGCAATTATGGGAAAATTACCCTGTTCTTGGAGAGGCTTATGTCCAACAGTGGACTTCCAATAGCTGTAACGATGACAGAATAACGTATAATAAAGTAGTTTTAGCCTAAAATTAATCAAACATGTCAAATACCCTCGGCTGTAATGGTGATATTATATTTTCAAAATAAATATTTGGTTCCCTACCTACCAAATGAAACAATGCAAGCAAGATTTTTTGAACGTTTGTAACAAACAAACTCTATTTTAATTTTTTTTCACTACTATAAAGATATATTATCAGCAAATAACATAAAACGTGTAGACATTTATCTCTACCATATGCATACATAAGTTGCGGGTGGTCGCTATTCTGTTACACCTACAAAAGTACTCCAATAAGGCATAAAAAAAATTAATTAACGAATAGACATGAATTACGTATTACATAGTAGTTATTTTACATGCTGTAAAATAAGGTGCAGTTAATGAACAAGTTATGGATACAACAAGTGTATGTCATATTAATTCATTATTCGATAGCAGCAAACGGGCAATATGAAAATATAACCATTTGCTGGGAAATATATTAACCTCCAAAAATATGTAGTAGCTAGAAATGTTATTCGAAAAAAAAACTTCCTCTCCTTTATTTTCATTGATAAGTCTATATTTATAATGGGTAATAACCTAGTCAGTAATTTTTTGTATAAATTCGTATTAACCTGAGTCATATACAGTCGATCGCGTGTCTCAGCGGACGACTGAGGACTGAGTTCGCTGCAAACTGGATTGATTGGACTAGTTTAGTTTATTTTACTCTCATTTTTAGATACAACTAAACGATGGATGGCATGGCTATTGATGTTTGTTAGCTGTTGCTAGGGAGCGATAAAATGTCGAGCGCAAAGTAATTTGAGACGTCACATTGTAAGTTTATTATACGTTGCGTTCTCGTATATATTAAACAGCACGTAAATAATACAGTTTGACATAAATGCATCGTTAATTGATTGGTTAATTTAAAGTACACTAAACACAGGTGGGCAATAAACATTATTTGCGATAAAAAGAAAAAAGTAACGCAACGTTGCAGCTTCAAAGGCAAGTGCACATGATTACAACCATTAGAAGTCCAATGCTGGACATAGGCCTCCCCAACAAAGGAGGAATTTTGCCATTAACGGCTGTGCTGGGCAAGCGTATTGGCAATCGAAGAGGGCAGCTTTCGCAAATGGGATGCTGCTGCCCACCCTCACCCTATGCATTGGAGCTATGGATAGCGCAATGCTCGGGAATCAGGAATGAGGAGATGCGTAACAGAACTAAAATTACCATTATAGCCCGATGGATTAGTAAGTTGAAGTGGTAGGGCACTTTGTACGCAGAACCGATGGCTGATGGAGCCATAAGGTTCTGGAATGGAGACCACGGCAAGCGTAGAGCAGGACGTCCACCCGCAAGGTGGACAGACGATCTGACTAAATCTGAAGGATCATGCTGGTCACAGACCTCATACAACTGGTTTTATACTAAATCACTTGGGGAGTTCTATGTCCATCCGTGGACGTCCTACAGCTGACATAAACATAATGAATGTTGTAGCTATTTTCTACACCTGAAATTGAATTATATCTACAAGGACCACAATATGATAGCAAAACTGTTGACTGGGGTACTCTTGGACTTGGGGGGACCATGTGTTGGGGGGACCATGACCATGTGTGGGACTGGGGTATCGCAACGGACAGATGGTGATAAATACACCTGGAACAATGTAGTTTAAAAGCAAACAAGGTGGGGATGAATATCCCTTCAAAAAGATATACTGCGCGATACGATACTACAAGTTAATAATTGACAAAAATTGAAAAATTGAAAAGAGGATATTTTTCAGTAGTCGCCATTTCTAGTAGTTTTTAAATTGTTTTTGTTTGTTTTTAATGTTTGCAAAGATTTTGTATCAACAGGGAAGGTGATTGGAAGATGATGGTATTTTTTTAATTCCTGGGATCCTGTTATAAATTTGATCAAGTACCAAGACTAACATCGCAGTATTGCCAGATTGTAAGTTACCGTCAGAAACTACGGGGTGAATGGTAATGCGAACGTAGTTATTGTACACTTTAAAAATACTGATATTACATCTTGGTCAATACTCAAAACGGTTGCCGTAACGTAACCGACACGTCAACCAACAAATATTCTTTAGCAAGGAAAACGACACATCCCAAAATCAATCAACATTTAAAAATAAAATCCATCGATTTTAGACCTTCGGTTACTTGCGAGTTGCTACTTTATTCTTGCAAAAGGGCAAAATTAAAAATAGTTTACCATGTTTTAAACCCATAAAAAATTGTTTGTTATGAATATTAAACGCATAAATGTTAGAAAATATTTATTGATAAAATATGTATTACTAGACAATATCATTAATATAACCACAAGCTGCTTGCTGTAGCTGTCAAGTTCTATTTACAAGTTGATTTTAAGTTCAGAAAAAATTGTTTCATTCTTCTGTCATCATCACAGCCGTAGGACGGTTGAACATAGGCCTCCCAAGAGAGGGGGAATTTTGCCTTTAATTAAAAAATAAACATCAAAATGTACATATGTACGCGTATAACTTCAGAATAATTATTGCAAATTGTATAATTCTTTTTTGTTGTAGTTGTCAGGGCCAAGTTTTTATAAGATTAAAAGAATCGGAACGAATGTGAGGATTCTATTAATTCAGTTTTTGTTTGCAGGTAGGTTTGTACACAGGTATGAGACCCAGAATCAGATCTGGGATCAGTATTCCTTTTATAATGGGATCTATCACATAAAATTTTACTATATAGCCGAATGAAATCTGGATGATGGGCTAATTTAAAATGAACATAAATTGTACGCAAACATTTAAGGTTTAAAATTGATGTCGATGTCAATGGTGCAGACAGTAGTGTCCTATCTTGTGCGCCAAGGGTCGTGGCGTTCTCAGAGCAAATATTTATATGATGATATTAATGTTTGTTCTGTGTCTGGGTGCTAAATATATGTATTTATATAGTATATTTGTAATTCCTCTGTTGTCTGGCGTCCGTAACACAAGTGCTATAAGCGAATTACCACGGAGTGAGGTCAATGTATGAGATGTTGTGGGAATTTATTATTATTATTTATTAAAAAAAAATTGAGTTCAAGTGTTAGCTTAAAGAATAGTGTGAGAACAATAGGGAATGGAATGTTAACATGTACAAAGGATGGGTGAAAGTAGACAACTATAGAGTAATTTGCACCAATATATAAAATGGATGTGAATGGAAGAGTTGGTATAGGACGACCTAGGTGAACATACCTGAACCACGTAGAAAAAGTAGTAAAGAATGGCCAGGTTAGAAGTACCAAGGCTAAACAGGCGTGTATGAAAGGACAGAGCTAGAAAGGTATGCCAAAATCGTGGCAAGTTGAGATCCATAGTTTCTGCCTACCACGATTTGACACAGGCGTGATGTATGTAAATATATGTATAGCTTCTTGTTTTTTTGTGTAATCCCTACTATTTTTAATATTATAAATGCGAAAGTAACTCTGTCTGTCTGTCTGTTACGCTTTCCCGCTTAAACCTCACAACTGATTTTGATGAAATTTGGCACAGACAATCTCTAGACCCTGAGAAAGGACATAGGCTATTATTTTATTCGAAACAAGGGCTGTAAAGGGTCAAAGGGGGGATGAAAAGTTGTATGAATGTATCGCTATTTTTAGAGCTAGAAACTTAAAACTTTTTTTGCAGGCCATTGATTCAATATAAATAAATATGACATTTAAAGTTTATATAAGTTAAGGTATGGTACCCAAAACAAAACTATTCCACGCGGATGAAGTCGCGGGCACAGCTAGTTGTAACTATCTGCGTATCTTATCTTCAATGAGTCCACTTAATTACAATTTTTATCCATGAATTATTTTATCCATATTTTAAAAATTTAGAACAGATTTCTAAGTTTTGTTTTAATAGATAAAACAAAAATTGTTTAATAATTACAAATATTTAATTACGAGTAATATGCAGCGAAGTCAAGCCTAACCTTTCCTCACACACTATTAAAACTGGAACATGTAAAAGTAAAATACCGCCATTTTGGAGTGCACCAGCCGGCAATTAACTCACTGGCAAGCGACAAAGACGCGTCAGGTATGAGACTGTTATAATACCTCATATAAGACTGCCGACGTCAGATCCTCTGACGTTTCCTAAGGGTTAAAATAAGTAAGATATTATTTAGCGAACTAGTTTGCTCCGGAAGTGTCCACTTTGTTGTAACTAAACATTAATACGTCAGTCAGTTCACTCGTACAATTTAAAAGGATAATTCTGGCTACGTTATTTTAAAAGCTGCCTTTTTGTCCGTACTTCGTCAGTGTGACATGTCATATCCTTTTTTTATCACAATTGGAGGTATATTTTCTCTAGTGTGCAAAACAATTCTTTGAAATTCTAGTTGAAAGTTTACTGAACCGGATCTATTGTACGAACATGGCGAACATTTATGCTCTGCTAGAGGAATTCCCTGCCCGAGGAGGTTCAAGGCAGCCCGCCTTAAACCTACTCGGGCAGGGAATTATGGTGGGGTCTACTATTACTATACCAATTCCTCTCGATAAATGATTAATACATACATACATCATGCCTGTGCCCAATCGGGGTAGATACAGACTATGGATCTTCATTTGTTACGATACGATTTTCCGAGATATTTCCAGCTTAAACACACAGTTCAACTATCTAGTTAATATTATATAACAATATCGATTTGATTTATTGTGTTAAATTTTATTAAATAGATAGTTAATATTATTTAAAAAAAAATCGAATCAAACTAAAAAGTGTAAAATAAATATAGTTTAAAAACACTTTCAAAATATATTAAACTAAAATATAAAATATATTTTTATAACAAAGTGAAAATAATGATGAACAAAAAACACTAGCAGTATTTGAAACAAAGCGTGGGGTGCGTTGTGCCACATTTTTGATAGACCTCGAGCCCGCAATTTTTTCTTTATTATATATATTTGTTTACTTTTTAGTTAGATGTATTTTAAAAACGGGTTTTTTAAACAAAAATTTTATTTGTAACATATATTCAAGGAGCCATGTCAATTAAAAAATACCGAGTTCGTGCCATTTCAGTTTTTATTTTTCTAATTCCTGGATGATGATCCCTAACATGACTTAAGGTAATGGGTGGGTGGATACATATAGGGAATGACACGGTTCTAATTGACTTTTTCTTGTGTTTACGTATTACACCCATCAGTCCTTCAAAGAATTGGCGTTCGGGATCCGTTTGAGGCAACTTTGACATATATATTTTTTGTACTCCACTTAAACAGATGTTATATATTTAATATATATATATGTGGGATATCTTAAAAATATAAATATATTTATTGATATGTATCCCACAAGAGAACTGTCTGACCTGTAAAGGATTTTTCAAAAAATAAGTAGTATGAACATCGAACTCTCCGAAGACTGACTGACTTAGTTATTTGTGTACGTAAGGATCCTATTTTTAGCAAAGTAGTAGAATATTGAACAAAACACTTCTTATTTTCAATAAATCAAATCACTCAATGATCAAATTCACAAAAATCAATGCGATATTCACTTTTCTAATGCCCTGTCACTTTTCCTATGGCAAAAGTAAATGTGCATGGCAGAATTTATAAAGTGCCACGCGTAGCATAATTGAGTTGTTCCGTTTAATCGATAGTAGGCGATTACCGAGATGCGCATGCTGCGAGCGGTGGGGAGGCTATCTCGATGCATTGGTTATCGATGCAGACTATATTTCATATCTCTGATTACGTAGGCATTGTCTCGCCATTACGATCTGGTTACGATTACTTCTGGATTACCGAGTGTTTTAAGACTAGCTTGTTATTACTATTATTACTTGATCCACGTTAATTTCAGCTTCGTGATTTTAGATCGATATTTATTATTAAAAATGCGAAAGTTTGTCAATTTTGTATAATAATAATAATTCACACAACATCTCATACATTGACCTGACTCCGAGATAAGTAGCTTAAAGCGCTTGTGTTACGGACATAAAACAACAGAGGAATCACAAGTATAATACTTAAATATATTTATTTAACTCCCAGATACAGAACAAATACAAATATCCGTTGTGTATAAGAATACAACTTGAAAAATAAAATACGCTCCGAGAAATAAGTTCATACGAAGTAATTGTTTATACTAAATTGAAAGGTCGGCTTTGTTTTGTTGGAAGGAACAATAGTGTATTAATATTAATTCCAGACAACCATACGTCAAGAGCAGTAGTTTTCATTAGTTTCGCGGCAAATAAATTCAGCATCGGAGTGCATTCATTTATTATGTATATACCTTATTTGCATCGATGGCGGTTTCATAATAATTATAGGAAATTCTTGCAGACGGAACATGAAGGCTTTTTATTACCCATAACACCAACACACACAGTTTGTCCAAACAACAAGTCATACAAATCTGATTAACACAAACCCTGATGTGCGAAACGTGGCTTAGGCCCAAGTATGTCAGTAATCTGGCATACTTCCAAGGAAATCAACAATATAGAAAATCATAAAAATATAAACTAATTATGTTGTGTGGTACCGACAGCGTAAAATAGTACATCTGAATGTACCACGTGTCGTAAGAGGAGATTGAGGTACCGGAATTGACAGGTGACGGTATATCTTCCAGAAACAGTGCAACTCAAATGCAACAGGGTGGGGATGGGGAGCATTGACCTATTCAGTTACCATATTTATACCATACTTAGCAAGTCTGCACGTTTTAGTCTAGAATTCATAATGCAATAAAAAACTGTGTCATCCACAAGGTTCATAAAAAGAGTGGGGCCAAGAGTAATTCCCTGTGAAATACCGTAATGACAGGTAGCATCACTGCACGTAAAACCCTTTATCTTCATCACTGAAATCTGTGAAAACCAATCAAGAGCTACTCCTTTAATAATGCTCAAGTTTTGTAGTCTAGTCAGAAGTATTGGCATTGTCAAAAGCCTAAAATGTCTAGGAAAGTCTAAGAAGATACCAATGTATCTTTTGTTATTGTCTAGATACGTACGCTATTAAGAAGTAAGGTGAAGGATAGAATTTTGTGTGTTTGTGTATTCTGAAGCCATATTAGTTAGGAATAAGTATTTGTTTTCTCTTTAAAAACTTAACTAGAAGTCTTTTGTTGGCAATCTTTTCCGAGATTTTGGAGAGTGAAGGTAGAAAAGAAATAGGCCTATAGTTGGTGGTCAGATCTTTTAAACCACTTTAATAAACGGGGGTGATTATTGCCTTTTAAAAAATATTAGGTAAATCTCCAGTTTTTAAACGAAGGTTATCGGAAAGGTGATTGTTTCAGAACCAGAAGAAAAAACAAGCATACGAAAGGACTAATGCAAATAAGGGAAGCGAGAGAGAGAGAAAGAGAGAGAGAGAAAGAGGAAGAGAGAGAGAATGCCAAGATCGTAACAAGTAGAAATCCATCTATGCCTACTCCGATGGGACACAGGCGTGATGTATGTGTGTATGTTTGATCGGTCCTAGTATTAAAGGGACGCAAGTCGTTAAATATAATTGTACTTATATTCTCTTATCTTGTGGCACGATTTGAATTGAGACTCGTGATAACGTTATGCCGTTTATAGCATTCAGTAAGAAATAGGAAGATTAAAGAAAACGAAGAGTTCGGCTTCTTAGCAACAACTGCCAGTTGTGTTTTAGTTACTGCCAATTTTAGTTTTAGTTAGTATTTAGCGTTTTGTTTGCCAAATCTAGGTCAACTGATGTATTAGCATTATTGTTTTAATTTTAAAAGTTTATCGGGTATATCATTTCTGTTATTCATATTTTCTTTGATCAACTTCCAAGTATTCTTGGTGCACCCATAGTTTTTATTGAATGCGGATCGATACAGGAATTTATACTGGCCTTTATTATTTGGTTACATAGATTTCGATATTTCCTGAATATTTTTTAATGATTACATCAGCTGAAAAATTTTTACGCTATCTATGTAGTCTATTTCTTTTGCAAATAGTTGTTAGAATACTCGATGCTATCGTTAGTTTCAGTCGTTGCTATTAGGAGTCAAAGTTATTTTTGTATTGCTGCTAATTATAGAAGTTAGTTTAAATACTAAGTTCATAGCATTTATTAAACAGTTTATAAATAAAAATCAGTCCAATCTGATTTAGCGATATCATTAAGTGTACTAACATGTTCGATTATTTTGTTTTAGTTGTTTTGACCATTTTTACAACAGTATAAAATGACTGATGAGTAAAGGGGTCCAAGACGACTGTCTGTGCTTGTATCATAAAATGATCTACGTGTGGGCTTATCAATACCTTGAAGCAAGCCATAGTATGACAGCTACCTAAGCTGTTACTTTTCGCAGTAATGATCCCCAGCATTATATTAAGATTATTATCACCAGTTAACATGATAGTACTCAAGTATATATTTTGTAAGATTAATTCAAAAGAAGCAATGCTAGGATAATAAGCAAGATTAATTTTCATGAACCTATAATATAGCAACCATCACTTTGCTTCGAGTAACGCATTACAGTAATAAAAGAAGTTGAACAGGTAAAAGTATTGTAAATGTTATACATTCTATAGTTTTTATTCTAAATAAAAACCCTACATTTACAATGTAATGTAACAATGACCAAAATCATCGCGGCTGTAATTAAATCTCAACGGTAATTGGTGTGTCTAGGGTCAATTATTAGGTTAAACCCGGCCCCTGATATAGCATGGCCAATACGATGACGCACTCACTCAGTCTAGGTACAGCATTTCGTGTCGGATGCTCTACATCCTGGGTGGGCAATTGACTATCTGGAGTGGGCACAGCACACCAGACCCTTTCTCCCCCCGCCCCCTCTATACGGGATATGCTAAGTATTTAATGCTTATAGAATAAGCTTGTTATTTATAGGCCATTATATGTATACGGCCTAATAGGTAAATAAATACGCTTTGTATAATATAGAATAAACATATTTTGCATTAACAGGACACCAGTTACTATGGACAGAGGTTACTATTGTTTAGGATTAAAATATAGTTTATACAATTATCTGTTAATGTAACTTTTCATTAGTAAAATATATTCTGAAATCGATCTTGTAGTTTTTGAGTTTAAACATTCCATACACATAATGGTATAAAGCTTGTCTTGTTACATTCCATTTTAGGTGCTTATATTGTGATATTACGGAATATAATTTTACTCGGTAAGGATGTATAGATCTAGATTCTGAGTAAAATCGTACCAAGCAAACAAACAAACAAACAAATATTTTCTCTTTATAATATAAGTATAGTTAGGACGCCTATTGCTGAATATAAGAATCCTTAGAGGATTTCCAATAGGACCGGTTGTACACTGTCTCTAGTGCAATACTACACTTTTAATCAGATCGTCGGTTGATCTGGAAGGTTCTACTCTGCGCTTGCTGGTATGAGGTCTCTCATTTCAGAACTTTTCAGCCTCACCGATCATCAGCTGTCAGTGCTATATTCCCTACCAATTATTAGATGATGATAATGAATGAGATGATTACCACTTCATGATATCAGTAAGTAGAATACCCACCTCACCTTCCCATGTACCAAGTATTGTCTTGCCCAGCATGGCAATTGCAGGTGATATTCCTCCTTTTCTTGGGGAGGCCAGCATATACCAACAGTGGATGTTCTACGACTACAGAATCATCAAGTAGACCTAACACAAAAGGTTGTCTACATTGGTACCTTATTCTCACATATAGCTACTGACAAATTGCAATGTTCGCATTGCTATGTTCCGGTGCTGGTTTGAAGGGTGAGAGGAGCAGTGAAATTAACGGACGCTTACTGTAAGCTTGTTTGTCTACCTAGACAAAAAAAGGCCTTGATCCACTAAGACATGACGGACCAGAAGATAATTCATGGTTCTCCGGACGCTACCCAGTCTAGGTGAATTTAGCGATTGTATTTTTTTTAGTTAGACCTACTTACTACTTATCTGCACCATATATATACTATAGAATATTTAATCTAAATAAGAACTTAAAAAACAAACAAGACCATAAAATCAATGAATTAGCAATAAGTACATGTGATAATAAAGATGAAGACATAAAATTCCTCGAAGTAAATTTAATAAGACACTTCATTATCATAGTCCAAAGACTAAAATTAAATTCTCATGAATAATGTAAAATGCAATGTTTATTGCATTGCTGTAGAACTAAAAAAGTTTGTTCCTCGCTCGAAAGCGTAATAAATTGACAATAAATCCAAAATGTGTTCAAAGCTGTATAAGGCGTAACCTTAAAAAGCTGGAATGCAAAAATAAACTACAAATATACTGCTAATTTTGTGAGGACAAAAAGTTTGTGAGGACATAATGGTTACTTTTAACGTCCTGATGCCGCATTCATTAGTATTCCTGTCTATTGCGCCACCGTGGGCTTGATCTCCCATAAAAGAAATATTAACACATCGTTATCATACCTAGACATACGCTTCTCTAAGAAGGGAGGTTTTTACCCATAATTACCGCACTGGGCAAGCGTGTTTGCAATCGCAGAGCGCAGCTTTCACAACGGGGATACCGATGCCCACCCCCGCCCTGTGCATTTAAGCTACACTGATTCGGATCGATATACCACCATCTGTAGGTTCTGGTACCTTAGTCGCCTCTTACGACACCTGGTGCTGTGAAAGGTACTATTCAACTCCGCCGGTACCTCACAGCAATATAACACATATTTGTGTTTATTATAACGCAAAGTAGAATAGTACGTTCCTCTGTACCAGGCGTCAGAAGAGGTGACTAAGGTACCAGAGCCGATAGATAGCGGTATATCTATCCAAATAAGTAAAGCTCAAATGCACAGGACTGAAATGAGCAGCAGCATCCTTATCGCGGATTCTACACCCTGCGATTGTCAACACGCTTGCCGAGCGTGGCAATTATGGAAAAGTTTCTAATTTTTTTTTATTAATAAATAAAGTTCAAGTCTCATACAACACAAGTGTATAATATATCACAGAGTCAACGTATAAGCTTAATTCTTGGGTTACTAATATCAGACGACAGTGAAATTACAACTATAATATACATACATTTAACACACTAACAGCATGAACATGAATGTTCATAACATAAGTGTTTGTACAGGGTGGGATCGAACCCACGAGCCTTGGAGCTCAATATAGGAGCACTTATGAATATGCCATTGATCTTAATGCTAGAAAATCTCGTAGCGGTAAATAAGCCAGTATCATTTAAAATTGTGCAAAAATATACAACAGAACACACGTCAAGTATTTCAAAGTCGTTTTAAAATCTCCTATCAAATCTTAAATAAGTACTTATAATAATAAAAAAAAGTTAAGCAAGACATTACAGAAGGTGTATGTGATCAAACTAACATGATCTAACGCGATTGTCTCTGTCTATCGTGTAGAGTTGGAAAGGGTAGGGTGTTTGTGCAAAAACGTCTGTGCATGCTCGGAACAAATGTTACCATCAGTAACGCGATTGGAGAGGGAATAACGCCTTTTATGTGATATTTAATTAATTAAAAAAATACGTGCACGGTATGTTTGCGCGGATTGACTGACAATCAGACTTCTTGTTTTCGCTTTGTTCATACTTTTTGCTGGTTCGCAGTTGTTAGGATTCTTTCCGCATCACATTAAACATAAGAATTGGCATGATGCTGTTTTGTCATAGAATATCTATTTACATAAAGGGATTGACCGACTGACTGACATATCAACGCAGGGCCTACACTACAAAGATTAGAAAGTCTTTTAGAACGTAGAAGAGCATGAAGAAAGGATTTATGAAAATTGGGATAAATTTTCTAAAGGGGTGCAAAGTTAGCAAGAAAGTTTGCTGTTTTTTAAAGTTATTCCAATCAAATTCAGTGTAAAAGATCTTCATTCAAAGTCATATTATCATAGGTCAATAAAATCAACCCTTAAGACGGTAAAAGGGGGATGCAAATTTAGTATGAAAGTTCTACAACTTACCGCGGGTAAAAATTCGAGGCGCTGCTAGTCTACGCATATTTTACACCCAATATAGAACTCGTCGAAGCGTACTTTGAAATTAATCTTCGGTCTTAATCTTAAATCTTCGGTCCTTTAAATATAGCAAAATAAAAAAAAACGGCCATGAGGAGAGAACAAAGATTGGTTAAATTATAGGTTGCTTTTATACAAATAAGTCGACAATATCTTTGTATGTGTATAAACATAAGAATAATTATTTTCGACTTACATACCTCATTGTCGATACTCTTCGCGAGTTTGCATTTCACATGATCTCTTACTATAAGCTTTATTAGCCTACTCAAAGTAACTCGTCTAGTTATGGAGATGGCAATGTATCACATGAGGTGGACTTTTTACACAAGTCACCTGAGTCATATATATTTCTACTGCAAATTATCAGTATTCAAGGTGTGAAGGGTGAGAAAGGCAGTGAAAGTACTGGGTAATATTACATAATATCTTTATCATAACAAGGTTTGCAACGCGCGAGTAAAATTCTTGATATCACGAGCGTCTATAGGCTGCGGTGACACTTACTATTACACTGACTGTATGCATGGTTGTCAGCGTTGTATTATAAAATAAAAAATGCTTAGACACCAAGCAGACCACTTTACGTGATCCAATCGAGAATGAGGAGATCCGTGAAAGAATCAAAGTTAACTAACATATCCCAGGACGAACAATACGCCGAACCCACGGTGGATGAGTTGAGCGGAATACCGGCAAACCATGTACCGGCGAACGTAGCGTAAACGTGCACTCACAAGGACATACGATATGTTAAGAACTTTAGGATAGCACAGGCCGCATACAACTAGTCATATTCAAAACCAAGCAGTAGACATATATGCTTGATATAATCAGCCGTTGAAAGTCTATTGTTGGAAATAGATATGCCTAAGAAATCAGGATTTTAGCTCATAATTGCCATGCTGGGCGGGAATGCCCCAGGTAACACCCGTTGGATTAGAACTACGATATAACGGGTGGATATACCTCTCGGTTTCAGTACCTTAGTCGATTCATCCGACATCTGGGACAAGGGGAGGTACTATTCTATATTGCGTTAGGGGTGGGTATGTTGTGGGTTGTAAAGCAAATTGTTATACTGCTCAAGGGAGTACTTTATTTTATAATACTTGGTTTCCCAGTTAGTTTAGCCAGCGTTATAAAAAGGATATAATGAGCATACCTATATAATTAATCAGAGAAATTGTAGTATATTGCAAAAAAATTGCTGCGCCTTACTGATATTGTATTATAAATAATTATTTTTGGGTACTGACAGATGGCGGTATATCCATCCAAAACAGTGTAGATCTTATGCACAGAGTGGGAATACACAGCAGCATCTTCATCGCAAAAGCTACACACTGCGATTGCCAACACGATTGCCCGGCGCGGCAATTATGGGCGCATCTCCCCTTTTTGGGAGGTGTGCCCAGCAGTGGATTATAATGGCTGGTATGATGATAATTGAGGCGATAGTCTTGCCATCAAACTTTCTATTAATATTATAAACGTAAAAAATTTCTAAGAATTTATGGATGCATGTTCGCTACTGTTTCTTGCAAAAAGTACTACATGGGTTAAGATGATATTCTACAATAATATAGTTCATATATTAGAATAACATATATTACTACTTTTTATGAGCATCGTTCAAAAAATGATAATTTTGAGAAAGTGTTCTTTGCGCTTTAAACGCCTGTTAAGTTTTACCCGCAAATTGGCTAATCATCGTGTTGTGTTTTCGATGCAGGCAGGAACGAAATTTGAAGTGTTTTTCTAAAATCAAAATATCAGCTTGTTATTAACTATATAAAAATATGTACGGTACACAGTAATAAAAATTAAATAAGCGATTCTTTTTGTCTGTCTGTTTAAAATAAACTCCAAAACGGTTGAACCAATATTAAGGGTATACCTGATGTTATTAAATAATTTTCATCATCATCATCATTACAGCTATTCGTAGCCCACTGCTGGACATAGACCTTCCCAAGAAATAATTTCCACTAGTATGCTGCTGCCCAACCCCACGTGCTACCCGCGTCAATCTACGCTGTTTCGGATGGATATACCACCAATAGTTAGTTTTGGTACCTCATTCTACTTTAACGACACCTGGTACAGGGGGAAGTACTACTCTACTTAGTTAACAGAAAAAATAAAATTAGCAGAAGCTATGCAGGAACTGGAATTAAGCGTTTAACGACATCCTAAAGTTACAGCTTCTACATTAACGTGCACTTTTGAAAATGATCGTATTCTATAACGACCACTCCACCAAATTACCGCTTTACATAATGTTTAATTTGACTATATCTTCACTTAGTCTTAAACTCCTTGACTAGGATATTCTGTTTGCGGTAGAACTAAAGTTAGAGTGCTAAGTGAGCAACTGTACTTGGCATAATTTGCTCGTAGAAAAGCCATTAACTGCACTCATTCATGAATATCAATCGTTTCATTAATGATCTGATGAGAGCGAGCGAGATAGTAAATACAGCTGCGGCGTGTGTTTTAAAAGTAGTAGTTTCATACTTAATGTTATACTTAATGGATTGCCCAACGACCTATGTAAAGCAAGGCTCGGAGTCTCTTTGCGCAATTAAATCAGTAATAAGAGGATCCGTAAAAGAACGTGCTAACGAAGCTACAGCCATAGTCCCGTGGATTATCAAGGTGAAATGGACAGGGCATTCAGTATGCAGAGTAGATAGTTGATGGAGGCATAAGGTTTTGCAATGGACACCACATAAAGGTTGACAGACTAAACCGGACTAACTAACTTCTGGTTTAAAACCGCAGGACCACTGGAAGTAAGCCGAATGCAACCGGTCCGACTGGAAATCGTTTGGGGAGGCCTGAGTCTTCTTCAAAAGACTGACACAATAAGAATTCTTTTTAAAAAAATCCAAATTGAATCCGGATTTACCCAATATATGATATTATAAAATGGGTTAACCATGTTATGCCATAAAATCTATGTATTTACATAATTAGTATTGTATATTTATATATATATATAAATATACAATAATATACAATACTATAATATAATATAAATATATATATATATATATATATATATATATATATATATATATAATAGGCCGTGGGGTACCTGCGGAGTAGAATAGTACATCCACCTGTAACAGGTGTCGTAATAGGTGACTTAGGAACCGTAACTGGCAGATGGTGAATAACCATCCGGAGATAACCATCCGAAACAGCGCAACCTAAATACTAAATCGTCGCAATGTTGTGCTCTGCGATTGCTATCGCGCTTGCCCCGCGCGGCGCGGCCCCGGGAGGCCTATGGCCAACAGTAGACTTCTATGGCCGATATGATGATGATGGTGATACATAATTTTGAGCATATCACTAAACTTCTACTTAACGGCTGGATCTTTAGAGAGCTACTTTTTTACCGAGTTAAATACGCTTCGTTATTATGTTATTATGTTGTAGTCAAAATAGAACTATGTAAATAAGACACAAATTACTGAACCCTTTCATGAATAGAAAATCACATTATCAGCAAGAAATATCATAAGTAATATATTGTCTCCATCTCGTCATGATAAGGCAAATTACATAAGTGAAACCGTATGTATTTCGCTAATATTAGAACCATCGTTTTATAGTTGCTTAATAATATTTATATCCCCTAACAATATTTTTTTCCGTTCCATTAACAATAATTTTCTGCTTCTATGGCTTGGCCGTGGTACGTGTTAGCTGCCAACAAAACTCTCTTTAGAAGAGAAAAAATCAAATGTGAATAAACATTAGTGAATAAACTCAAATAAACGAGTTAGTATTTAAATTTTGCATTAAAATTTTTCATGAATGTGTACGAAATGTCCTGTACCTGTACCTGCTTTAATAGTATTGGTAGGAAGATTTCATTGAAGACTACTTTCAAAACCTGGCCATAAAAACGAAACAAAAGATTACAAAACTATCTCCAGAAGTATATAGTATTATTTTATAAAAACTTATTATGAACTGATCACTTCTTTTAACTAAATATTTATCCCCGAAGGATTGTCAGTTTTCAGTCTTAAACAGTTTTCCATAAAGTACGATATTAGATTAATCAATTAATAGTATCAAACAGAAATTTAAATCTGAAGATAGCTGTATTTACAACCTTTAGGTTAAACTATTTAAATTTATTCAAATGTTATACGAGAAATTTCTATTTACATATCCGCAATTTTATTACTCTAAAATATTAAGTTTCAGTGTAGTACATTTCATATTAATAATCGTGTAAAATTAATCTTTTGTCATTGTATATATAAATACTCATTGATATGTGAGAAGGAAGAGAACCTCTCCTGGCTTAGTTACTCCCTGCCAGCAGAAAAAAGCGCCAAATTCTGCATTAGAGGCCTCCCAGTGGAGACCGACCCAGGAGAAATCAAGGAGGAACTCCGATCCCTGGGCTTCATAGCCGAGTTCGTGCGTCAAATACGCGCACGACAAGGCAGGCCGGGCTGCATCTACTTCACCCAAATGCAGCGCACACCAGACCTCACCCCCGCGATCTTCGAAATAACCGAGCTCCTATGCATGCCCGGGGTGAAGATTGAGGCCTGACGAGGAAAGAGAGGGCCTGCCCAATGCCACAGGTGCCAACAATTCCAGCACTTCTCCCATGGCTGCCATAGACAGCAAGCGTGTGTGAGATGCGGGGAAGCACACGCCGCCAGTGACTGCCCCCGACCACGCGAGGAGGTTGGCCGGGCGGCCTTCGGTACGTACAGGCAGCGGACCAGCAAGCAAAGCTACACCGCACCTAATCGCTGAGTCCAACGACAGGGTGAAAATCCCCCGTCGGAAACGCAAGGGCACGAAAAAGAGGGGAGCCCCTGCGAAACAAGACCCCACCTAAAAGGCAGCCGCCGTCCTAGCGCCGCAGCAGGAACCGAAAGCGAAGCCGAAGCCGCGTTCAACACAAAGCCGACTCATGGACACCGAAAGAGCCATCTGCGTCCTACAGGACGTACTCGGGGCCATTAGGTCCAGCAAGAACGCCGTACCAATTATTCTCGGCGGAGTAGCATAGCTACTACAATCAAATGGCGCAATCTAAACCGCTAAGAATACAGATCGAAGTTAGGACTGCTGCGGGTTCTACTTCAAGAACGGGACATTGACGTGTGCCTAGTTTCTGAGACCCTATTAAAACCCAGAGATTCAATCAAGATGCCCAATTACCACCTGTACCGGAAGGATGAGGTGTCAGATCGCAACATCGCATATCGCGGACTCGCTGTCTTGGTACGTCAAAGGTTGATTCATCAACCCATACTAGTTCCGAGCCCTGCCACCGACCCCAAGTTCTTCTACGCCCTCGGAAGTCCAGGCTGGCTATCCCATAAGTTTGTTTGCTACATACAAACCGCCAGGGACTCACTTCATCATCAGCGAAATGATCCAATTGATGGCAGACCCCACGCCCACCTTAGTGGCGGGGGACTTAAATAGCAAACATACGGCATAGAACTCTACGCGCTGTTGTACAGAGGTCAGGACACTACTCCAAGCTGCGGAGGACCACGGCTTCACCGTGAGTGGACCGGAGGTGTCCACGCACTCCTAGAACCACCCTTTGCATACACCCGACGTAATCGACATCACGATCCACAAAGGCCTGGACAACGTGTTGACGCAGGAGACCCTCTTCGAGGACCTCCAATCTGAACCCATAGACTGGAAGGCGTTCAGTTCTTCCATGCATTTGAACACCCCTGCGATGACCCGCCGATATTGATCGGCGGCGTGTAAATACTGCGGCAAAGGCGCGGAGCGCCGCAGTCGCCTCCGCGCAGCGTACGGCTGCGCGTCGACAACTACTTGCGTTATTTTTAAGTCCACCGGAGACGCTGGAATTGACTCTAGAGCCAGTCAACAATTAGTACATCAAGGGAAGACTTATATTGGCTAGTCTGATGAACTAAATGTTGTCTGGCTTTAGCGTCCGTTTCAGCGCTAGTTAAAGCCCCAATAACAATAGTTTTATTATGAGTAGGTAACTTATAATTGTTATAAAATGCTTTTTACGACATATCTAAGAGACAGGTCAATGTAAATAATGTTGTGTGAATTTAGGAATTTAATATTAGATTGTTTAATCATTTACTATAAATTTTTGTCTACGTTTTCACCTCAATTCGACAACCGCTCCTTATTATATACTTAGACAGACACATTTAGTGCTCATAACTGAGATTGAAAAATTATATAAAATAAGAATGTATAGTTAATGAAAATAATGAGGTAGTTAGCGCAATAATTAAGAAAAATTTACATTTATTAGTGTTAACGGTTGCCACAAGGGAGCCGAGACTTCGATGATAAATTTTGAAATGTAGATCACTAAAACAAACAGCCTTTGCAAGCCGTTAAGTTAGTAAATTAGTTGTTCGAAATTACTGTTTGAAATTCAAATAATGGTACTATATATTTTTTGTATGTGGTACTGGCAGAGTAGAATAGTGCCTGCTTCTGGACCAGGTGTCATAAAAGGTGACTAAGGTACCAGTATATCCACCCGAAACCTTGTGGCTCCAATGCGCAGGGCGAGGATGGCCAACATGTGCTAACACACTTGCCCAGGGTGGCAATTACAGGTAAAATTTTAGGAAAGTCAAAGCAGCAATAGTTTTCCAATCACCGTAATGATGTTAATTTACAAATAAATAAAAGCTTCTAAAAACCTAAAACTCGGAAGCGGAACAACGTAGACGAAAGTATTATAAAACGGTTTTGGCCTGTATGATATTATTTTCTCGAACGAATCTTCCCTACCACTTTACATAAAATAAAGTCATTTATATATATTACCGTTGGGTGTGTAATTTCGCCTCCAGGCTTTTCCTGCATTATAATGATAAACGGAGAACTTCATCTTTTAAACGCAGTTTGTGAACTATAAAATATTTAAACGTCGGTTTACTAGATTTTTATTACTTTTTACTGTAATAAAACAATATTGGTCTGAACCTATAAATGTTAATATGTACTTATAACTAGTAAATCTAATTTAAATAATGCTATCATTAAAGGCTATTTTCTATGCATAACACGAGAGACAGATTCTCTATTAGACCTTATAATTATTGGGTAAATAGGTTATCACGTCATTGATAAAAAGACACTCAGCTATATCGTCCTAGATTAGCCTGGCCTTATTGTAGACACTAGATTCTCGGTAGTTTGATGCGCTTCTTAAAGCACGCAGCTGACCTGGTAAGCGCTCACCAGCCAGTCGTGGCCGCAGGCCAATTATTGGACAAACTATTCCAAGCCAATAATAGCCCTAGCTGCGAGCGGTAGGTTAAAAAGATACCCAATGTACATAGTTGAGGGTAGGGGAAAAACCAATTTTCCTAAAATACCCTCCACCTAATGCCGTGCAATAAGTAAATTCTATCGCAACTGCGATAAGAGCAGTTAGCGCTATATTTGCTTCCGTGCAGACGTAAGCACATTGACAATACCGAACGGAGTTTCTTAGAGGACCTGGCTTTATATTAGATAAGACCTTAATAAGACCGGTTGTATGCGGCATGTGTCTAGCGCGATCCTGCGGATTTAGTCAGATTGTCTGTCGATCTTGGTTTCTATTCTAGTGCCTTACGACTCCATCGGCCAACGCTTCTGCGTACCAAGTGCCCTGCCTACTGCCACATCGACTTACCAGCCCGTCGCACTATGTCGGTAACTTTGGGTTTGTTACGAATCTCCTCCTTTCTGACTTGTTCTAGGAAAGAGACTCTTGAGATTGCCCTCTGCATAGCTCGTACATGAAGCGGGCAAAAAAGCATCAAGATGTCTGGGACGGTAGACTATCCGCCATTAGGAAGGAAGATAATGTGCTACTAATAATTTTGCAGTAACAAAGTCCAGCAGTTTCAATCCAGTTGGTTCTCCTTTCCGTAAGAGAATGGAATGGGAATATTTTTCATATTGACTTGCTGTTATAAAAGAAAATAAATAAATTTAATGTAGTTTGAGTATATTCGTCACAGATGTAAAAAAATACTTATCTAGTCTACATTTTATTATATTAAGGGAGAAAACTAGTTTTTTTGAACATATAATATAGTCAATACCTACTCAGTGAGATTGTTTTCTGATGGTGAAAGATTCGTAATATTTTTTTGAGTTATATTGTGGTAAACAAAATATAAATAAATATTTCATCGTTACAATATTGATTTAGACAGACAATACAAAAATTCTAGTATAATTTTATTATCACAAACATGTATTGTCTACAGTAACCATCACATGTTGGTGTTGTGTAGGTTTAAGAACCAGTGGGTATAAAAAAGGTAATAGTATTAATGAAATTGATAATCAATGTCTCATATTATATATTCCCAATGCTTACCAATCTACCTTTCAAAAATCTTAAAAGTTCTTTGATTTGTCCGGTAAGAAGAATTTTGGATTTTGAAAACTTAGAATGCTACAGCATTCTAAGTCTAAGCAGTAGTCAGCAGTCATCATCATCATCATACTAGCCATTAAAAGTCTACTGTTGGACATAGGCCTCCCCAAAAAAGGGGGTATCTTGCCTAATTGCCGCTTTAAGCAAGCGTGATGAAGCACGTGTAAATAATGTATATGTAGATTTGTGCAATACGAAATATTTTAAACACTCCATCCTAACACTCACTTAATTAAATTGAGATAATATATATATATGTGTGTATTTATGTTTATGTGCTTGATGTATGTACTTTATTGTGAAACGATAATTATGTACGTTAAAGTTTATAGTGGCGGTGCTCAATAAATATACATAAAAAGGATATGCCGTGAAGTACCGACGGAGTAGAAATAGTACTTCCCTCTGTACCAAATGTCGACTTAGAGCCGAAAGCGACAGATGGCGGTATATCCATTAAAGCCAGCGCAGTTCAAATACAACAGCGTAAAGATGGGCAGCAGAATCCCCGTCGCAAAGCTACGCATTGTGCCTACCCAGCGTGGCGATTATTTCCCCCTTCATTGTGGAGGCCTATGCCCAGCAGTGGACTTTTTACAGCTGGTTCGATGACACAGAATGTAGCAAATAAAAATAAATATCGCGCCAGATAATTAACAGGTTCAGATAAACAGCATATAAATATATCGATTGGATAAACAAACACAATAAAACTGACAAAGACCGGTTACCGGAATTCTGTTGCTTCCATCATTAGATTATTGCCTATAAAAAGATTAAGCACTCCCACTTTAGTGTCGTTCCCATGTCGATAAAATCAGATACCTAATTTTAAAACATTTAAAACTAAATTATCAATCATTATTGTTTTAGTGCAACAATAACGTTAGCGAATATCATTTTCAGAAGTTTATAGTGTCCTATGTAAGGGATTTTTATTAAGAAAAATTGTATTGTAGTATTATGATCGCTATAAAAATTTTTTTTAACTAAGTAAGTATAACTTTATATTTTTCTTGTAATTCTAGATTGTACATAATATTAAACATAAAAAAACGAATCACCGAATCCACTATTTAAAACTAAGAAACGTCAGCTGGTTTAAGATACCGGAATGATGTTAAATTCACTTTAAGCGGGAGACATTCTAACATAGATGTACTGATTTTTTAATCAAAAGAGTAAATGTCGATAAAACTAAAAAGAGAAAGATGTTTTATTTTTAAACATCGATATAATTTCGTCGTTACAGGACTACACTATTAAACACGACCCGATTGAAATTGGTAGAGGCAATGACCTTTGCATCGTAAAAAGCAAACCAAAACGGATTTCTTGTTTTGCATTACCAACCATCGGGGCAGGCAGCGTGAGATTTCTGGTTCCATTTGGGACGTAAAATTAATGATTTTAGAAATGTCTCCGAATATTTTCACCTTATTAAACATTATTTCTGCCCGGGGATAATATTGTCATTATAAACAGAGGAAGCCATTTTGCTAATGAACCGCCATATTTTTTATTGGTGTGACTCGAATTGTAAGTGTCTGTTTCCACTGTAACTGTCGTTAAAACACACTTATTTTTTCCTCTTCATATATTTTACGAACCAATAATTCAAGATTTATAAACCATGAAGGGATAAAAATAACGAAATGTCTGAATAAACGAGTCTTTGGCTTTTCACCTGAGTCACTGTATCGCACACTTTCTCTTATATTATTATAATATTCTTACCAAGAAAAAGAATTTGCCCATAGATGCCGCGTTGGGCAAGCATAATCTCAGATCGTAGTTTCGCGAGGCAATGCTGCTGCCCATCCCCGCTCTGTTGAACACCGTTACGGGTAGATAATATTTGTACGCCATACGCCATTTGTCGGTTACAGTACCTCAGTCACCTCTTACGACACCTGGTACAAGGGCAGGTATTATTCCACTCTGTAGGTACCCTTGGCCAAACATTTCCTTTGGTATTTCATTATTTATTGATATTCAAACCTTATAGTTTTCCAGAAAAGTTTTCCCACCTTCATCTCATAGGAAAATGGGTCGGCAAGGTGAAATTTTTTAAGCACAATGATTTTGAATATTTCATTAATTTAAATTGTATGTTGCCTGCATTTCTACGTTCACTCATGTTTTTTTTACTAATTAAAAGAATTAAAAGAAATATAGTTAAATAAATTAAATACATTTTATTAAACTCATGATTAAGTAACTATCGTTTTTTTATTATTTTTAGTGAGTTCTAGACATTTTTTATTTGATTTACCAGTCCGTTATTTTTAATTTGTTGGGGTTTACGCTAATGTAGGTGACATTAAAAAACAAAAGAGGGTTATTTTTATTGTAACAGATATATATGTACATACTATAATAAAAAAAACAATGCCTATTAAATATTCATAAAATATTTCTGAATATTTCATTTTGTTTGTCATTGATTCTGTGAAACATTTTTTATGCACTTGTTTCTTGAAATCACCTTGACATCCATTACCAATTCGCTAGAAATTCTGAATCAATTTATGCATTGACTGGAAATCCAATCTATCCGTTCAAAATTCCCGTTTCAAACAGATTATTTTCTGCATTATTCCATTAGGCATTCAAACTCTACCCATGATGTTTTATTTTTAAAACCATGTGTCTACCCAAATTTGTTTCACGCCAAACTGCAAGTCACCAAAGTATTCGACCAAAGGAGCGCGTTGCCTTTTTTTTAATCGTGAAAAGGCAACTGTTCAGACTGCCATCCTATCATAAAAGAGGCTTATTACATTTTAGATTAAATACAAATTAACAAGTTCTGTACCACAGATGAGCCCGCGATTCGTTGATCTGGAATGTCGAGATGTATTTTAGCTGTTCAAAGAGTTATATTTACGATCGATTTATAGTTTGCTATTACGTTTTTTGCTACCAGTACACATTATAAATAGTTCAATAGTTAATAGGTTTTGTTGGCTAGAGAACTTGATTCAGTAACTGCTAAATAAATTCATGCGACTATACTGTTAATGCTTCTTAGAAACGAAAAGAAAAAAAAGCTGTGTTAATCGATAAAAACTAAATATCTTTTTGAATTACCTAGAGGACATTTTGGCACGAGACGTTTGACATACAAACAGTAGAACA
Source organism: Heortia vitessoides (assembly GCA_020976665.1). Classification (NCBI taxonomy): domain Eukaryota; kingdom Metazoa; phylum Arthropoda; class Insecta; order Lepidoptera; family Crambidae; genus Heortia; species Heortia vitessoides. The sequence goes on from JACJUM010004390.1 coordinate 3,561,025, forward strand.
TCGTTCTTCTATACAACAATTTGTTAAATATAACCCTGCCTTTTCCACAACTATTATTAAAAGCTATTTTATTATTATAAATAAGTTTATATAGTAGTTGCCTTTAATATCATTCGTTGAGTGTTTTTGTTGCGTATTAATGCTTTTGTGGCTAGGCCTAGCTAGAGCAGAGTGTACAAAGTGAGTAAGAGTGTAGTAAGCATAGTTTTAAGAGGAGTTCTTATGTAACTTGAATCTTCATCAAGAGCCAAAGAATCCGAACGAGCCGTTATTATTATTTAGTATTTATATTTGAGGTTGTCATGCTAGATAATCTAAGGAGGATAGCAGAGCATAACTTCCGATGGATATACCACCAACTATTGGTTTCAGTACCTCAGCCTCTTACAACACCCGTATTAGGGAAGTACTATTCTACTATGCCGGTACCGGCAGCCTAATTTAAATTTGACAACATACCTTAAACTTTTAATGAGAGAATTTACTATTACGCTAGATGAGTATTCGAAAGTTAATATTCTATTGGCTTGTGGTTGGCATCTCTTTCATTGGTTAATCGATTACAGTAAAATAAAAGACCCTCTCTTTTACAATGTAACTCGCAATTAAAGGTTACCCAGTGGGACTAGGTAATATAAAATACGTATAACCGCAACGAGTTGATTTAACCAGCAAATAAGGCACATGGCGATCATACAAAAACTAAGCAAGTTAAAACATTGACTTGTAATTGCAAATTAACACATTTTTTAATACCAAGTAAGTAGGTATCTTTTTAATTATAGACTATCGTCACGCGGCAACGCTAGAAATAAAGGTTATGTTCCGATATGCACTGCGAGCATTGGCCAGTGTTGTTACGCTTGAGATTAGTTTATGTATTGACAGTATACTGTCGCTGATACTGCGACAGTATACTGTCAATGCATATGACATTTATTTACAGTATACTGTCGCACATTTAAATATATGAAATTGGAGTATGTGATTGTAATATTAAAATAACTGATTTTTACTCAATGCATATGGATGTGTAATATATTGTTTGTCCACGACGGACTCTTAAACTACTTAACTGATTTAGCAGACAGTGCGCAGTTTAATCTCAATTCATAGCCGCAATAATTATTATTTTATCGCAAATTATTTGTCTATTATTAGTCAATTGCAATTATATCTGTTAGCTTGCGATTTCAATAGATGATGAACAGGTATCAATAGATGGCGCTGCTATGTTAAACAAACAAATATGTCATATAAGTTACAATTGAATAGCACGTGTTGTTGAGGCTAAAGTACATGTTAAATTTATTTTGTTGTTAGCGATATACCGTGAAATTCAATTGTTTCTACTTTTATAATTTTTGTTGTTGGCATAGCCGGCCATGTGTTACTTAGACTGACTGGAAATTATAGAACAACGTTGCTTTCTGCTGCCTGTCCCTCTATATTTTAGTAGTTAGATCTTTAAAACTGCACAACGGATTTTTATGGGTTTTTTAAATAAATATATTGATTTAAAAGGACTTTTTTGTATGTAAATACGATTACATGCATATTTTTGAAGTTTCAAATATGATATGGTAATTAAAAATGTATTTTTTTTGCGATTGCATTGCAAAATTTTGCCATATTTTGCAACGCTTTTTTATAGATCAAAATAAGTATAGCAAAGTAAATATTCTTTTAATCATATTACAGTATTATACACCATAAAAAGATCTACAAGAAAGTCCGCGGTGGTATATGTCTATCTATTATAGATAATCTACAACAACCATTTTTTATTCTCATTACACCCGTGCGAAGTAACTAGCTATTAGTATATAATATATAGATAGCTATTATACAATATTGCCAAAAAATTCAAAATATATTGTGTCTATTTGTTTGAGATAATCTCTGAAATAGCTAGCCTGTTGTGTATGGCATTATTACGGGGAGTTAGCTGGTACAATAAAGAGTAACTAAGGCTATATAACATCACGCTAAGACTAGAAAAAGCAGTGGACCATCGATCAAAACTGGGACAAAAACGAAAAATATTCATTTTGGGAGCTTTCGTTGCGTGCGCTGGAAGTTTGTTGTTTGGACAAGGCACAGCTAGTCCTACATATATGACGTCATAAATAGTCGCCATTTTCATCCTGTAAACACTGGTTTTTTTGAGGCAAGCTATTACCCACAACATCTCATACAATGACCTGACTCTGCGGTAAGTCGCTTAAAACACTTGAGTTACGGATACCAGAGAACAGATGAATCACAACTAAACTACTTAAATACTTATATTTAACACCCAAACACAGAAAAAACACAAATATCATCATATAAATATTTGCTCTGGGTGGGAATCGAACCCACAGCCTTTGGCGCAAGATAGGATCATTACCGTCTGCGGCATCGGGCCTGTCAGATTAAGGTGCTCTTAGTACTTTCACGGGATCAACAGGGACCAGAAATTTTGAATGAGTTTAAAAATCTTGTATTATTGGTAATAATATTTATTGAATATTTTTGTTCAGATTCCGGCTACCTAACCTAACATGGAGCATTTAAAGAAATTGTATTTGCTGTAGTGTAAACCTTATCCAGTAATAAATCGTTTAAAACGGTTATGTTACGGACATCAGACAATAGAGTATTCACAAATATCACAGACATAGAACAAATATAAATATCATAATATATCAAATCAAATCAAATATTTGTCCTGGATGAGGATTGAACCTATGACCTTTGGCGCAAAAGACACGATCACTACCATCGAGCCCGTCGAGTGTAGTATTTTTTTATTTCAATAAAAGTATTCTTACCTATATTTTGCGATTAATTTAGTTGACAATTAATTTGAATGTCCAATTCTGTTTAAAACATTTAACTTAAATTTTTTTTCTTGTTGCACGGATAACTTGTATATTATTATTTTCACATGAAAAAAGGCAAAAAACATGCATACACTGCGTATCCTTTTCAACTATAACAAGTAAAGGTAAAAGAACATGTCTTCAAAATATAATAAATATTGAGAAGTATCAATTTACAGTGCTCGCAGTACATATCAGAACATACCCATAGTCTTCCCACCAGCCAAAACTTATCGGACATTAGTATTTAGTTGGCGGGTAAAGCAGGCTCTATGATTGGTCTACGCAATTAGACCAATCGGAATTCAGCAAATGTGCAAAAGGGCGTTAGGGTTGCCATAGGTGCCTTTTAAATTAATATTACGACATATCACATATTAGGCATAACTAGTGGGCATTAACATCTTTAACTATTGGTAAAGAAATAAATACCAAGCCAGGATTCCACACTGCGTCCCGCTTACTTGTGCTGCATTTTTGTTCAGCTTTGTTGGATGTATATAACGCCATCTGTCGGTTCCGAACGTCAATCAGTAAAGCCTTGTGTAGAGGGGGGTACTATATTCTGACTCATTAATATTAACCGAACATTACTGGTGTAAAATAACGAACCCTAATACCAAACCTCGCTTAATCTCATTTATTTACAGTTATGCCGAGTAATAAGTTTTTAATTACGGGACTGAATCGAAGCTGATTGTACATATACTATAATGTTAACAATTCATTCTAATGTATTTTTATGCCAATTAATCTAACCCCCGTTGCGTTCGTAATTGCGTCCACACCACTCTCTTGTTGGACTAAACGGGAATTATCCATTTTGTAAATTTAATTTGCACTTTTAAATACTGTATTGCATTGGAATAAGGACTACTTTAGCTTGGCAACAGTTAAGTGAAATTGATGTGGCCGTTTTATTTTGACATTCACTTTACTGAATGGAAAGTTGGTAGAGGTTTTATTGAAATAAAGACCGTTTTTAAATCTTCAATTAGGCATAATTTAATTCGGTAAACTATTGAAGAATGAAGAGACAAATTTTAAGGAGTATAATTTCCGCTGTTCCAACTCTGTCGTAAGAGCCAACTATGGGACCGGAACCGATAGATGGCAGTATATTCGAAACAGCACAGTTCAGATACAATAGGGTGGGGATGGGCAGCAGCATCCCACGCCACCAAATTGCCCAGCGCGGCAATTATGGGCATAAAACCTCTTTCTTGGGCTTGGCCTATGTCGAACAGTGGAGTTCCTACAGTTCTTGGATACTTCATGGGGAGGCCCATGTCCAGCTGTGGACGTCCTGCGGGTGGTGTGTTAATGATGAATGATAGAAACTATAATGACGGGTTTGATGGCGCAGATGATAATGATTTTATGAGCGCCAACGGTAGTAAGTTCTATCCCCACCCAGGACAAATATTTATATAATTAATAAATATTAATTGTTATACTAGCTGTGCTTAGTTTTTTTTGGTACCATACCTCTTTACCTTATCTTATACAAACTTTGAATGTCATGTTTATTTATATCGAATGCATGGCCTGAAAAATAAGTTTTTAGCTCTAAAAATAGCGATACTTCCATACAATTTTTCATCCCCTTTTCGACCCTTTACAATCCTTATTTCGAAATAAAATAGCTATGTCCTTTCTCAGGATCTAAAGATTGTCTGTGCCAAATTTCATCAAAATCGGTTCAGAGGTTAAAACGGGAAAGCGTAACAGACAGATAGACAGACAGAGTTACTTTCACATTTATAATATTAGTATTAGTAAGCATTATGTTGTCTGTGTATGTGTATGATTTGTCCGTGTCTGGGTGTAAAATATGAATTAAAGAGAAGAGGTTTAAGCAACTTATCTCGAAGTCAATTCTATGTATGTAAAAGCAGTTGAGATTATAAAGATTTAAGTCTCAGATTTTTTTTAAACCGTAATAAATGACTTTATTTTTCTACGCTGCAGTGTATTTAAAAATACTTAAATACTTACTTAGATACACTTCTCTATACACCTTTAAGAGAATAATATATAAAATTACCTGTAATAGAAATTATTAAAATATTTAATATTTTATTAAAGTCACCACATCTATATTATTATATTTTTTATCATCTAAATATTTACAAGTAAGATCACTTTTAAACTTACATATAAAATATTATACTAGAACATTATAGCCATAGCCGCACTAGTTTTCACACACATCCATCTCAAATTAAAAGGCTGTTGCCGCGCCGGACTTTACGATGTGAGAACTCAGAGAGCTCGCTCCCCAACCGTCGCATGCGCAGTTTATGCGCCCCTTTATTTCCTCTAAACGTAACTAATGACATACGTAATGAAATTAATTTGCAACGCGCGATTTAACGGTGAGTATAATCGATGTTTATCGGCATATTCTATGTGACTGGATTTACTAGTTGTGGTGCAAGGATGCAGATAACTGTATCGATTTAAAAAGCAATCAACGTTTTATTAAAGCAGGTTGCGTTTATATGATATTCTTTTATAGAGCGGCCCTTAGATTACGTTGGCTTATACTTGAGTTATCTTTGCTGATAGATTTTATCTTTTATTTACCTTAAATGGAAACGTTTAAGTGGTTTTTTATAGGTAAAATGCGAAGATTGTTGGCACGCGAGGAGTCGCAGTTTTGTTGTGGTTAAGATCAATATCTTAGTGTAAATATTGTTTGTACTCATGAAATGTGTACAGCTTAATCGAATTGGCTGAATTTATAAGGGTTGCATCCGTAAAAAATCTGCTGTAATATTTCTTTGTTTCCTAACCGTTCAAATCCCTATTTATTGGTTAACGCTTAGTTTTTTTTTATATTATGAAATAGAAGATGGTTAACGTGACCGCAGCCTATACAAGCCGATCTCATAAAGATATCGCTGGCGTGTCACCAATCTTGTGAATTGATTATACAATGCCACAGTTACCCAATAATTTCACTGCCTCTCTCACCCTTAAAACTAAAAAACAACAATGCGAACACGAGCTATTTGGCGGTAGAAATAAGTGAAAGTGAGGTATTAACGCAGTAAACCATTGTAAGAGGTCTTTCTTTTGTAAAATTTTTCATAATTATTGTTATCATATCAGCCAAAAGATGTCTACTGCTAGAGTCAAGCCTTCCAACGTGATTTGAAAAATTCGCCGAACTGAGCATGCGCGGTGGCACAGAACGATACTCTGCGGCAATTATGCTCCTAATCCCTACCCCTATTCCCTTTGAACTATGACAGTAAGGTTGGATATACCACCATCTCTCAGTTCTAGTACCTCAGTCGCCTCTCACGACACTTGGTACAAAGCGAGGTTCACATAATACCTGCGTCTGTACCTGTAGTCTCTCGGTAAAAAGGTTACATTAAGTTGAAATTGATACAATCTGGTTTGTAGGGTTTGGAGCTGAAAAATTTAATTTTTATCTTTGCAAATAAAATATACTGCTGTATATTATAACACTCGCAATATAGTCGAAAATCCTAAGATCACCCGCCCGACGTGATCGTTGAAAATATCCAACTTTTTCAATGAAATGGTAATACTAATACATTTTTAGTTTTTTTTACCACAGGGCGTAGGCGATAAAAAAACAGTTATTCTTATCAGCATTTGGAGCTCATTAATCCCGTTGGGTATCGTCAGAGTAATATTGCACCTCTTCTTAACTACTGTCTTCAAACTTCTTGTTTTCAACTCCTTGTTTTTCATAAAGATTGCAGCTGCCATTATGATGATGATGTTTCATTGAACGTTCCCTCCATTGGAGATACCAGTGCATCTGCAGTGAGTATAATTAAATAACTAGTAGCGCCCCGCAGTTTTACCCACGTTAAGGTGTAGAAATTTCATACTAACTATGCACCCCCCTTTTACCCACTCTTAATTACACTTGTTTCATGAATTTCAATATAGATAAATTTGGTTTAAATAACTTTGAAAACAAAAGTTTCGTAGTTTCATGTTTCAAACACTGAACATTCATTTTACTCCTTTTGGGTTTGAAATTGTAAAAACAATTTCTTACGTTATGTAAGGAACAAAGTTTCTTATCCTATAGCCCTGAGCTATAAAGCTTAGGCCCTGCGTTGATATGTCACTCAGCCAGTCAATAAGTCAGAAGTCAGTCAGTCAGTCAGCTTCTTCTTTGATATATATAGGTATAAAAGTATAAAGTGGTGAGATAATTAAAAATTGAAGATACTGCACTCTTAAAAACAAACAGTTTTTGGTAATGATATAAATGAAAAAAAATCCGTTTGGTCGTGGCACACTCGTTTAGCTCACAATCGTTTCAGTTCACCTTACACATATTATATTGTAAAATAATGACTTTATTGAGTAAACATTATAAATATTGGTTAGACAGTATATATAATATCCGGAATTATTACTTTGGCTGTGAAATATACACATAGCGAGGCTGTTACAATGATAACAATACAAAACAAATTTCAGTAGAAAAAATCGTTGCGAAATATACATTGTTACAAATTAAATTCATACAAATGATTTAAAATATACAATCGACGGTTGTGACAATATTTTTGTTAACACCTCTTAAGACAGAATGAAGAAAAAATTAAATTACTAATTCGAAAATTAGCAACGAAATCGTCAACTTTCTCATTTATTTTCTTTGAAAACCAGGTCAACATTTAAGCACATGATTTGCGTGATAATTAATATCACTACAGCCTATGGACGCTCGTAATATCACAAGGATATTACTAGCGTATAGCCTCTCTCATCCTACGGTCACTCCACCGGAACATAGCAATGCGGGTACTGATATTTGGCGGTAGAAATAGTAGAAAGTGAGATATCAATGTAGTAGATGACCTTTGTACATACATAGACTACATGGTCTACCTCTTGTACTCAGTATCACAGACAATTAACACTAGGTAATCAATACGCCGAACATAAAAATTGTAAACATCATCAATAAACTATGTAAATCCGTAAATCTATGTAGTATCTTGTGTTTATCTATGAGGCCATAAATTTATGAGGAAAACCTTTTTATCAAAGCTTTAACTCAAGCTTTAACGCTTGAACTATGTTCATCTTCCAGTAAAACAAATAAATTCTCGTATCATAAATCAATAATTTAATAATGAATTACATCTCTTGTCCGTGTGTTCTGGTCGATAGTTTTTTGGGATGATTTCTTACTAACTCTCACGAGTAATGATGATTGGGTCTTTAATAAGATACATATTGTACGTAGAAGTTCGGCTTTGTTTCGCCTTAGTGTATATTTTTTATATATACTATAGTATTAGTAATATTAAAAATAATAAAACTACCTTTTCCGTGTATTATACACAAAAAGAGTAGTTTTATTAATTTTATTTTATAATTTATTTATTATATTAGGTAGAATAAAACAAAAGTACCGCGTTACAAGGTTTGATGTCCATTACTTTGGTACTCTGGCCTTTGGTGATCATTATGTTAATAAAAATTACTTTATTAATAATTATTTAATTTATTTCAACAAATTCTTGTCTCTATATATGTATGCAACGGTTTCTTTAACAACAGAAGACTTAGCATAATTCACATTAATAAATTAAATAATCCTTATTTAGTAACATGGCCGAAAGTATCTATTTAACCAACTTAATAAATAAACATAGCAATATTACCAATATTGCTATATTTATTTTATTACAAGGGAAAATAATTTATGCATGTGGTGTAACTGATGGTTGCACATAACGAGTATTTAATTACTTTTTCTGTTACATACTTCATTAGCCTTCTAAAACTTACACATAATGATAATAAATGAACGCTTGAATAACAAATACAACATCTTACAGAACTGATTTTTTTTAAATAGAATTTAAAACAATTTTTTTGCCTCATTAAGTTGTAAATGTTTGTATAACAACGTAACATTATGCAAAAGAAATTACGCACTAGTAAATGGCGTAAAAAGCAGTTAATCGTTTTATAATTATGAACGGCTACAATAAATACGTAGATGTAATCACACCTCCAAAAATTTAAATAAAAGCAATAAACAGTAATAAACAGTAAAAACAAAACACAGACAAAAACAAAACACAGATAAAAACAAAAAGCGGATTAAATAAATGTTCGATGCTCGATGAAATGCTTTATTTTGTTTTATGTTCGGCGTTAAGAAATTTAAAAACCTAGAAAAGTAATGAAACCAAAGTTGGATTATAATAAAACTATCAACAGAATCCTTCCTTGAGTCAAACGCCCTGCCTTAGTTTTCAACCGAGTTAGTTCTTCAAGTATTTTTTTTATCATGAATTAAGTATAAAATTTATCTGTTGCAAGTTTTCTATCGTGGAAAGAAAGAAATACAAATCTAGAAACAATACTGAACTGAGTTGTCTAGAAAATAACAATTGTATTACACAAAGAGGGGAGCCAGACGTGCCTAATTGACACATTATTAAATCGTTATAGGGGCGAACAAAAAGAATAAATAGCAAAAATATGCAGCAGCTGCGTTATGTGAACTACGTATTCAGTTCAACGCTATTGTTTATTGTAATCGCATTGGAATCGTAAACAATAAATTAAAAACAGGATCATAAAGTCTACACATCAATTATCTAGTGATTAATGTGTTTATTTTATATTTTAAGTTCCTTTTTTTAAATGGTTTCCATCATTTCTTACTCAAACTTGAATATTATTTTTATTTTGATAGATGTAGCTACTCCTTATATGACCAATAACACTAATATATATGATACATAATTTACCTTCTGAAAATGTAGCAAGGTAATCTATCGAAATAATCGGAACTTCTAAAAATCTTTAAAAAAATAAAAAAACATAAAGAAGCGTTTTAATCCCGTTCAATAGTTTTATTGTCGTCTATTTTTAATTTAAAGCAATAAATAATTGAGTGGATTATTTAAACTAATCGGCCTTCACTGGACGGCCTTAAGGCTATGTTATCTTTAGGTTTATTACGCGAGCAACCAGAAAGACACCTGCAAGTAAAATTTGTGGTGATAAAATTGTTAATGGACCACTAGCTTATGATAACCTATCACCACAAATTTTAAATGCAGGTGGCTTTCTGGTGGCTCGCATGATTAACCTCGAAACTCACGGTTAATTATTATTTATTGTTTCAGACTACGCAAAGTTACATTTATAGCATTTTTTTTTATCAAGCAGATAAAATGTAAAAATTGGTAGTTGGCCGTAGGGTGTCAATTGTTAGATAAAGACCCTCCCCAAATATAGGGGATGGGATGAGATTTCACTGGGTGATGAATTGTAAGGCGTAACTTGGCGATGGGAATGCTGCCCTGTCATTTAATCTGTCTTTGCCAATACTCGAAACCTCTGTTACTATACCTGGAATAGAGAAAGATTTAATTTTAATATACCGATACTGCACTATTAGTATGGTGTAAAGGTAATTATTTAATGCCTACAAACTTGGTTGAGGTCACGAAATAGAATAATATAATAAATAACATAAATAAATTCGATAATACAAAAGAATATAAACTACAATAAGAAACACGACATTTTATACATTGACATTGGCCTGAGTCCGTGGAAGTAGCCGTAAGCACTTGTGTTACAGATATCAGACAGGTATTACAAATATAACATTTAAATATATATTTATTAATATCCAGACACATAACAAACAGAAATCGTGTATTACGTATTATCACATAATTGTGTATTACGGTTTGAAAGGTTATAGAAATAGTGAAATTACTGTGTAAATGTAACATTGTTGTTTCAGTTCAAAGGGTTCGCTACAATCTAGTGATATCTTTGTGATGACACACGTATCTATAAGTTGCGGTCATGTTTATCATCAAGCGGACCGTATGCTTGTTTGTTGACTACATAACATTAAAAAGAGAGCACGTAAAACAGATCTACCCAAGGGTGGAAAAAGTGGAGTGATATGAGAGCGATGTAATTGCTTATGCTATCGGTCGGGACAGATATTGGATTTGAGTTTGTGTAGTTATTCCTATAACAGTTTTATACAATGTCTAGTTTGATGAGACATTCATATATGCTTATTCTGTATATGATTACTAACTGACGTGAGGCACGCGGTGAATTCTGATTGGGTATTTTTGTATAAAACAAAGCCTGAGTAATGAACCGAGACATACGTTCTTGTTCTTGCATATTAGACAATTGCATGAAAAAATTGACGGTTACATATGTACATAATGTATTATGTCCGGTGATAAACAAGCGTCTGTATAAAGCAATCGTGTGAGACGGAATCATATGACGTTAACCACTTTCCAACCTTGTTATGAATAAAAATGTGCATGTAAAAAAAACAACACTCACAAAGTTTTATACGTTCACTCCAACTAATACCTGTGTAAATTTACGCTAAAAAATTCACTTGCGTTTCCTGACCAATCAGGTGAAAGTATGAGCGTTTAGTTTTTACTGTCTATTGTTTGATCGATGGTCTTTTCGGTGTGCTGTTTTCTGTTTGAACACAAATATATGCGTCCCTTTTCGTTTGCAGTTGCAGTATGAGATGGGGAGCAACGCTCACTGGCACTGGTAATTATGTTTATTAATTCTTTAGATATGACAAAAGTAATTTATGTATGTAGTGCGAAAAATTTTATATGAAAATATATTTTATTAATTCAATGCAAAAATTTCAAAAACTGTTAATTATTTAATAGATTACACTGATAGGCAGAAATGACGGCAACAACACTAGTATAAACTGTGTTACAACTGCCTGCGTCTTCTACTCTAATATATTCACTTTATAAAAATTAACTATATACTAATCATGCAGAACATAGTTACAAAGAATAAAAAAAGAAAGGAATAAACACCAGCAAATCAAATATACTTACAAATAAATATTTTCTATGATTGTAATAATAATAATAAATTCCGTATGATTGTGTACGCCGTAAAAAAGAGTCTTCATGATAAAGCCCATTGCTCGTACATAAACGTTATTTCTCTAATATGAGACTTTTAATTGACAATATATCTATTGACAATTTGTACACACATTGGGTGAAAGGTCTACTTCTAGAGCCTACCACTATAAAATTTATTTAGCAACTTTAAAAATCTATTTATCTAATTTAATAATTACCATTTTTTATATATTTCGATGCATGCATATTGGTGAGGTACATACATTTGCCGTGAGGTACCGACAGAGTAGACTTACATCTGTAAGATGTCACAAATGGCGACTAAGATACCAAAACCTACGGATGACGGCATATCTGTCCGAATCAGTATAGCTGAAATACAGAGGGTGGGGATAGGCAGATGCATCCCCGTCGAGAAAACTGCACTCTGCGTTTACCAACACGCTTGCCCAGCGCGGCAATCATCGGCAAAAAATCTCTTTTCTTGGAGAGGCTTATTTCTTCTTTCTGGCATAATGAAGATGGTCCATAATAGATTGCTATAATATAAAAGTAATTTGGACGCAAAGTTAAAATTAAACGCAAATGAAAAAGAAGCATTTCCTAAATTACACATTAATAACCGAAGAACGGGAAGCGTTAAATATTTTCATATTTCAGGAAGCGTTCGAATCGTTTTCTTCCAAGTCGATAAAACCTTTGACAGGTACAAAAAAGAAATAAAAACAAAACAGTCACGATAATTTGAATAATTATATTATTGTATAGACACGAGCTCGGCACGATAATTACCCACAATCGTTTGAACAATTTCCATTTACAGCTTCACAGTTTATGTTATGAACATTATCTCTCCAAATAATACATTAATTTATTTACTCAAGAGTAATTATCGTACCGCCGACTAAAGGGTTCTTTAGTTTAATTCACAAGTTACTGCTTTAGTGAGGTATTTGTAATTGTGGTAAACAACAACCTCATCTTCTTTACTTTTATGTAATATAATAAACTTTTATGACTAATGCATTAGAGTTAACTCGGATCACGATTTCTTTTCCATTAAATTGAACTCATAAATTGTAATTTCAGTTTATATACGTATTTAATATAAACTATTAGCTGTGAGGTACTATATATACCGGCAGAGTAGAATAGTACCTCCTTCTATACCTGGTGTCGTACAATTTGACTAAGTTACCAGAATCGACAGATGGTGGTTTATTCATCTAAGACAGTGAAGCTCAAATGCACATGCTTTGGAAATAATAATAATAACTTTATTCAACAACAAATGGTAACTTAAACTAAAATACATTTTGATACTTAAGTACCTAAACTAGGTCTAGCCTGTTCTTATAGGCACCTAAACAAATGCCAACAAGCTTGCCCAGCGCGGTGATTTTAGGCAAAATTACTTCTATTTTTGGGAGGCCCATTTCTAGCATAGTAGCCGCAATTGCTCTCATGATGATAATGATGAAACACTAGCTGACCTGGCTATTTTTTATTAGACTAAGTCGGTAAGAAGCGTATGGCCTGCGTAATAGTAAGTCGCGTGGGCTACTTGCGGTGTAAAATAGTACCTCTCTCTGTACCTGGTGTCTTAAGAGGCGCCTGAGGTACCGGAACCGACAGATGGCGGTATATCTATCCCAAACAGCATGACAGGCAGCAGAATCCTGGTCGTGTAGTTGCTCTCTGCGATTGCTACCACGCCTGCCCAGTTGGGCATAAAGGGCAAAAATCTCCTGTATCTTGGGGAGACCTATGTCCATCAGTGGACTTTCTATGGCTGATATTATAATGATGATAAATAATAAGCGTAACCGTAGCCCAGATGCTCGTAATATCACAAGGATATCACTAGCGCGTTGCTAATCTTGTGACTTGAAGATATAATGTCACCTTACCCAGTAATTTCATTGTCCCATCCTCCAAAACGGAACACAGCAATGCGAATTCTATTTACCGTGTGACGATTGAAATAGGTGACAATGAGGTACCCATGCAGGCGACCATTGAATAAGGCCTACCTCTACCTAAGTACTAAATGATATGAATTATAACATCTTTGGTTAGCAATGAAAAGATGCAACATCATCAGTTATCAGATGGTTGCGTTATTGACGCATTGTGTTGCGTCGGCGTTGGCAAAAATCGAGCCGATCAAGTGGTCAATCGAACTTTTTTATTGTCTCGTTATTGCTTTTTATTAGTCGGACAGCCGGAAATACTTCAGGTATTTTATGCAATCAGTTTATGTGTTCCTATACTGTGTGTATAAATGTGTGTGTATATGTATCTCCAGTTTATAAATTGCTATATCATTGAACATTAATATTGAATGTTATTATATATGTATTTATGAATGTTATTGAATGTTATTACAAGCTGATTGATCGGTTGATCAAAAGTATATCTAAGCTTTGAGACCTTGTCATAGTTAAGTAAGAGTACATAAGCACAGCAACAAATAAAATAAAAGCTACTGTGACAAGGTACTGAAGTGTGACCTAGTGCATATAGGTACTATACTTTACTAAAACTTTGCTTTACTAACTCTTTGTATTGACTTTAGCTTCATCGAAGTCTCAAAAGAACCGGTTTTCCATGGACCTTAGGTTTTAAAATGTACTTACATAAATTCCCAAGACATCTCATACATTGATCGGATTCCGTTATAAGTAACTTGAAGCACTTGAGTTGCGGATGCCAGGTAACAGAAGAATCATCACTATTATACTACCTAAATACATGTATTTTACACCCAGACACAGAACAAACACAAATATCATTTTATTAATATATTTCCTGGGTGGTATTCGAACCCACGACCCTCGACGCACAAGATGGGATCAGTATCATCTGCGCCATCGGGCCCGTCGAATACAAAAATAATACACACTTTATTGTTCACCTAAGACAAAAAGATGGACATATATTTAAAAATTAAACAGAACAATGGGCGACCTTATCGTATAGAGCGATTTCTTCCAGGCTATCTTTGGATGGAAAAAGTTTATGGTGTACCTGAATAAGATAACCAACAGTAAATAGATATAATACATTAGGGATACGTTAAGGTACAAATATTATCATCTTTCTAATCATAGCAGCAGTAAAACGGCCTCTGCTAGGCCTTCCTATGAAAGGGGGAATTATAATTATATTATATATCATATAAGAAGGGGGAATTATCTAATATATCATATAAGATTATATTATCCAATGTGTAATTTGGACGACACAGTTAATCAAATACAATTGAGTTTCTCTGTAAGAAAAGAAACGACATTTATGACATTAGACGCGTGACTGACTGCGGAAACATTTAAACTAATAAAAACATATTTTACATATGTATGTATGATTATATGTATATATAAATATATATACGTATGTCAATATAAATATAACTTCAGAAATAAAAATTGTAGTTTAATAAAAAATTAGTAATAAAACAATTATTTGTAGTTTAATCTTAGAAGTAAAATAAATCTCCAATTTCTTTGTAAATAAAGATAGCAATTGTATTTGAGTATATCAAATAAATATGACACAGTCATGGGCGTAGCGAGGTACGGGCAGGAAAGGGCAGCCCCCCCCCCCCCCCGAGCGGGAATTGGGTCGAGTCGGGATGTATTCAATCTCATTCTCAGTGCTCCACACGGAACGATGTATCGTGAATCGAGATTTTGATATTCTATCGTTTTCGCTTGTTTTTTTTTAAATGAATAAAAGGAAGTTTTTTAAAGGCAAGTACATAGTCAAATAATTTTCAATAATGTATTAAATAACAGCAAAGAATAATGATGAGCGAGTGTAGACTGAGGAATTACTAAATCAGTATTCATTATATGCGTTATATTGATAGCCAAATATTCAGGTATATTGGAACCTGTTGTTAATGCATTACAATCGAAGGCTATCGATATGTACACGTGCATGAATCATATTTATGTTATTAAAGATCATCGCGGACATAGAGAGTCAGACTATTTTAGAGATTTCACAAAGTATTGCAACTGCCATTGGAAGTGATTTGCAAATCCCGTGTATTGCATGTCGCCACCAACATCGGTCCAACCACCCAGCTGAGAGTATAAGCGATTTTTAGAAGTGATTATAATTCCTTATTTAGATTGTTTTATATCCGCACTCGACCAGCGTTTTCCTAATAAACATTTACCAGCTTTTACTTTAATGTCGATACATCCAAGTTCGATGTTAAATATGTCACTGGTTGGTTTTAATGAAAAATTTCTGCCACTACTACTATGGTTTTCTTCTTTTTGAGTATGAAGCGGAAAAATTAGACCTTCTTGATTTATTGAAGGAGGCGGATACTTTCTCCTCGACAACCAAGAAAGCCATACTTATTTCGTTCGCACTACCGTGTACAACAAGTAATATAGAAAGGTCTTTTTCTACCCTGCGACGTGTCAAAACGTGGCTGAGGTCTACAGTAACCGGAAACCGTTTAAACGGACTATTTACGTTAAGCGTACACCGGAAAATAGTCAAAGAAAAAAAAGATGAAATTGTAAAAGAAGTTTTTAATTAATTTTGTGGAGAACCGCGCAGATTACTATTCAAGTAATAAAGCTGTTTCTGAGTGTTATATTTGATTTTAATTTTTACCTGACCTCTACTACTAATGTTAGATACTCATATGTTATAAAATCACGATTAAAACAATATAGTCTAGTGTTTGTTAATCGCCCCCCTCTATATAAAATCCAAAAATCAATTAAAGTTTAAAATTATGGTGATAATTAATATTTAGTGTTATAGTCGAATAGAGAGTAGTTATAATCGAGAGGTGTCTCAATTTATACAACTAAATATTAATTAATTAAACTAAAAGAAAATTAAAATAACATTTTATGTACAGAACATATTTGTGTTTTAAAAGTGACAGCTCGATCGACGCGACACGCTAACGGTGCGCGCTTATAGGTACAGATTAAAGAATTATATTTATTTTCATTAATACTACAAACAAGTAAAAGTTTGTAATGGCCAAAAAATAAGTAATTTATCTAGAGTCTATTTTGTAAAATTTTATAATAAAATCCGTAAAAATGATACTTCATTGATTCATGAGATTCATGTGGCTTATTACTGCTTGAATTATTATATTAATGATGAAACTGCTTAGGATTGAACTGAATTGCTCTAACATCTATTATTAAGACAACGATCTGTAAGCGCTGACGCCGGTATAGGTTCGAATAATACCTACCATTAGGTGTTAATGGAACCTTTATTACTATCAGTTTTTTGCAGGTTCATTTCTGATGGCTTTATAGGACCCATCTGGTACCGGCAGACTAGTATTAAAGTAGACACTCAATAATCTATTGGTTAAATTACTGTATAACACTGGTTTTCCGGGTCATCTGTCATTTATGTAAAATTCTAATTGTCAAATCTTTACTCATAGACCTTTTGTTGTTTTTTTTTGACGATTCGAAAGAGCCTATGTCAGACCTAATTAAATAAAATATATATTTGACTTAAAACTTACTTTTAAGGTGCCACGAGGTACCGGGTGCCGCGAGGTACTGGGTGCCGCGAGGTACCAGCAGAATAGAATAGTACCTCCCTCTGCACAAGGTGTCGTAAGAGGCGACTAAGGTAGCGAAACCGACAGGTGGCTGTATATCCATTCGAATCTCAAATACACAGGATGGGGATGGGCAGCAGCATCCCCGTCGCCATAGCTGCGTTCTGCGACTGCCAACACATATACCCAGCGCGGTAATTATGAGCAAAAAACCTAATTTCTTGAAAAGGCTTATGTCCAGCAGTGACTTTCAATAGTTAATACGACGATATTTGACTTTGATTAATAATGTATATTTAATATATAACATATATGGAATAAAGAAGGAAACTGCTTTATTAAAGAATTAGGAAGGCGTTCGGTGGACCGGGGTTTGGACTACCGCTCCGGGGCTTTACTGATGCAGAGTAGGAGCTTGCTTGCTGTGCAGAGTAGAAATGCTGCAAGCACTCTGGGGACCTTTGAGTCGGATATGCCCCTTTTATCGAATGCGTAATTTTTTTTTTACCATCATTAATATATATATTACAACTGTATCTTTCGTATGTATTTACCTTGCTACTACTGATAGCTTCCTACCTCTTTCATATATTATTGTACAATAAAAAATTGTAACTATGCATACAGCCTATTATTTAGAACATTGCATCAATCTAGGCGTTTGTCCTTGGCCTTCTATATCATTATGGGTTGGCCCATAACCTAGTTTTGACACAAGGTTTCCGGAACGTCGAACAAAAAGAGTATAACAATAATAATATAAATGAAATAAATTATACCAATATAAATGACTAGTTATACTAGCTATTTTTTAAATAGTTTACTTCTTTAAATAGCTATTAATGTATACTAGTCAAATAGTTTATTTTTTATTGTAATTATACTATCCATCTAGTTTACAAGTCAACCGCAACAGTAGTTCAAGCTAGTTTAGCTACCAGCCCACGTGGTGTGTACTTAAAGAAAGAAGCCTTTCAAGTTCAAAAGTATTTTCTACTGTCAATTCTGGTTAAACTGAGATGGATCTTAAAACCTACATATAAGATTAACCGCTACATTGGGCAGTCACCTTAGCTGTATATCTGATATCTGCAAAGTAAACAAGGGAACAGATGTTTCGACACCGCTCGTGCACACAATAGATTGCCGGCTGGAGATCTTTATCGCTCCTCAATAATTTTCAAAGGAAATCTTGCTCGGCTCCTATTAAAGCCATAATCCAGATAAATCGTCGGGCCGATTTACGCTTTGTTGTCTTCAATATTTAACACACATTTTTTAAATTATTCAATATTGTATTTGTGTAACCAAAAAGCTGTAAAGTATCGGCAGAGTACAATAGTACCTCACCATTTACCAGGTGTTGGAGGAGGCGACTAAGGTACCAGAACCGACAGATGGTGGTATATCCATGAGCAATAGTGTAGCTCAAATGTACATGGCGGAGATGGACAGCAGCATGCACGTCACGAAGGTAAGGTACCGCTTGCCCAGCGGGGAAGGTACCGCTTGCCAAGCCTATTATGGGCAAAATTTCCCCATTTCTTGGAGAGGCCTATGTCCAGCAGCGGACTCTTAATTACTGTAATGAAAATGATTATGAACCAAAAACATAGAGACTAGAAAGATAGTTCATAATAAGAAGTATTTGGGGACATTCAAGTATTCCGCCAATGATTTCACTAATAATAAATTAATAATGAAATAAAATCACACAACATCTTGTAATAATTAATAATAAGTAATTTAAAGCATTTATGTCTTGGATATCAGAAACAAGAGTGATTACAAAACAATACTTAAATACATATCTATAACACCCAGACACAGAACAAATACAAATATTCATCATGAAAATATCTGTTCCGGGTCCGAACCCTCGACTTTTGGCAAATATGATAGGAGCGCTACCACCCGTGCATTCGGGCCCATCATATGTACTCTAAACTAATTTAATAGCCCTACTTAATTTAAAATCCATAAGCACATGTTCTACCTTAAGTTAAGATAAATAATAATCTATAGTTGCATAGAATGTTATGTAGCACCATATATTGACAAATGTTTCAAACTAAGTACGTTTCATAATACATACCTTATCATCTGCGAGGCTTATTACTAATAATAGACAATCCCATATTCCGATGCATTATTGCTAGTGTCGATAAGCCTCGTCGAAAGCATTTGCTCAATTGACGTTTTATCTTAGACACATTTCCTATTATCGCCCGTAAATCGGATATGTAATAGAATAGCACTATTCTATTTTTGTTATAGGATATAGTCTACCCTATATACAATCTTATTTAACACATAAACAAATTCATTTTGATATACTCGTTGGCCTTCGTATTTTTATTTTAGTTATTCCTTCTTAGTTACTCCATTTGGCTTAAAAAACGATAAAACTGTAAACACGAAAAAACATGTTTGGAAAGAGTTTGTTGTAAATTTTATGAATTGTAATTATATACAAGTCAGCTATAAAGAAAAATCATGAACAAAGACACATATAGTGCTATATTTGTGCTAGCCACATAAAACGTAAAAGTCGTGAATGCGATTCTCGATCCAAAAAAAAAAATAAAAATTTATTGCTTTTTTTATTAGACCAGGCCGTGAAAGGCCGGTAAAGGGTCGTCCAGGCCTTTACTCCGCGTTATAGTAAGCGTTAGTGCAGCCTATATAGCCTCTTGTAATATACCACTAGCGCGTTGCCCGTTGAGGTACCAATGCAGACGGCCTTTGATTGAGGTCTACCTCGTGGCCTTTGAATGAGGTCTACCTCGTGGCCTTGGCCACGAGTAACATAGACATGTTTTCATTCAGATTAATTTTTTATTAAGTAGAATAATATGAAGCATTACCGAAGCGTTTTGTCACCATTAAAATCATCACAGAATCCGCAGAAAGTCCACTATTGTACATTGGGCTCTCCGAGAAAAGGAAATTTTGACCATAACAGCTGCGCTGGGTCAGCGAGCCGATAACCGCATAGCGTAGCGGTAGCAGAGCTGCGTGTGGTAATGCGCATTTGTGCTACGTTGTTTCGGGCGGATATACCGCCATCTGTCGGTTTTGGTACCCAAAATGTATCTAGTCGAGCACCTTCGTGGTTCAAAAACTTTAAGACTCACTAAAACCGATTACTGAGTTTTAAAGGTCGATCGATAATCGACAATGGTCTGCTCTATATACATTTATAAAGACCCTTGCAGACCATTTTGGTACTTGGATGTTTAAAAATGTCTGTTGCAAATTATATCTGTATTCGTCTAAAATTATAGTTGGCATTAGGTTTTCCGATATTATTTCGGTTCACAATCAAATCAGACCTTTCCCGTTCTTGCGCCATTTTTCAAATCATATCATCTCAGCAGCCCACGCCACCTTAAACCGATAAGCCATCAATAGATAAATGTTACTACTTGATACCTAAGTGCTTGCAAGCGTTAAATAGACTATTTGTAGACTTTAACGTAAAGTGTTTATATACTTAATAACTATATTTATAGTATCTAGCTACCGCCCGTTTTGCAGGTAAGCAAAATGGAATTATTTCTTTAACAGAGATCATATAACGGTGTACCAATGACCTTTTACAGAGGATAGATATTGAAGATAGTTTTAAAACGAATTGTAAACTATAAAAGCGGTTATGGCAGTGATAAGGTTTCTATTAAATATTTAACATCACAAACTGGTCGTGTTGGTGCCCGGTTTCCGTGGTGCTAGTACATTTCTCAGGGATATTGTAATGGTGGGTCGAGGTTTTTTGTGAACATTTATTTTTGGTGTTGCAGAAAAAATATATTTGGTGTTGGACTCTCTTACCTCGAATTTAAATATAAATCATTGCACGCTGTTTGTTACGTTCGTTGTCTTTTAACACTATTCATATTATTATAGTCATATGCATAAAGCGTCTTCTTAAATTGCCCCCTCTTTTCTTACTCCCACATCAGGTATAATCATATGATTATGATATATATATATATATATATATATATATATATATAATATATCAATAATTGGGATACATGAAGTTCTTATATTAAACAAAATATTACTTTACCTGTAAAAATAAAAAAAAACATTTAAAGCATTTACTTCAGGTCTTTATACAATTAAATTTAAATAAATCTTATTGATGCGAAACATATCATAACTATATTTTTCCATAAAATGTCATAACCGTCAGTCGTGACATCTAGTGGCTGTGTCAATAAAACGACAAAGACAAACTTAAGAATAACGATCGCAAATCAAAGAAGTTTTATTTACATATATATTTATATGGATGAGTTTATACATATACTTTGTACCGTTTTAATTTCACCGCTGTCCCTCTTTCTTTTTTGCCCAATGATTGACTAGTAGTTTATGATTAGCATTAAACGAATACATAGTAGTCGTATTAAAAAGCCGGTAGCCAAGAAGACGGGCAGAGTAGAATAGTACTTCCCCTTGTACCAGTTGTCGCAAGAGGTGACTAAGGTACCAGTACCGACAGATGGCGGTATATCCATCCGAAACAGTGTAGCACAAATGCACAGGGTGAGGATGAGCAGCAACAACTCCATCGCGAAAGCTGCACTCTGCGATTGCCAACACGCTTGCCCAGCGAGGCTATTTCCTCTTTCTTGTGGAGGCCTATTTCCAAAAGTGGACTTTCAGTGGCTATAATGATAACGTATTAAAAATAGGCGGTGGATTGAAGCTCCTTAGACTGGGAGAGGTCTGATTAAATAGTGGATATCCTACGATTGCTATGACGATCATAAGTTCTATACTTGTTTGAATGAAATCTTAAGCAAAACTCAGTAGACAATAAAATCAGTCAGTTAATAACTATTTGAATGGCATAATACTCAATTCCACGTTTCTACCGCAACAATCATACCACCACAATGGGCCTCTCGGACGCTGTAATCTGATACCGCGTCTAAAGAGTATCTTTGTCGCGAGTTATGTTCGAGCTTTCACGTTTCAAACTGATAATTCAATCATGGGATAGAGTGGAATTACTTGAACAATTTATTTGTTTGGTATTTCAATTGAGTTATAATAAAATTTGACGGGCCCGATGGCGCAGATGGTAGTGATCCTTGTGCACCGAAGGTTGTGGGTTCCCCACCTAGAACAAATATATAATAAAAAATAAAATGTTGTAGAAATATAAAAAAAAAAATTGGTTGTATAGATTTGGGTTTATTTTGGGAAGATTTGCTTTATTTTTGTATCGTATATAATCATCATTAAAAGCCTTATGACGTCTGCTAGAGTAGGCAGACTTTCATAATATGCAAAAAGAAAAACAAAAGTATTAAAATATGTATAAAAATGCAATTATATTACAAGGAAATAATAAAACCAAAACATGCATAGATAAGATATATAAGACATACATATATAAGATTAAATATTCTATAGTATATATATATATATGCTATAGAAGAGTGAGTGAGTGTTATACATATAGAATATTTAATTTAATATATGAATAACACTCAGCGGTAATGTACAAATAATTAAGATTTTTAATATTCTATTAACTTCTACCAAGTTCTTCAGATTACTTTAAGGTTCTCGTAAGTTTTTTTACTGGTAAAGTTAACGGTAGTTTAGTTCCTCTCCACGCCTACCGGTGGAAGAACATCATCATCATCATACCAGCCATTGAAATTTCACTGCTGGACATAGGCCTCCCCAAGAAAGGGAAAATTTTGCCTATAATGGCCGAGCTGGGCAAGCGAGTTGGCAATCGCATAGCACAGCTTTCTTGACGGGAATGCTGCTGCCCATCCTTGCCTTGTGCATTAGACGTGCAATGTTTTGGATGGATTTCACTGTTTACGATACCTAGTAAAGGGGGAGGTACTATTTTACTCTGCCGATACCTCACCTACAAAATCGCTTTTATCATTGAACTTTAAACTTTCTTGACTACTGTTACTTACTACTAAAATATTCTTTATTGATTTTACAAATACTACAAAAAACAATCAAATGAAAAAAAATTAAATAAAACTGTAGACAAACGCAGTCTTATTGCTGAGAGCAATCTCTGCCAGACAAACTTTTAGGGTAAGCCACTAAAATTAAGTTGAAATATAGTTGTTAAAAACGTATTTGACAATACAAATAAATTCATACACAATACACATACAAGATTTACAATATCTTATTAGCTAATATTTAAAATATTAGCTCAATATTATAAATGCTAAAATAAGTTTGTTTGTTATCTTGTCATGACTTATTTACTGAACCAATCTTCTCGAAATTTTGCATACATATAGTTAAGAGATGGAAAACGTAATAATTACCTTAAATTGTAAAAAATGTTCCCATAAGGTTTATGATTAAGCAACAATTTAAGAAAACATAACAATAGATTGCACTAAACGATTCGAAATCTAATGAAGGTTAACTAAATGCAAAAGTTAAGTTCAGAATATCCCAATATAATTCAGGAAAATAATAAGAAACTGGCATCTTGCCCTAATTTGTAGGAATTCAGGAAATAATTTGAAACCTGCAATTCGTCCGTCTGCAGTCGTTCGTAGTGTCGCCGGAGGTACTGATCCTGTCTTGAGCGCCAGAGATCTTGGCTTCGGTCCCTACCCTGAACAACTATTAGGATGACTAATTGTAATTGTTCTATGTCTGAGTGTTAAATAAATTTATTTAAGTATTATATTTGTGATTCCTCTGTTGTCTGATGTCCATAACACAAGTGCTTTAAGCGACTTATCACGGAGTCAGATCATCATCATGAGTGGAATGTCGTGGGAATTTTAATCTACTATTATCATTTTTACTGGCTTAGACAGGTCGATACAAACAAAAATATATTTAACAAGTGTTGTTGCAGAACCTAAAAGCGGGTATCGAGTTACCTAACTTATTACGTAGCTATTTTTTATTACAATCACAAGATGTACGTACGACGTAGTTAAGTTAAATTACCTTTAATAATATTGTCAATATAGCCAGATGATGAATCGAACGTGCCTTAGTTGGAGTTCTATAAAAAAGGATGGTAGCCTCCGTAATATGTTATTTGCGTGTAGGTCGCCAGCCCGATTATAGCGACACCATAATCATAATCGGCTAGTAAGATGCGATGTCTTCAAAAATACCCTCCGGCTATAAGTGTTGAAAGAACAAACGTGTTAAAGTAGTAACTAACAAAAAAGACATGTGATAAAAGCACTTAACATTATTAACAGGATCAAAGTACACAATGACAAAACGTTATCTTTCATTTAATTCACAATAATTAATCAGACTGTGTTCAACATAAGTACAAGTTTGTTGAATATAAACGACCCCTCGAGGCACAATTGACTGCGGACTGTCATCCGGAATGCTACGGATGCCTGTGTTGACTATTGTTTGAAATTACCTAAATAATAGAGCTGAAATGTCGCGCTTTGGGCTTGTCAATGTCCGTTACATTAATTGTCCTTAAGCTGAAATTGTACATATTAACATGTCAATGGTTTGTGAAGGCTCTGTTAATTCTGATGCATACAATTATTTGGTTAATCAATAGAAATATAAAGAGCATTCCCCTCGGAACGTATTCCCCATATTAGCTACAGGACTACTATAGCCTAGAGGTAAACCTTACAAAGTTCTACATCGGTACTTTACTCTTACATACTCCTACCGTCAAATAGTAGTGATCGCATTGCTGTGTTCTGATTTGAAGGGTGAGAAAGACAGTGAAATTACTGGGTAAATGCGACATTGTATCTTCTGTTCACAAGGTTGGCGCAACACAAGTTATATCTTTGTGATGACACGAGTCGAGGAGTCTAAAGGCTGCTTTCACGTATATCATTAAGCGGACTGTATGCTCGTTTCCTGACTTCTTAAAATAAATAAAAAGATCATACCAGCCATTTAATAGTCCACTGCTGGATATCGGCCTCTTTAAGAAAGGGGGAATTTTGTCCATAATTGCCGAGCTAGGCAGGCGTGTTGGAAAGCGCTGAGCGCAGTTTTCGCAATTGGGATGCTGCTGCCCATCCTCACCCTGTACATTTGAGCTAAATTATTTCGGATGGATAAATCTGTCGGGGAGGTACTATTATACTCTGTCGGTACCTCACAGCTGAAAAAGATAGCCGTGACTTAGTCATCCTAGAGATTTATATAATTGGGAGGTTTGTTTCACAGTTGACGTGGTGCCATTAGCTTTCTTCTTCTCATCCACGCGCTATGGCATTACTAATGAACATCATATGTCGGCTTTGGTATTTCAGCCGTCTCTGACCATACCGGGTACGTTCATAAGCAATAATTTTTCGACTTTTTATGCTACTAGTCACGCCAAGCGACAACACGAGCCGCTCGAGCGTCGCATCTTTTTTAATCGACGCAACATGCCCCGCCTTCGACTGGATAGTTCATTTTATCCTTTACACCACTACTATGTATAAATCTCCTTAGTCGCAAGGGAGTAGATTGAATTCCACAAGGTACTAGTATTTACCAACTATCTGTGTATTGCAGTGGCATTGGTCCCCGAACCTCGTCTTCTTGGCTCAAGTATGGTACTATACAGCGGCTGCATTCTTGGCAAATATAGTTTTTGGGCAACAAAAAGTGCACTAGAGGTTGACTTCATACAAAACTAATCATACTACACTACCATCTATTTACACAAACTCTCATCTATTTCACAAAATACCTTACTCTCACCTATTTCTACAGGGAAATAGCAGTATTCACATTTCTGGGTTCGGCATTGAAGAATGAGAGAGGCACTGATAATATTGTGAAAAGAGACGGTATCTTCAATTCACAGGATTAGCAATACTAGAAATATTTTTGTGATGATGCGTGCGTCTACAGGCTGCGGTGACATTTACCTTTAAGCGGACGGTATGCTTGTTGGCTGGCTTCTTTAAAAAAACGGAAATTAGTCCTTTGCTGTAAATTCAGTTAAGCACTGCATTTAGATCCCACGCGGCGAAAGATCGTGCAGGATCAACAAATTTAATTCCACCCGAATAGAATCACGGGAAGAAAGGTAACTGTAATAATAAAATATTAGTCTTCGTTCGAAGATTCATAATCGAATGCAAATAATAGCGCCACAGAGTAGAAAAACTGGTACGCTATCTGTCACGTTCGCACGGTCAGCCCACTGACATCCTTATCAGGAAGATATGAAATATTTCTACTACATCACTCTGTGTCCCTTATGGGGAAGTGCGTATGTGAACTGTGCATTCTGTGCTGTGAGCTTCATTGTAAATGCGACTAAGTTATATATGAAACGGCTGTATGGTTTTGTTCTCGTGGGATTATTGTACGGGTTTAAAGAATAAATAGATAAACATAACAATAATATATATTCTTTATCGTACACTATAAATTACAAAAATATATTTTATTTGGGCCAACTGTTTCACTGTGTAAAAAATAATAGTGTATTTATTTAAAAAAAAAACGTGTTTTATATAAAACTATAGGTGACCTTGACGTTTAAAGCAATCTCTTCCATTTTTATAGTCAAGTAATACGATTTTTGACATAAAAAGAGCTGACTTCAATACCAGAGGCAAATACTTGAATAGTTCTAGAAAATACATACAATATACGTGCCTATAGAATTTGAGTATTGCCTTGATTTCCCTGGCATCTCATTTTCCTGACCTGACTTGGCGCCTGCGGAACCAATTTGAGGTTCTACCCAATCGAGAAAGAATAATTTTTACAATTCTAGGATAAATAATATTAACAAACATGCATCCAAAAAAAAAGAAATTTGTTAAATAGAGAACCATCTCCTTTTTAAAGTTTGGATTGAGGGGTTTGATATGTGACCTACATTATAAAAAGAAAAGTTAAAAGAAAATAAAGAAAGTAAATAGAAATTTTAAGTATTTTAATAAGTAAACTTATAGTTACAACTATGTTATTTTTTATTAATAATGTATAAATAATAATACAAAACAATGTAAACTGCCACCTATAAAGACGTATTATGATTAAACCATTTTGATTGATCGAACTGTACATAACAATAGACCAGACTTTACTCTAATCGATAAGAAAAATAATACAGTGTAATCAGTCTGTAGACATAGCATACCCCAACTTGTCACATAATTGTACAGAACATTCCTAGTAAAGAAGTTCTGTACTGTATCTACGCGGTTTACCAAATAATTCTTTAAGAATAGCTCTATTGCTATTTGTTATGCTATAGCTATAGCTATTTGTTACGTTATAATTATAATATTAATATTCGCACAATATCTTATTACATTAAACTGACGCTGAGATCATCATCATCACAGCCATTGAAAGTTCACTGCTTGACATAGGCTTCCGAAGAAAGGCAGAATTTTGCCTCTAATTGCCGCGCTGAGCAAGCGTGTTGGCAATCGCAGAGCTCAGCTTTCACTACGGGGATGCTGCTGCCCATCCCCGCCCTCTGCATTTGAGCTACACTGTTTCGGATGGATATACCGCTCTCTGTCGGTTCTGATATCTTAGTCCCCTCTTACGACACCGACGGTACAGAGGTACCAGGCTCTACTCTACCGGTACCTCTCGGCTCGATTACAAGATAAAACGCTTAAGGTACTCGTGTTTCAGATATCGTACTGTCAAATAAAAGTTCTGTTCGTATCTGTGACTTAAGGATTTAATTTATTTAACATTATGGGCCCTGCACGTCCTTCCACTGCGCGCTCTACGCGTGCGCCACTAGAACTCAACATACAGACACAGAACAAATATTTATCAAATACATATTTGGGTGGGAATCGAACCTACAACCTTTGCCACACAAGGTTGGATCATTACCATGTGCGCAAACAAGCCTGACAATTTATATTTAAATTGTTATTGACATTTACTTAAATAATCATTTATAAATAATAATAAATTTTATTACACTTTGTTAAAATTAAATCCATAATGGTCTATACAAAGAAAATAATATGTAATGTTAATCCATTGTCATAATCATCATCCCTTAAGAATTTAAAAAATTAAATAATCAACTCCTAACATAAAAAAACCGAAAAATGTAATACATTTATAGTAATTTTACGATCTATTTGAAACGCGCTTTCTTTTCGGTAAGCTCGAAAACACGCAAATCCTGCCTGCCGCTTACATCATTGTAGTCAAAGTTAAATATACTTCATTCATGTAAGCCACTTTACAAGCATTTTTTAATCGTCAACAAAATAAGTAATAATAATATTATTATTTATAAATAACACAGACGACCCTGATGACCCAAGGGATCATAAAAGTCATCTAACACAGATCATATATATAAGCCGATTGCAAGCACTTTCAAACCGTCAAAATTAATAAATAGAACAGTTTAAATTCAGAAATGTGATGTACTAAATTGTATTATATTTATCATACAACTGACCCGACGGGGTCATAAGAGACATCCAAGATTAAAATTATACCTACATTATACTAGTCTACCGGCACCAGACAAGTCTTAAAATTAAGGTAACTGCAGGTGCATTACGCGAACAGAAAGGAACATGTAAGAAAAACATAGGAATATAGGTTCTATTAACACCACCTATGTAGTAGTTGGTGTTAATAAAACTCACACCGTCACGTCACGTCATGGGTGCTAACAAACCATTGTCTTAATGCCAGTGGTTAAAGCAGTTTAATCTTAAGTGGTCGTTGACATAATCTTTAACGCAATAGTAAGCTTTGGAGATAAGCTTATTTTTATCATATTTATCCTACTTGGGATTTTATTGTAAAATGTTCCAAATTGCCCTTGAAAGAGTTATTTATTTTATGGAGCTGAGTTGTGGAACTGCGAGCTCACAACTGGACATAGGTCTCCCCAGGAAAGGGGGAGTTTGCCCATATTTACCTTTCCCTGTTGGGCGTAGGCTTTCCCAGGCGTGGTGGCAATTGCAGAGCGCAGATTCGCGACGGAAATGCTGCTGCCCATTCGCGCCCGGTTGCATCTGTCGGTTCCGGTACCTCAGACACTTCTTACGATACCTTGTACAGAGGGAAGGTAAGAGGTAGTGTACCTCAAATGCAACAGAGTATTAGCACTACGCTTGCGAAAGCCTACGCCCAACAGGGGGAGGCTTACGATGATGATTATAGGATCTGTAGGATGTCTACTTAGCCGTTATTGACGATTAAAGATGTATTAATTAATTTGAGAAAAAAAAGCTTAGCCGAAATTATTACTTTCATTTTCATCTTATAAATTATTTTTTGAGTTGATAATATTTGATTAAACGTTTTCGAGTTTTTCATAGACGAACAAACACTTGATTTTGAGTAGAGGACTAATAACACAAAATCTCATATATTGAATTGACTCCGAAAACAGTTGTTTAAATTACTTGTCGGACGTCAAACAATCAAAAATATAATATTTAAATACATAGTTAACACCTAGACACAGAACAACATGATCCTTGCCTCACAAAATAGTACTACCTTCTGTCCGTCAGCTACCTATATAAATACTTTAAACCTTCCACTTTATTTATCCGTATTATTGATATAGAATCACAAATATTCAATGATACATGAGTATCACATTACACACCTTTACTATTATGGTAATGATCTGCTTAAAATAGAATTAAACACTACTAAATGACAAGATAATCCACCCACTTAGTAGAATCTTCAAACATAATGTTAATAGTACAAGTTCTCTTGTCTCTATTCTTTAAATATTAATCTTTTTAAGCACATTAAAGGCTTCACCTGTCTTGTACTTAGCAGGTTGCTGATAAATCGACCTAGATGACACCTATAGTGCTAAAAGTATGAATAACTTCCTTTAACTTAAGTGCAATTAACCCATACAGTAGACTGTGACTTAACATGATGTTCATTAACGAAGTTCTATCTATCGACTTAAAAACTGGAGGTGGATGCAAACATAATTGTTCCAGTGAATATTGCAGGTGGCTCCACACGAATTGGCCGCTCGCAAGTCGGAATCTCAAGAATTACGTGCATGGTGTTCTGAGAAATAATAATGAAATTCGAAACATGTTTTATGTATACTCCAGTGAAAACTATTAATTTATCATTGTTAATGAAAATTAACTGGTGTTTATATTCGACCTTCATTAAAGATATTCCGATGATTATTTAAAAAATCGGTTGAAAAATATATCTGATAAGATTCCTAGCACCATGTAGAACATCTGGTCCTCTAATAAAGGGGTGTTTTAGCACATAATTGCCGCACTGGGCAGGCGCGGTGGCAATCCAAGAGCATAGCTTCGCGATGGAAATGTTGCTGCCTGGATTACTTTATACAGATACTTTAAAGCGCCAGGGAAATTATTTATTTGTGCACAATATACAATATATATATATATATATATATATATATTCTGAAAATAAAATGAATTAGCTGTGGCTGCTCGCTTCGTCCGAGTTCAGACATCACCTCTTAAAACGAACAAAAACCAACGTCCACTCCTGCGCACGCGCACGTTGTTATACCCGTATTGCCTAAGTTACTTACTCTTATTATAACAGCTGTCTGTCAGTGACAGTCCCATCGTAAATCAGACCTGCTATTTAAGAGAGATTACCTTAAAGAAACAAATAGAAACTCCAATTTTATTTACTTGGGATCAATGTTGATTAGCAATTATGTGTAGTTTCAATTTCAGTATAAATTTATAATAAATACTAAGTTAACATATATAGTTAATCAAAAGCTAGATGCATTTTTCAAACTTAGAGCTACTTGATATACTTTATATATGACGAGAGACTTTATATACCAATTGCGAGTGATAGTAGGATTTCTAATATTATTGCCGGGTCTATAAAAGTTTCCAAAAACCGCTTTTAGCTATTTTTTTCATAATTACTTTGTGGAAGAAGACACAAATTATTAATTAACTTGAAAGATAGGGAGCAGACAAGATAAGACTATGATATACTAATTAGTTGGAAGCGTTAAAATTAAACAAGATAATTAACATAATTACACGTACCGAGGCGCCAGGTGACAGCATATAATATGATACTGTCAAAATGGCGGACAAAAATTGTATTTCCCTACAACAGATGAGCAACTTGCGTCATAATGTTTACAAACAAAATGATAAATAACAACATGATGCGGATCCATTATTAGATCGCGATAAAATTACGGCACTTAAATAAATAATTGTAAAAACATTAACACCTCGTTATCCGAATTGCTTTTATTGTGAATACGATATTTAAGACGGTATTTAAAACAGAAATGTGATATTTGCAATATAAAATAAATTTTAGCGTGACGTTTTCTTGACATTTAAAAGCTTTTAATTAACCGCACACGTTGACTTCGCACTAAAAAAGATTTGTAACTAGTACCTATAGACGGGCGCGTTGCCGCATATGTTAGTGATCCTACCTTTTGCGCCAACAGTCGTGGGTTCGATCCCCACCAAAGACAAATATTGATATGATGATTTGTGTTTGTCCTGTGTCTGTATGTTAAGAATATCTATTTAATTGTTATATTTAGTCCATAATACAAGAGCTATAAGGGTCTTACCATGGAGTCAGGTTAACGTATAAAATGTTGTGTAAATTTATATATCTGTAAAATTATTTTAGTGTTGGATAGTCTAATTATCAAGGAAGGCTATAGGCTTTACAACATTACGCTAGGACTAATAACAGTCTGTTCTACAACTTAACGCGGATGAAACCGCGCGAACTGCTAGTGTATATAGATACTTATATGTATGTCGGAATAGAAGCCCTTAACCAATACATTCATGTTCACAAGGAACAACAGTACAAATTATATAAAGAATTTAGCAACGAATATCGTTATTAATAAATTTTATTTATCTATATATGTCTCTCCGTTTCTTTGTGTGCTTAGATATTTAAAACTACGCATCGGATAATGATCCGCTTTTTGAAAATATAATAATATAAGAGGAAGGTTTCATGTATAATACATACATAATCGAACGTAATCTCCGTTCTTCTAATACTCTCTCGCTCTTAACTCCTTCTCATCACTCTAGTTTTTTAACAAACTCTTTTACAGTGACAGCTATACGACTCTGGAATGAGCTTCCGTTGAATATAAAGCAATCCTCAAACAAATTTATACTGAAAAGCTTTCTCCGTACTTTATTTACTGATGCTGCGTCTCTCACTTTATAACCCTATTTTGACTGGGAGAAAATGCCAACAGGCATTAAGTCCGCCGTTTGTACATTTTGTAATGTTTTGTGGATTAAAGTTCAATAAATAAATAAATAATATCGCAGAGAATTACAAATAAGTTAAGAGGTTCCAAATGGGATGTAAATAAACAAATATTATAAAAACAAGTATAATGTACTACAGTATTGTACACCATAAAATTAACTAAAAAGTCCGCGATGGTATTTATCAATCTCTTCAGGATAACCCGCAGTAATTATTTTTATCTTCACTGCACCCGTCCAAAGGCGGGGTGTTCTGCTATTTATATATATAATAAATGAAAATGAATGTTGCTTCTACTGTTTACCGTAAGTATATATATAGAATAATAGTACCTCCCTCTGTAGTCGCCCTACGACACCTAGTGTCGTAGGGCGACTAAGGTACCAGATCCATCAGGTGGCGGTATATCCTTACGAAACTGTGTAGCTCAAATTCACATGAGCAGCAGCATCTCTGTCGCTAAAGCTGCGCTCTGCAACACGTTTGCCCAGCACGACAATTATGGGCACAATTCCCTCATTCTTGGGGAGGCTTATGTGTACAGCAGTGGACTTCCGATTGTAGATATCATGATAATTATAAATGTTGCAAAGCACAAACAATCATTCTCGAGGAACTATTTGATTCAGATATATTTTTTTCTAAGTTTCATTAAGGCACACGTACAGTATTAATAAAGAGAAAAAAGTGATCATTTTTTTCGTGAACAAAAAAACTGTTTTCTTTCTGTCAGTAAACGTCAATTATAAATGTTTTTGCTGCTTGTGACATCTTGTGCACCAAATGTTGTGGGTTCGATACCCAAAGCAAATATTCATACGATGAATATTTGCACCAAGTAGCTCGCGCCTCGAGTGCAGTGATGCCCATCTTGTTTTCTCTTTGTAAAATGTATATTGGTGCGATCTTTGATTGTTATCATTTTACGGATGATAATGCAGGTATTAAGTGATGTATGATTTTCATTAAGTTACAATTTTTTCTGTAAATGTTCGGTTTATAAATAAATATAATTTTTATTATTTTATTTTGTAGTGTCAGTAGTTTGTTTATTTGTGTATTGGCGTCACTTTCCCAGATTCAATAAGGTATAACAGGTTTATTAGGTTATTATAAATAGTGAAACGAAATTTAGGTGGATGTATCGAACATTAATCCAGAGGGAGGAATGCTGTGATATTATTATAGGTTTTTATGTGGTTCATCATCATGTCAGCCATTGGAAGTCCACTGCTGGACTAGGCCTTCCCAATAAAAGGGAAACTTGCCCATAATTGCTGCGCTGGGCAAGCGTATTGGCAATCGTAGAGCGTAGCTTTCCCGATGAAGATGCTGCTACCCATCTCCACCCTGTGCATTTGAGCCACACTGTTTTGGATAGATATACCGCCATCTGTCGGTCCTGATACCTAAATCGTTTCCTACGACACCCGGTAAAGGGGGAAGTGTTATTCTATTCCACCGGTATCTCACGGCTCGTAATGTGGCTATTCCATGTTAAGTTTATATCAATGGGTAGGCCAAGGTATTTTTCATCGGTTTTCTATTTTTAAATGTATTACTAATTGTGAGAAGTGCTAAAGTGGGTATTGTTTTATATTTAGCTTCAAAAATGATATAGCCAGTTTTAGAGATGTATTTGGTTAATAAGTTGTATTGTAACTAACTATGAAGGGTCTCAAGAACATGCTGGGCCTAAGAGATTAGGTCATGGATTATCGTAGCGAAGTAAAAAAGATTTATGTATCATCATTATATAAAGTGATTATATTATTTGAGCTTAGTTCATGCATATTATTTATTTAAAATAAGAAAATTACTATCACGCTGTATGCATGTGTGTTGACCTGGTCAAATAAAAATTTCTGCCAGTTAACAAAACATTCCTATAAGTGAGCGATTACATAATAAAATGTACATAAATAAACTGAGCGCTGTACTAAACTACATGCATAAATAAATTCAAGTATTGAATAACGACTGTATATAAATATGCAGCGAAGTGTCCTTGTTGACATCTTGAAAGGACAAAAAGACATAATTAACAATTAGTCGG
The DNA here is from genome assembly GCA_020976665.1 of Heortia vitessoides. Classification (NCBI taxonomy): domain Eukaryota; kingdom Metazoa; phylum Arthropoda; class Insecta; order Lepidoptera; family Crambidae; genus Heortia; species Heortia vitessoides. Next base: position 3,595,675 of record JACJUM010004390.1, read on the forward strand.
CAACATTTTTTCTCGCTCTCTTGTCATTCCGTCATTAACTCGTCATAACATAATTGGAATCCAAGATACGATCTTTGTGAAAACTTTGAACGGTTTGTTGGAATTATTTATTCGATGATATCGGCACAAGGTGTAGAGGTTCTTAAATTTGTTAAGGCCTACGTATCTGATTAGTTATAAAAAATCAGTTTAAGCAAAGCTTGCTGTTATGGTATATGTAACTGTAAACCTTGTCCTACTAATATTATAATGGGGTGGGCAGCAGCATCTTGGTTTTTAAGTTGTGTTCTGCTCTGCCCAGACCTGCCAAGCGTAAATCCCTAATGAAATTATATGGGAGGCCAAAGTGGTTGATGTTATAATTAAAAGTTTAAGGTTATTCTGTAAGAGAAACTAGAATACACATGGAAGGGAATGAAAGAGTCTTACCTTGAATGCAGCAATAAATGAGTGTGGTGACTTGAGAAGAAGAGAAACAATGTTTTACAGCCGAGGAATACATGATGTGATGAAGAAGTACGAATGACAGTGTGTAAAAAGAAGAAGGCCTGGCTGGATTGGTTATAAGCAAAGGCTAACCATATCATGCGAGGTATTCATTTATAAGCCTGAAAAAGAGTGTCAAAGAAAGAGTAACTCAGAAGAAAGAATTAATAAAAAATGTTACTGTTCACAGAGGTGTGTTGGTTCCTACACTGACATATGGTATTGAAAGTTGGGTATGACAGACGAAGCACGCAAGTAGAATTAATGCTGTAGAAATTAAAGCACTTTGAAGTATGTATGTAGTGAGTTGTACGATAAGAGATCAATGAGATGTAAAATATAATGTTGTGATAACAATAGAGAAAGTAATGTAGATATGGTTTTGACATGTAAAAATAATGGATTTAAATACAAATATATATTAAGATTGCACAAAATATATAGAGTGGAAGTGAATGGAAGAGTTGGTATAGTGAGACTTAGGCGAACGTACCTTAACCAGGTAGAGGAGTTATTTAAGTAGGGCCAGGTCTAGATCAAGAATAAACGAGCATGTATGAAAGGACTAATGCGAAAAGAAAAGTGGAAGAGGTGTGCCAAGAGGTGGGACGCAGGCGTAATGTATGTATGTTTGTATTATGAACTTTTTTGTACTCTCTACCGCTCCTTTCTGATGGGTACTACCACACACTTTGAGACAGACTTTCATAGATATTATCTCACTGAATTTAATATCCAAATATTAAGCATCTGCTATTGCTGTGTAAACTTGATAAATTGATGAAATTACTCTTTGGCAAGTCTGATGTAAACATCTTTTGCGTAAGCCATAAATATATGTTAGCTAATTGCATCGAGTTCACTCTACTGTTAATCAGTGAGTTGAAAAAAAAGTAGCTTGTTTCATTTTCCAAGGTTCAAGATTGTCCGCTTAATAACAGGTCAAGATCCTTGAGCCGCATTTAAGTTGAGTTCATTATTAGTTCAACTTTTGTCATGTTTGTACAGGTTGATCTGTAGCAATACTCAATCGCTTTAATGTACACCATATTATTATATACACTGTTGGTAAAACACAAAAGTAGACACTATCCCTAATGACGGGCACAATGGCGCAGATGGTAGTAATCCTATCTAGTGCGCCAAAGGTCGTGGGTTCGATCCCCACCCAGGTCAAACATTTAAATGACAATATTTGTATTTGTCCTGTATCCGGGTGTCTAAATGATATATTTAAGTCTTATATTTGTGATTCTTCTATTGTCTAATCTCTATAAGTGCTATAAGCCATTTATCTCGGAGTCATGACAGTATATGAGATATAGTGTAAATTATTAATTATGGATTAAAGGCAAAAACTGTAGATACGTCTGCATATCGGCTAACTGGCTGGAATAAAAACGGAGGGGGGGGGGGGGGAATGATATACCCTTATTTTGGAAAGTGGAAGTTTAAGTCAGTGGACGTTTTACGACTGCTATGAAGGTCAATAACAATTATTATACATTTAAATAAGCAATTGCTAAGTTAGATATTAATTAAAGAAGTTTTTAGAGTATTTTTTTGTCACATTGCTTTCTTTTTGAATGTGCACGTTGTCTTCCACTTTTTAAGTATAACAAAAAAACGAAAAATTATACTAAATTCTTATTACAAATGTTCACACATTTCCTGTGCGTGCAGTGAATAAATTATTTATATTTATTAGTAATCATTATGTCTTACTAAGGATTCAAGCTGGTTAAAGTGTAATAATATACATTGCGTAAAACTAATTAAATATAATGCTAAGGAAAATATTACGTTGGTAATATTAAAATTTTGCAATAAAGAAATAATACGAAAGTGGTGTTAAAAGATTTTATCATATGTAGGAGCAAAACTCACTTAAATACATTGATTGCCAATTTGCCTAATGAAATAACTAACGCTAATGTATAAGACTAAGGTCTGTTTAATCCTCACGTAGGCTTAATGGCATTGGACTGGTCAATTTGCGTACTGGTTCGTCTTAGATGGGCTTGAGTGCTATTTAAAGGTCATCAGGGAGTGTAATGGCTCTTATAATTTGTAGCCATTACTTTGATATAGTTGCCAGTCATCAAGCGGCGAAATTCCAAATGGTACATTAATTAAGAACACTTTAGAACTTGCAGCGTAAATATGAAAACAGTCGCTTTTTTTTTGTTTGGGAGCGACATGTGTAATGTATGTGTTGTTTAGTTGTATTAATAATTCCTCTGCTGTCTCTTCATCATAGCTTTATCTTAATCCACTTATCCTCTCCTCTGTTCATTGTACGTAAATGACATTCGCAGGGTAGAAATCGCTTTTTTGCGAACGACCACTCGGTATCGAAAAGTTGCAACTTATTATGCGTCTCTAAACCGCCGGCAACGTTCTAGGCGAGTGGCGTATTGAGATGAACTCCGAGCAGAGTGCATCAATGTTCAATGTACAATCTCTCTATTCAACCGGCCTATCCCGTGGGCTACGCAAGTCAAATATTTAGACGTCACTCTTGATAGGCAGATGACGCTTCGACTTTACATAACTCATCACTAAGATAGTTCGCGGCAAAGCGCTTTTTTCTTGAGCCATTTGTATTATTATATAAGCAAGTGGAGTAAAATGCCCCTTCGTCACAGGGGGACTATTAACAAAGTCTCCATTCGCCTGGTCATGACGTACGCAAGCGTCGTTTTTACATACTAAGCACTGTCACATACTAAGGTCGTCCAAAATCGTTTCTTAATAAGCGGGCCGATGCGCCGTGGTATATTCGTAAAGTGGATTTGCACTGCGATCTCGGGCTCCCTTCGATTCGTGAATTCATTTGTAAGGCCTCTCTCGTCATTTCTTCAACAAGGCGAATGAAGTAAAGAGCGGATCTTTTCACAACGGAGTAGTCAAGAGCTTGAACTATTTCAAGTTGCAGACTACTCCGTTAAGTAAAGTGATCGTCCGTTTACATAGACCGAGACATGTCCTCCTAGACCCCCTGATGCTCCATTACCGTAATTAATATTCGCCGTCGAGTGCGGTGTTGAACTAAGCTCATATTTAGCATCTTCCAGATAGCGCATACTGGCCGAATCCACCTTTTTGAGTCCTTTTAACGACGTCCACATAAGTCAAGGTCTATGCCTTAGAGGCGTCTTTTAGTGATCGCCGTCGATTCCACTCTGGCCTCTTTTTCCGTTGACGCCTTAAACTGACGTCAGAGGCAGCATTAGGTTAGTTGGAAAAAAATAGTTTCGAACTGGTTCTAATATCATCTCACTAAGTGAAGCGTTTCTGCTTGCTTTTGTAAGATTTCAAGATTTAATCTCGAGTATTGCATCTCCTTTACTGGCTGTCAAGAAATTCTGAAATTTAGGATTGTTGTATTTGATTTTTAACCAAATAAAATGAGTACGAAATGGAAGGAGAAAGAGTGATGAATTATCTCTTCTTCGCGAGTATTATAATGCTTATTTCTCTGAGATGTAGTGTTATATATATTGCTATGTATAATTGATGCTATTGTTCTTATTCGCTCACTTAACTATGCTATCTAATCTATGTTATTATATTACAGGTAAATGTTGCCGATCAGAGAACACTTTAAGGTGAAGTAGCCAGACAACTGTGACAAGTACAAAGGCTGAGCAAAATAGTACTTCCTCCATACTAGGTGTCGTAAGAGGTGACTGAGGTACCAGAACCGACAGGTGGTGGTATATGCCATCCGAAGTAGTGTAGCTCAAATGCAACAGGACGGGTATGGGCATGCATTCTCGTCACGAAGCTATGCTCTGCGATTGCCATCACGTTCACGTTTGTCCAGAGCGATAGTCATGGGCACATTTCTCCTTTCTTGGGGAGGCCTATGTCCAGCAGTTAATGTTTTACGGCTATGAAGAATTATTAAATACAAAATATCATATTTGTAGTCAATTCTATTTTAAAATCGATCCATGTATATGTAATTACATGTGTATGTAATTAAAATGTTAGTCTGTTTTCTTGCATTAACAAGGGATTAAGGAATTGGACTAGGCTAGAGGTGAGGGGATCAGGAGATAAATCTACGTCATGTTTAGACACGACAACACGTGCTTTAAGCAACTTTTCTCGGAGTCAGGTCAATGTGTAAGATGTTGTGTAGATTATTTACTATAGATTTACCTTTGCAAGTGATATTAAAGTCTTTAAAAGGTCGTCTGCATTAGTACCTCACTCTCACCTATTTCTTTTACCAAATAGAAGTTCGTATCGCTGTTCAGTTCTGAAGGGTGAGTGAGGCAATAAATTTTCTGGGTACTGTGGCATAATAACTTCAAATCACAAGGTTAACAACGCGTTAGTGAAGCCGTAGAAGTTCAGTGCGTTTCTGAAGATTACCAATGAGAACCGTAATTATAATATTAATAAATACTAGCTTTTTCAAAAAATGTCCAAGTTCCGTTCTTCAAATACCCACTCCCATGCGGACAAATAAAGTAAAAAAAATAAAGTCTAAGTAGTTTTTAAGTCTATTAATTACATACAAACAAACAACTTATACCTATTTACTTTAAAGGTTTTATGTATACAAAAAAAATAATTATAAAGAATTTGCCATAGGAAAGATGATGATTCGAGTCCCGCCTGTAGTCTGAGACAAGTTGATTTTTTTTCTAGTTAGTAACCTTAACATATAGCAAAGTTTTCTTTATCATATTAATTAAAACATGCTTCACGAAATGAGGACCCTTACTCTGCACCTGCAATTCGCACTTGACTGTTCGTTACTTGATGTATACTTGTAGCTACAGGAATATTTTAACTATACACTCGCGTTACATTCCCTTGAAACATGAAGTAGGCACGCTCAAAGTGCACGATATTTAATTGGTAGTACAGAGAGACCGCAATCCGACAGCAGAAGTCAATTAATAACTGTATCGAGTATATTTGCAACGTATTATGAAGCAATTAAAGTTTTAAGCCGATAAAAAGGTACAATGTAATTGCAACTTGTGAGAATAAATTCAGTATAAAAAAAACAGAACATCGTCGGCTCGTTTTTATTTTTAAATACACTTCAATTAGTTCTTTGAATGATACTAAATAGTTGCTATGTGTACGGGTGCCGACCCTTTTTGAACTTGATAGAATTTATTTTCGCTTACTCCAATTTATCAAGTTGCCGATATGTGACATTATTACAAGTTACTGAAGGTGTAGCAGAATAGTGTTAAGGAATTTATTAAGAAAATGTAATTTAAATATTTTAAATATAACGTGACATTTTAATGGTTTCCATGATATTTTATTGAAACAAGTTAAATTGTGTTTTGCTATCATTTATACCGTGTTATTGACGGGCCTGATGGCGCAGATGGTAGTGACTCTGTCTAGTGCGCCAAAGATTGTATGTGGGCACGATTCCCACCCAAGGCAAATATTTATTTATTTAACTTTATTGCACAAAATGTTACAAAATGTACAAATTACAGACTTAATGCCAGATGGCATTACCTCCCAGTCAACCATTAATATGATGATATTTTATTATTGATGATGATATTTTTCTGTGTCTGGGTGTTAAATATATATGTATTTAGTTGTATATTTATAATTTCTCTGTTGTCTGATGTCTAGTGCTTTAAACGACTTATCATGGAATCAGGTCAAAGTATGAGATGTTGTTGGAATTTTATATTTTTTATAACTTATTTGGGAAAATGACACGTATCAGATAGTTTTTTAAATTCTATTGTAAATAATATATATATATATATGTAAATAATATATATATATATATATATATATATATATATATATTTAGGAGTAGGTGTGTGTAGAAACGTGTCAGACATACTTTTTTTTAAATTCTATTATTACTATAAGGTTCAAAATGTTAATACCATAATGACAACATAAAATCATAAACAAGTGATTAATCTTAAATCATAGTTAAAGATAAATTGTTTAAGTAAAAACTAGTGTCTTGAGAGTTAAAAAATATACGTATATTTTGCGATGATAGGAATCACATCGTCACCGATGTCTGCTAAGATAAATGCCGGTAAAGAACTTTATGTGTTATTTTTTTTCTGTCATTACTCGGCTGAACCAGAGTAATGACATAATCTGACGTTGCAGGTAGAAGTGGGCCCAATACATGCGCCAAAAGTGTTGTGTTTAATCCCCTCCCTGGACAAACATTTATACGACAAGTATTTATTTGCAGTTTTTCTGTTATCTGATACAAGTGCATCAAGCAACTTTCTTGGAGTCAGGTCAATATATTATATGTTGTTATAATTTATTTATCACCTATTACGAATCAAATCATGACGCTATGAAATTGGATTTTGTATTAAACATCAAAAATATAATAATGATATTTACTAAGAAATACTTACAGTCTAACCCCTCCCTTCTGAAAGAGCAAAGATGGGAGGGGGCACTTTTGCCCGTGATGTGATAGATATAATAAGTGGTCACTGTTCTTTACCACATTATTTATTAGATTCAGCCCGTCCTTACCCACACCAAGAAAAAGAAAAAAGCCAGGCAAAAGAACCAATGCCGAGCTCATAAACAAGAGGTACACCTCATTCAAAGGTCGACTACATTGGCACCTCTTCCTCTCCTATATCTATCACCAAATTACAGTGTTGTCATATCTCCAAGTTAATATTAGCAACATACTAGAGATATCCTCGTGATAGAATGATCACGCTTATAATATCAAAAGGCTATATATAGGCTACTGTGATGTTTAACATCTCGCGGACTGTATATTCATTTGTCGATATTAATTGAGTATGACTCTAACATTATATCTTAGATATAATAGAAAGTATTGATCTAAAAGAATAGCAACTTCTCAAGCATTTAAGCGGTGTGATCCGCACACTGTTGCCGGTTCATAATTTCAGAAGGTCCGTTAATTGACGTCCTAGACCAGCGAGACGCCCCGATTTATCGCGCGGGGACATTCCCATCAATCCCCATCGGCCAACTAGGACGTCCAGACTGCTATCCTTTACCCGCTATAAATATCCGGTGGGACTATAATTTTGCAAATATGTATGACTCTATCGAGCGCTCTACTGGGATGCTAGGTATAGTCAGCTAGATTTTATTATAAAGTTTGTTACTTGGAGGTAAATATTTTTTAAATTACTTTTTCATATTTAAATCTATAATAATGTGGACTTTGTTAACTTAAACTTGCGAAGAAATAATTTATTGCAAGGAATAAATAATAAACTTTTTTTATCATTATTATCATTATAGAATTTGTAAAATGTCAATTTCTAGACATAGGCATCTCAAAAAGAAGGGGGAATTGGCCTATAATTGCCGCGCTGGGCAAGCGTTGTGGCAATGAGAGAGTTGAGAGAGTTGCATGCTGTTGTGTTTGAGCTACACTGGCTCGGATTGGCATATCGCCTTCAGTCGTTTTGATCGTTTTTTGACAGTTTTGATCCCCACTCAGGACAAATATTTATAGGATGATATAAATGTTTGTTCTGTGTCTGGGTGTTATATATTTGTAATAAATAGTATTTTTGTGATTAATATGTTGTCTGATGTGTGCTTTAAGTGACTTATCACGGATTAAGTTTAATGTATGAAATAAGGGAGAAATTTATTGATTTATTTAATTAAATTGTTGTATATTATATTCTAACCCATTTCATATACTTATTCCTGCGTAACTCTGAACGACTACGCTGGCAATATCTCTTATTGAATAAAGCGGCATCTATCGGTCGACCAGTGTACCCACGCGTTTTTTCCACGGCATCTCGATAACGAGCCGGGATGTAAATCAATCTGCATACCGGGCTTCGTTACGCGGACGAATCTAAAATACCTAAAACGTATTGCTAGTTTTGTTTGAACAGTATATTACTACTGCGGTAGACCTTTTCAATAGACGACAGTGAAAAGATTCAACAAGTTTGGTCCAGACTTTTTATTATTAGATTTTATTTTCATCATACTTAACATTAGTCCTCAAAGCCTAAGGCTGATGCGATAGTGTGGCATTAAAAATATCTGAAAGAAAATTCTCGATGGCGCATGTTAGTGATCTTATATTGAGCGCCAGGGGTCGTGGGTTAGATTTCCACCCAGAGCGAATATATATATGATGATATTTGTGCTTGTTCTGTATCTGGGTGTTAAATAGTGTACTTAAGCAGTATTGTTGTAATTCCTCTGTTATCTGGCGTCCGTAACACAAGTGCTTTAAGCGACTTACTACGATGGCAGGTCAATGTATAAGATGTTGTGGGAATTAATTATTATTATATTTATATAAATACAACACTAGGAGCCCCCGGAGGTTTCACGCACGTTAAATTGTAGAACAAACCTAGTATCAATTATGCTCCGCAGTTATTATTCCAAGCGTGATGACATATAGCCTTTTTCGATAAATGGGCTTTGTGATACTGAACTTTTCTGACCTTTTTGCCTTGAGATTAGGCTCTGCTTTTATATGTCACTACTCTTAAACCTTCTTAGGGTTTATATTAAAAAAATATGTATATATACCTTCATACTGAATTTCTATGTAAAGTTTCATAATAATTTGCACTTCCGTTTTACACGTTTAGGTTTTACCTTTAGGATACCTAACCTTCTTGCAACATCTGGTACAAGAAGAGATACAAATTTACTTTGCCGGTATTCCGAGTACTTGTAAATATAGAATTTAAAAAAGTACAGTCTCACTTGGAAAGCTTAAGGCTGCGTAAAAAACATTATGATGTAATTAGTAATTCGTTTCAATCACTACTTGTAAATGAAACGAATTACAATCACTTCGTTAGAAGTACCATCACAACTAACCATTAGGTGCTACCCAAAACTTTATGATAACTATTTTTTTTCTTGCATGCTATTACTGGCAATTTGGTAATGTATCTGCAGTAACTTTATTTTTGGACCCGTCTGGCACTGGCAGAGTAGTTAAAAGTAAGCTACTGATCGACCAATTGGTTAAATAGCTGGCTCCACTTAATCATCAGGGTAATGAGTCATTTGAGTTGCAGTATTATCATTTGTGGAATAACATTATTCTGACGTATTTGCAGAATAATAATATTTCTGAAGAATGGTGCTGTGAGGGTAAAATAGTACTTCCCTCTGTACCAGGTGCCGTAAGAGGTGACAAATGTACTAGAATCGACAGATGGCGTTATATGCATCCGAAACAGTGTAGCTTAAATGCACAGGTTGGGGATGGGCAGCAGCGTTCCCATCGCAAAAGATGCGCTCTGCGATTGCCAACAAGTTTGCCCAACGTCGCAATTATGGACACAACTCCGCCTATCTTGGAGAGGCCTATATCCTGCAGGGGACTTTCATAGGCTGTCACAATAATATATCTTAACGATGTTATTACCTGTAGATGTTGACCTATCAATTTCAATATTGTGCTCAATATTCAGTATAGAATTTTTAATTATAAGAAGCAATCGTTTTCAATACAAGATTATTTTAAACGCATTTATTAACCTCGTTCGAAAGACGTTAAAAATTATGTTATCATAAACATTAAATGCGTAAATGGTTATTTATATTTTCTCACCTTAAAACGACTAATTTTTTAATACGGTATATAGTAGTTAAGATTGCTAGACGAATAATTGACTTGTCCGATTCCAGTGCTAATAAAAATATGTGTGTAGGTATTTATTGCCTTTGCTGTTAGTTAACACAATACTTTATACTATTTCTGTAAGGTTGAAATAATGTCATTGATATTATAGTATTTGTTTATGTTTCTGTCGGTGAAGCCATCTTTGGCCTAAACATTAATATGTGAAGCGAAAACGTAAAGAAATTGCGCGCTCGAAGGAAATAGTTAACGTTTATTTATAAAGAACCAAAGCAATTTTTTATTTAATTACTAGAAATACATTTATTTTTTAAAATAGCCATAAGAAACGGGCATGGTAGAATAGTACCTCCCCCTGTACCAGGTGTCGTAAAAAGCGACTAAGGTACCAGAACCGAAAGATAGCAGTATATCCCAGATAGTATAGCTCAATTACACAGGGTAGAGATGGGCAGCGGCATCCATCCATTATGGTACGCTCTGCGATTGATCTCAACACGCTTGCCCAGCGCAGCAATTATGGGCAAATAGCCCCCTTACTTCGGGAAGGCCTATGTCTAAAAGTGGACTTGGGATTGGTAGGACCTTGGCTGTAATGATGATAATTCAATCAAACATTACACACTTGCTTTGATGCCACACATACTTAAATCAAGTAAACTTTATCTGTCTTTATTGTTTAGAGACCTATCTAACAGTCGTTGTCCTGTCCTACCTACATATTTTGTTTATCATAGAAAAAAATGTGCCACCAAAATTGAGGTATAAATTTTACCACCTTCACCTGATATTTGAATCACAAATTGGCGACGCGCTAGTGATATTCTTGTGTATATTAGGGTAAAATTTAAGTCATTGTTTCAGATTCATTTCATGATATTGCGTCACGAGTGATATGAATTAATGCCTTACAAAAATACAAACAACTCCATAATACTTGATAATGATAATCGTCATTGTATTCAACACGAAGGATTGTAGGTTTTGATTGCAACGCGCTGTAATACATATCTGATAAGATTTGGGGAGCTATTCTACTTTTCAAATTAAATCAAACTGTACTCAGTAAACAAATATGTTCTGAAACCGTTTAGTAGTTCATCCCGGATAGACACAGTGAATGTATGCTTATCTTTATATACAAAAGGTTTTGTTATATATAAAATTAAGCCTACAACATCTTATATGTTGTGCGGACCCTTTAATAACTTACTTAAATCACATGCAACTTAGATATGATATCAACGGGCCCAATGGCGCAGATGGTAGTGATCCTGTCTTGTGCGCCAAGGGTCCTAGGTTCGATCCCCAGCCAGATCAAATATTTATATGATAATATTTGTGTTTGTTCTGTCTGGATGTTAAATATATCTATTTAAGTAATATATTTGTGATTTATATATTGTTTGGCATCCGTAACACAAGTGATTTAAGCTTACCACGGAGTCAGGTCAATGTTTTAGATTATGTTGGAATTTATTATGATTAATTATATTTACATGTATCATGAATATCAGAAAACAAATCAAACAACTCTTAGCCAGAAAAACAAACAAAATGTATAATGGTGGCGATCATAAGGACATATATATAGTAATAATACATTATTGACAAAGGCGTTTAACTATAAAGAGGTATTCCTACGTTGACGGCTGCGGTAGTATTGATTGTGATACAGCTGTCAGCGTTCTCTAACCAAGGTTTATAATGAAGTCATAGCGCTTACAAAACAAAAAAAACAATTAAAGAACAATGGTTAAGCAGTTTACTAGAATCGAATAAAAATGCACACTTTAAATACAATGATAATATTAGTCTATTTTATTTCAGTTGAGGTACGGTCTAGCTTTTGTAATTATTCATGTTTTTTTTGTTTGCAACTGTTTTGGTTAAGTGAAAATATGTTACTAATTTTATGTGCTTCATTATGTAGATAAGACCCAGACATAATAAATATGGCAATGAAAGGTCACTTTTAATGGAAAAGTGTCATAATTTATAATATTTTCTTACATTTACAACCTCTTTGTCAACCTTGAAGAAAACCTCTAAGAAACCGAAAAGTCGAACAAAATAGATAAAAGTTAAATAAACTGCGTTTTAAGGCCGTTATAAGAGAAGTTTTGTTATAACATTTTTTGTTTTCTAAGAAGCTTTCAAATATAGACATCGTGAGTGGAATTAATTATATATATATAGCATGCACATCCATATACATGCACATCCTATATATATATGTAAGGAGTCTGGGTATAAAACATTCACTCTAATGGGCAAAGTTGCATATGAAATGACCTTTTTCCACAAAATCTCATACATTGACCTGATTCCGTGGTAAATCGCTATAAATAATAGATACATTTATTTAACACCCAGACACAGAACAAACACAAATATCATAATATAAATTTTTTCCCAGGGTGGGAATCGAACCGATGACCCTTGGCGCACAAGATAGGATACTACCTTCTGCGCCATCAGGCCTTTATACATATGCGTTTCTGTCAGCATTCAAACAGTAATCGTATAAATTCACACAATATTTCATACATTGACTTGGCTCCAAGATAAGTGGCTGAAAGCACTTGTGTTATGGTCACCAGACTACAGAAAATGGGGCAGAATATATAGAACTAAACAAATATTAATTATATTAGTGAAATCCTTGCGATATTACGCTTCCTATCACGCGGACTGTCTACTTATTTATCGACCTGATCTAAAAAAAAATAGACAGACGGCGGTTTATTCATATAAGGTAGCCTAGCTAAAATGCGGCAGGGGTGACGATAGGCTCCAGCAAGGATGTTAGAAATCTCTGCTCTGCTAGAAAAATAAAGTTAAATACGAGCCCGTATTAATTATACTCTCAAACGAATAGATCTATTTTCTAAAGAAGGATATTAAGTTAGGGTTACTCCACACATAAGTACGTGTTTTGATTAAGTTAACCAAAAGTTGTGAAGTTTTAACGAAATTTTTATATGTGAAAGTCGCAGTCGCTTGTAACTATAATTGCTTCCATCATTTGGACCCATCACACAAAAACTAACCTATAGCCATTTATGCATTTTATTACAATTAAATTGGATTACATTACAAATATTCCACATATTTTGAAAATAAAAAAAACGACCTTATACTTTGCTGGTATATTATAAAAATTTTCGTATCTTCTTATTAATAATTCTTTTAAATTATTCAGATATCATCACCGCCATTAATATTTAATCGTGGACAAGTTGGTATCGTCATGTTTCTGATAGGTCGCCTCACAATATGCATCTTAAAAAGGTTGGGAGAACCATAGACGTATTTATGAGCGAAGTTCAAAGGAAATGGTTCGTTTAATTTTAATAGGTTTGCATTTGATGCACTGTTTAAGCTGCAGTCTGTGTAAGTGGATACACACTTAAGTACCTTGTCGTAATAATTTCAACTGTGTCTCATAATACTGATAGTTTGTTATTTTACTATGACAAGGTTTTTAATTAATGATATATTTACGAGGGACGTATACGATACACACTTTGATGTCATTTGGCACTCGTCTCTAACGGGGCATAATGTCACATAATGAGATACTGCGTTAAAATAGATTGGTCTACCGAACGTGTCGGAACAGGCAATTGCTGTTGCATTAAAATGAATTGTAGCATCATAAAAAAAAGTTAAGTCCATCAACCGAATGCCCACAACATCTGTAATCTTTAGATTAATTACATAAAATTACATGAATTACATTACAATTTAGAATACATTTAATTTATAGTTGACCAAAGATTTCCAGCGTTGTATGCTTTACCTCGAACGATTATAAAAATCCTAATTACTTATTACTCTTAACATAAATTATAATATTTGTCTCACAACCTATACGAGTGACAAATCCAGTCCAAGCATCGATGTTCACATACATGCGTCGTCTGATCTCGCTACTACTTAATGGTAAGCTGTTAGAGGTCCTTTGGAATGGTCTTTTTCTTTTATTGGGTCACACGCATCTAGTCAACTCAACAACCAAGTATTTTACAAAAATATACAATTAATTCGTTTGTTTTAAAATAAAAAAATAACCAATTTATAAATGAACAAAATTAAATAACAATTCTTTAATTACAAATTGTAGGTCAATCTTATATTTTCTTACCGCCGTACCTTGAGGTCAAAGTTGGAGACGCTTTGATATCTTTAAGATGATACGAACGTTTATTGGCTAGTTGAGGTATTTTTGTGTAGTAATTTAGTGATTAAAAAATACAAGTAACTAAATATTATTTTTGCTAATAAAGTTTTTAGTGTGTTCAGTTTACTTATTGTTTGTGAGAAAGGTCCATTAAAATAAAAAGAAACCCCATCCGTTACTTTTAAAACTAGTCAATGTACTGAATGTATAAATGATAATATTAATAAATGCATTTATTTGTTCAGTTCCAGTAAAAACGTTGATTCAATTTAAATCTCTTTTCTTTTCTAGATGTATGTTAATTTTTTTTCTATAAAACTCATCATCAGAATATATTTGTATTAGATAGCCATTTATCCTAATACATTAGTATACTTAGATTCTTTTACGTAGCTAAATAAATAACAATTTTTATAGAAAGTTGACTTTAATAATATTTAGAGAATTCACTCCGTAAACTAAGTGACTTGATGCGAATGCGATGACGAATTCTTCTCCATGACAACTCTATTCCACTCATCTCTTTTAAAATCTCCTGTGGTCTACCGAGCACCGATGGATATTATATCTATTGTATATCAGACAAGATTATGCGCTGATTTTATTTATAAGATATGCAAACATTAAATATAATTTCACTGTTATCTGCTATGTTAATCGTGAATAGCCTATCAGGAGCGGTATCAGTTGGTAATAAATCCGACCAATTTAATAGTAATTGGACAGGATCTAAATATTGGCTGTGTGGTACCGGCAGAGTAGAATACTAACTCCCTATATACCAGATTTCGTAAGAGGCGACTGAGGTAGTGGAGTCGACAAATGGCGATTTATCCTTCTGAAGAAGTGTAGTTTAAATGTATTAAGGCAGGAATAGACAGCAGCAGTCCTGGCGTGAAGCTACGCTCTGCGATTGCTACCACGCTTTGGAAATGAAAATATCGAACTATATTTCAAATTTTGAATATCAAAAATTCGAAAATTATCAAGTACCACGGCAACAGTCGGCCCCTACGGAACGGTTGCATACAGCGTGCTTTATTTTAAACAAAAGTAAAAATATAATGTATGCCGAAGTACTTTGACCCATTATTTTAAAAACATATTTTTTTTACATATTATTTAAAAAGAAATTTTATTTACGATTATACAATAACATAAGTTATATTATAAGATTTTTTACACCAACGTAAGCAATCAAAAAATAATCTCGGTAGAGATTTCGCCAACCACACAAACGAAGTCGCGGGCACAGCCAGATGTGAAATAAACGAGCCAAAGAACTGCGATCATTGAACATATATGTCTCGATGCATGTATGTCATTTTAACGCATTTACACCACTCAATGTGTGAAAACGAAACGAAAATTAAATGAGGCTATATACCCTTAAATGGCTCGATACATTAGATTAAGTCATTTGTTATGTGGACAAATTGTTGTATGCTGTAGTTTTATTTAGCTGTCTGCATTGATGAAGAAGCCTTCGTTATGTGAATTATAATGACATAGGTCGGCTTTGTAATGTCAGTACACTGTTATCAATCGCAAGAGAGACAGAACTTGCAATTACTTATTTTTAACATCTAGACAGAAAAAATGATAATTTGCTTTGTTAATGGTGTAGTAAAATATATGATTCCTCAGATATTAATTTACGGAGATGACCTACAATAAAAAAGAAGGTATGTATATATATTTATATATCCTCTTTTTTATAATTAAAAAATAATAGCATAAATTAAAAATATATATATATATTATTAAATTTAAAATTATATGTATAATTTATGCGTTAACTGAACATATTAACACTAATTTAAATTTTGTTTTATGCCATATATATATATATTGACTGCAATCCTTCTAAAGAGAGTTAAAATTGTCATGATAGAATATTTAATATCACAAGTAGCGAAAAAAAAAATTATCTTTAGGTACTACGAAATTGTCAAAACAAATAATATTTTACACACAGAAGTAAGTAAGAATAATGTGTTGTTCGACATAAAAAAAATTAGCAACTAAAAATATTTAAATAATACAACATCTAATATCTTATTTATAAATAGTTTATAACAATGTTTATTTTGATAGATTATATATTTTCCTAAGAGGCACCTTGAACTGCGTATTTAATTTTATTTACTCTCACTCCATACAAAGGTTGCCTAGAAGAAATCGCTCTATGCGATATAGCTGCCCATTGTGCTGTTTCTATTATTAATTTATGTGTCTTTCTTAAATACCAGGTGTGCAATAAAGTATGTTAATATTATCCTGGCTATGACAAGGATTGCCAATTAAAAACAACCAACAAACACGGTATATTGGCAAGAGACACTTCATTCTTTTTTTTCTAACGAGTCTAATAACAAAGTACTCAGGCGTTATTTCAGTATCAACGGAGGAAAAGGCTAGGTCGATATTTCTACACTCTTCTAGCCTCAAGAGCGTTTCTAAGGGAGGCGTCATTAGGGAGGACTGCAAAATAGAAGGTTGATTGCGTCCGGCAATCGCTACATATTTTACAAAATACTATTTTATTTGGTATAAGTCTTGCGATTGTAATCGTTTTGGTACAAACAGAGTAGAATAGTACCCGTGCCGGGTGTCGTAAGAGGCGACTATGATACCAAAACTGACAGATGGCGGTATATCTATTCAAAACAGTGCAGCTCAATACAGGGCGGGGGATGGGCAGCAGCATCCCCATCGCGAAAGTTGCGCTCTGCGATTACTTACACGCTAGCCCGGCGCGGGCTTTATGGGCATAAATCTCCCTTTCTCGGGTAAGCTTAGGAAGGCCATGTCTAGTAGTCGACTTCCAATAGCTGATATGATGATTATGATGAAGGTTTTGCAATAACATTCTTGCAGACAAAAAATTGCATCACGTCTGTGTCCCATTGTGGTAGACAGAGACTATGGATCTCCACTTGCTACGATCTTGGCATACCTGTCTCGCTTCTCTTATTCGCATTAGTTCTTTCATACACATTTGTTTATTCTTGATACTTATGAACTGGCCCTTTTTTAATACCTCTACTACCTAGTTAAGACTATATAATCTTACATAATTCATAATATTTATGTAAGTTAATTATAACTGTATTTTAGTACTGCATGATTATTCGGGGGTGATATATATATATATAACAAAATAAGTAATATATATATTTTTATTTTTATTTTTTTATTTTTTAGGTAGACTTCATACAAAATGTCGCCTGCATTTGTTCTTTCCTCTTTCTCACTCTCACCTACTTTTACCGCCAAATATGCGCATTATTCGCATTGTTGTGTGTTCTGATCTGAAGGGTTAAATAGGCAGTAAATTTACTGTGTAATATGGTATTATATCTTCAGCTCATAAGGTTGGCAACGGGTTAGTGATATCCTTGGGATATTACGAGCGTCTTTAGGCTGCCTTGACACTTATTATCATGCGGACTGTTTACTTGTTTCTCGACCTGGTCTAATAATAATAAAAATACTTATTTATAACATAAACAACAATTTTGGCATAACGATCGATCACTTTGCTTTGGGACGCGCGTTTAACGTTGTCTGGAGCCTTGCCATAGGTGCCCTCAACACTAGTACAAAAGAATAGTCTATTTCTAAATGTATAGTTACTATGTATGCTATGTAAAAGAAGTTGAAATACATAGACTACTAATAAGGGTCCTTAATAAGCTCAGTTTATTAGCCGTGACGGCGTCTCCGCCCTTCACAACCCTCCTGTTTGCTTTCAATGTATTCTTCGAACGTACACAACTATACTATACTATGTAACGTATTTTACCTACTTATACAGTTATATTTATGTAAAAGAAGACACTGGCTAACCGACACGTTTATCAACGCAGGGCCTAAACTATAAGGGTTAGAATTTTAAAATTACACAATGGAAATGCACACACATCCTCTTATAATGTTGGGAAGAACTAAGAAGGAATTTTTTAAATACTTCCCCTAGGGTGGTAAAACAAGGGTGGACAGTTACTATTAAACTTTCCTATTTTTGAAGATATTCGAATGAAATTCAGTATGAAGGTTCATTGAAAGTCACGAAACACGTGTAAAATATTTATTTCGAAAATCATCGTTTAATCGTTTGATCATCGCAAAATAGGATGCAAAGTTAGCATAAATTTTCTACAACTTAACGTGGATGAAACCGAGGAGCGCTGGTAGTTTATTTATAAATCGATAAATATAATTACTTGCTACATCCATACTTTCATAAAAATAATACAAATACAAAAGTATGTCTGTCTGTCTATCTATCCTATTTATTACACTTACCCGTTTTAACTGGTAAATTGATTTTGATAAAATTGGGAAAGATTAAATTCTGTAGAAAGGCAAACGTTTTTATCATGGAATAGTAATGTAATTACTAGGTAATGTGACATAATGTCTTCAAGTCACAAGGTCGGCAAGGTCGCCAAGCTTTATTCTTGTTATATTACGTCTATAGGCGGCATTCTATCACGTGGACGGTATATATATTACTAATCCGATACTAAGTAACCACTGCGCTATATGGAGTTATCATACTATAAAGATCTCACTTTGCCGTGAGGTACAGGCAAAGTAAAATAGTACCTCCCTCTGTATCAGGTGTTGTAAGAGGTGACAAAGGTACCAGAACTGACAGATCGTGAGATATCCATCCATCCAAATGCACAGGGTGGGAATAGGCAGCTCGCCCATGATAATGGCATCCCCACCGCGAAAGCTGCGCTCTGCGATTGCCAACACGCTTGCCCAGCGCGTCAATTACGGGCAAAATTCCCCCTTTGGAGAGGCCTATATCCAGCAGTGGATATCTATTGACTGACATGATAAAAGACCTCGCAGCCTTACAGTATATAATGGCCATTAATTTATTTGTTTATATAAATACAACCGTCATTTGTTTCACGCTCGATAAAATAATAAATACAGGGAAATAATAAAAGGTGTCAGAGATTAATTTTACGATGCGGTTTCACTATCTTTGGCCTTACTTGGCTTTACGCTTCGGTGTCGCAGTAAGAGTGCTAGCAAATTAATCACGAGGCCTCAACATATGTTGCGTACAGAAAAAAACATAATAAACTCCCAGTATCTACATAAAAATGTCGAGGTGCGCAGCGTGCGAGCCTATTGTGTTACACGTGCCTTCGCGGTAATGAAAAAAGACAACTTGACTCTATAGACAGTTGTTCCGAATAAGCCCATAAATTAATTGTAAGACTTCAGATAACGTCTTTGCAGACGTGTATTTTTTAAATTTTACTTTTATTTGCAAAATAGCTGTTTAGCTACGTAAATGGCTTTAAAATACAAGATAAGCACGATTTTATTTACTAAAAAATACACTATTTACTTTTTTACGCAGAATAAGACAACATATATCATATACATATGCATATCAGTATATATGTTGATATATCGACATAGGTCTGAAATTTAATTGGCGTGACATATAGGCAAAAAATTGTGTATTTATTTATTTATGACTTTTATTAATAGTTTCAAGTAAAAGAGGATTCCATTTTAATTATATTTCTTAAAAACAGCTTGAATATAATTAAAAATAGCCTTTCAAATTACAAAGTTATGACGAATTAATTGTTTTTATTTTCATTTTTGTTTTTCCTGTATATTTGCACATTGTCCCTTGCAACAATTGAATTTATGGTCGTCAATATACTGATGTTTTTACTATCGAATCAACCATGGAAAGTCCACTGTTGGACATAGATCTCCCGAAGATAGCTATAATTATCGCACTGGGCAGGTGGTGACAATCGCAGAGCACAACTTGGTGACGAGAATGTTGCTCCCCATCCCCACCCTGTAGTAAATAAGATGTGCTATTGGTAATAGACTTTTTTCATTTTGTTTCTCTGGATGCGCTCAACCAAACAAAATGAAGGAATTGCCAATTGAAATATGAAAAATATATTAACATTAGACAGAGAAAATTGTTTAAATTATCATCATATCCATCCATCAATCCATCCATTAGGCTGATGATGCCGTTTGGTACCGGCAGAGTAGAATAGTCCTCCCCCTATACCTCCCCCTATACTAGGTATCATAAGATGTGACAAAGGTACCAAAACCGATATATCGTGGATATATCTATCCGAAACAGCGTAGATCCACTTCACAGAAAAGGGTTGCGCGCTGTGATTGCCAACACGCTTGCCCAGCCCATAATTGTCAAGCCTAATCCCACTTTCTTGGGGAGGCTTATGTCCTACAGTGGACTTCCAATAGCTGATATGATGATGATGATGATTTATAGCAAATATATATGACGTCTGTCAAGTCAGCTGATATCAATCAGTACATGAATTTTCTCAATATCTGTCTTAATAAAAACAAACTATGCACCCCTTTATCAACCGAAACAATAAGGCCAGTTTCACATTGATTTATGATTATTTAATCAGTAGACTCTACAGTCTTCGAAATCTTTAATGTCCAAGAAACAATCAACCGTCCGTAATCGATATTTCGACACTTAATAACTGAGCAGCATATAAGCTGTCGAACACATTTAGTTGCAAAATCGCAAACCGATTTTCCAGAAACGTGGACTGTGGTTCAATTTAATGACATGACGCAATCTGGTCTATAGAAGATGTTTCAATTAAATTGCTAGTCTCCTGTTATTATTTCCCCCCCCCCCCTATCGCTTTTAGGCTGTGGATACGGTGATCTTTTTTGCGGAAGGTTGCGGAAATATTGTCTTTCGGAAAAAATATACATATATATTGTATATTCCGCAAAGCAATATTCCACCCGATGGCGCAGATGGTAGTGATCCTATCTTGAGCGTCCAAGGGTCGTGGGTTCAATTCCCACTCAGAGCAAATATTTATATTTGTGTTTTCTCTGTGTCTGGTGTTAAATATATTTATTTAATGACATATTTATGGTTCCTCTGTTGTCTAGCTTCCATTAAACAAGTGCTTAAAGTGACTTACAACGGAGTCAGGGCAATGTATGAGATGTTGTGGGAATTTATTTATTATTCTTTATAATTTAGCTAGGACACATCACCCTTAGGAAGTTCACACTCATTAACACAAATTAGTATCTCACTCTCACACATTTTTACCGTCAAATAGCAGTGTTTGCATTGCTGTGTTGCAGTTGAATGGTAAGAGTTAGTTAAATTACTGGGTAATGTAACATAATATCTTCAAGTCACAAGGATGACAATACGATAATCGTGTCTAGCAATATCCTTATGATATTACGAGCATCTGGGATTGTTAAAGCTGCTGGGACGTTTACTATCATGTGGACCGTATACTTGTTTGTTGATCTGGACTAAAAATGAAACACTGCAGGCCTTCCCAAGCGATTTTTAAAATTACCAATGGTGTGCAGCCAGAGTACAGAGTGATCTATTTTCTCTCTCTATGATATGAGTGGACATCTTACGCTGTGCTTACCGGAGCATGGGCCGATCCTATCAGACTTGGGTTTAGGCTGCGACTTGTCCTACCCACTGCCAGTTTAAATTTCTAATCTCAGTAGATTTGCAATATAGACACAGCACAGTGCCTGTGCCGGTATTGGCGACAGATGGCGGTATATCGAAGCAGTATAGCTTAAATGCATCAGAGCAGGAATGGGCAGGAGCATTCACATCGTTAGTCTATGCGCTGCGATTGCCACCACGCATGCCCAATGCAGCAATTATGGGCAAATTTTTCCTTTTTCGGGGCTTATGTCCAACATTGGACATTTTACGGCTATTTTTATGATAAAGAAACCTATACGAGTGAAACCGCTGAGTTTTGTTAGTATAAAAGTAACCATAGGAAAAACTTACAACCTAAATAATTATTAAAGTTAAAGAGAGTATTCTTAGAGTTTTTGTCTTGTTAATATATAGAACATAATTATTACATGAATTTAATGTATTATATGAATTTTATATTTAATATAATATTTGATAGGACAGGTTTAGAAGAAAACAGAAACTATATCCAGGCCCGCTCCCGCCACGCGCAAGTCCACAACCTAAGCATAAGCCAGCAATCGCTATAGCTTGCCTAATAACATGGCTCGCCGACCCGCTCTGGCTCAATCAGGATAAACGTTACTGAACATTAATTG
The DNA here is from genome assembly GCA_020976665.1 of Heortia vitessoides. Lineage (NCBI taxonomy): Eukaryota > Metazoa > Arthropoda > Insecta > Lepidoptera > Crambidae > Heortia > Heortia vitessoides. The sequence goes on from JACJUM010004390.1 coordinate 3,618,096, forward strand.
AGGATGTGTCCATATGTAAGCCCCTCGATATCAAAACTTTTTATTGGAAATAGCAGGGGAAGTGTCGACGCGAGCTGGTCTTATAAATTATGGTGGGTTTATAAAAGCGGAGATTTTGCGCGGAAAAAGCGTTGAGAGGATGTCCGGAAGGAGGGCCGCGACTTTGTATGTATGTTGGCAGCTAATAATGTTTAACAGCTGCCATTTTATAATTTCAACCTTGCTTTTATTCACTATGTGCCATCAAAGGCGACTGAGGTACTGACAGTATTCCCCTGTTAACCAATTTGGATGTACTGCAACCTCTCAATTCTGTTACCTCAGTTTAAATGGGTAACTGAGTATAGCTTCACAAGCTATAATCCACAATTGCCACTATGTTTACAATATATTTAACAACTTTGTGTACAGTAAAGATTAGGTAATAAAGTAGAAAAATTATATTACTTAAATGATATTCGGATAAATTTTTAATACTCCGATTAGAGTCATTCGAATCAGAGTATTAAACATTTACCGAATTTTATTCTTCATATTGCTGTATTCCGGTTAGAAGAGTTCCAGTTATTGAACTAATATTTGAAAGATGAAAGTTTGTAATTGTGTATGTTTAATACTCTTTCACGCAAAGACTACAACTATAACATAAACCTCACAATAATATAGTTTATATAACAGAATAACACATAAGTTATATTCGTTATATTTGTATAGATATGTTATACATCGTTATATTTGTAAAGATATGTCTAAAATATAACGATGAATGTTGTTTACGCCTCTAACACCTGCCAAGTTTCATTCGCAAATCTACTAAGCATCGTGTTATTATTTACTATTACAATTTATTATTCGCACGGAACCGGAACTTCACGAATGAAATCTCGGAGCGCTAATAGCGTGATATAATATCTTCAAGTCACAAGTTTTATGAAGTGCTAGTGATATGTTTAAGCTGTCACAGTCCTCTATAGGCTATAATAATGTTTACGATCACGCATATATACTACTTATATTAGTATTCTTTATTGTTGACTTAGTAATATAAGAAAAAAATAATATTTAAAGCAAAGAATGATTCGTCAAATTATACAATTTTAGCTCTGACGTTTACCTTGCACACGTCATTTGTGGGGTCCACTCAAGTCCAGGATCAACACTGATTTATTGAAATTGTTTTTCGAATAGTTACGCGTTTCCCTATTGTGCACATGGTGATAAATCGTCAAACCTAATACAAGCTGACCAAATCTATCTAAATCTTTTGAAATCTAGCAATCTATAATAAACTCTACCACTTGAAAATTGAGGTCAAATTTAATGTACATTTGAAATTATTCAAAACGGTTTACTTGACGCCCCGAGCGAGGAATAAAATAACGGCGTCCTCTCAAATCAGGTACTAAAGTACTTATCCTAACCAGAATTACACAAGTCTGGTAAATTTAAATACATCCAGCTTATGTTTAAAAATACGAGCATAGAGCTTGTGTTGAAATAACCATATTATTGTAATTATTTTATGACTGCAATAAGTCAACAAATAAGCGGCACGCATTACCGAAGCGCATATGCCTCGTATTTATATCACAAGGATGTCATTAGCGCGTTGCCAACCTTGTGATTTGAGGATATTATGTCACTTTACCTAATAATTTCACTGCCTTTTTCACTTTACTGCCTTTTTTTTAGTAATGGAAATAGATGGAGTACCTATGCAGACCACCTCTGTATGAGGTCTTCTTCTTGTTAAACTATTTTTATTTTTCATTCTCTATCATGTACTAGAGTTCCGAGGTTCGATCTCTACACAAGACATATGTTTATATAATGAGCATTTGTGTTTGTTCTTTGTCTAGGTGTTATAATTTTTTAAATTATATTTATACCCTCAACAGAGGTATTACTCTGTTTTATGAAATAAGTATCTCAAGGGCTAATAGTTATTTATCATGCAAGTAGGTCAAAATCGAAGTCATGTCAAATCAAGGATATCTGACATGGGTTCTGAAAATTGTTTGAAAAAAAATGTTTTTTATATTAAATTTATTATTAACTAGTGTTTTGTTATTGATAAGTTATAAATTTATCAGAACACACTTTTATCATGAGGAAAATGAATAACGGATAGACATTGACATAAATAGAGTCATTAGATAAACTTAATAATAATTCTACCTTATATACCATCATGGAATCCTTTATTGACTTACCAGATATTAAAAAATAAAATAATTAACGCGTCATCATTGTATTGTTTAAGCTATACTTTTTTCACAATGGCCATCCGATACCAACCGAACAAATAAGTACTTACATTATACAAAATAAAAAAAACTAACAATAGTATTGTCACAGTCAGTCATATCACATGTGACATTTGGTCTACAATCTAAATGTCACAATGCATTAATAAATAAATAATAATTCAGTTAATGTCAGCCCATACAAAATTAATGATAAATATTGTGACGAAAATAAATGCATCATGGCGACCTGGCATTATCAGATGGATATTAAACATACAAAAGCAAGTTCTAATTTTGAAATACTATCGTTTTCCTTCATATATTATTATGAATGCATAGCAATTTTATTGAAGTGGACAACTAATTAATTATCCTTGAAGGTTTGAATACCCGTCCCTCAATCTTTCCTTAACCGACTATTTGTTACGACCTCTGACCGAGGAATAATAATAATAAGTAGTATTTTTTATTATTGTTGGCCACCTTACTTGTGTAAAATAAAAGGCTATATGTTATCCAGTGTCAGTACAGTCGGATACCAGCAGAGTAAAATAATACATTCTTCTATATCAGACTATAGGCGACCTGGTAACGAAACTGACAGAGGTGACAGAGTAGCTGTCACCTGAACCAGCGTTGCTCAAATACACACAGCAAAACCCGTCGCAAAGCTTTGCTCTGCGGTTATGACCACACCTGCCCAGCCTGCAATTTATAGGAAAAGTTCCATTCAAATTTGGAACCCATGTCGGTGTCGGCATTAACTAACCGTTCTTAACAGTAGATGTGAGAGCAATTCAACTCAATCCCGAGCACTTTCATCATTAATAAAATCGTTCATGCAGTAAATTGCCTTAGCAATCAGTTTTTTATTTTACGTAATTCTTGAATTTATTTATAAGCATATATGAGATATTCTGGGGTTATCTCAAGTCCGAGGAGAGGGTGAAGACACGATAATCCTTAAGTCTGGCAATTTGCTCTACTAACAAGAGACCAACGGTTCCAATGTGGTGTCTGATTTCTCATCCACAAGTCTCTCATTAACAAAATAATTACCAACGTAAGTGTATAGAGTAGGTTTATATACCTAATACTCAGAATATCAAAAAATATTTGCTGAACGTCATTCAGGTATACGCACCGACCTCGTCACATCCAGAAGATGAAGAGAGAGGGGACTATGCATGAGGTCATAAGTTGGGCGATACATACATGATTAAATATCAACGTTAAACATGAAAGGTCCCGCCTGATGAAGTCTACGCTCCCAACTACTTGCGCCTTTACTCAAAACCTCGAGATCTCGACAGGCTCGTAGAAGCTCTCCGGACAGTGGCTTGAAAGTTTTTTCGACCTCGCCGTTCAAATAGACTTCAGACGATATTTTGAGAAGCCCGCATTGTTTTTTATCATTACACTAATAAATATGTGAGAATAACTTTTTTTTAATAAATTTCACACGACATGCGTTGTCCTGATTCCGAGGTAAGTAGCTTAAAGCACTTGGGTAACGAATATTAATCAGACAACAGAGGAATTTCAAAAACACTATACATATATAGTATATGTATAGTGTTTTGTATATATACAATATGTTATATATAAAAAACAAACACAAATATTGTTACATAAATTAGATCTCTCTATGAGATGTGAGAATTAATTATAAAAAAGTCTTTATGGGGAAAGAATAAAATTTTAATAAGATATTATTCTAGCATTCTCCTAACTCCATGGGGCGTAAATTTTAGCTATATAATATAATCTTTAGAAATAAGCTTTAGTAAAAGCATACATTGTTAATAATTGATAGTTCTAGGGATAAGATCGTTGAAAAATGTACCCCTCATTTTTATTACATTAAAGGTCACTTTGTTCAATGGAATTCAAATTTGTGTTGGTCGTTTCAATTATTACAAACCATCTTTGTCTATAAAGAAGTGTACAATTACGCTTAAAATGGTGGTTCGTGAGAACTTATTATAGTTGCAACTCAGAACTATCAATCAATAGTTTCTAGAATTAAACGATCGATGCCTCCTATCAACAAGCGAATTGAAACTTGTTTATAAGGCGAAGTGGATGCAAATATTGTTCGTAAATATTATTAATGAAATAATTTGAAAGAGATTTTTCGTACTATTAATTACCTTTAGAATTGGAATATGTTTTGGTGAATAAGCATTCCTGGCATTATATTTATTTAAAGGTTGTCTCTATTAACATTTGAACATTTACGTATTACACTTTATTATATATTAATTATATGTGTAGTTTCGTACATATACGTTGGATTTTATTACATAACTACTCCTTAAACAACCTAGTTATCTCCTTACTGATCTTTTCACCCAAAAATTGGCAAAATTTTTTTTCATCTGATTTAAGCGATAAATATAAATATTTAACCATCTTCATTTTTAAATTTGTAGGAATTGTTATATTTGTTTGTTTGGTATAACTCAACTCAAAATATACACAACCAATTTAAATAATTCTTTCATTATTAGATAGGCAATATAAAAATTCGTAAAATCAAATTGTAAACATCTAAAATGGAAATTAACGAGGCACGATTTATATAATAATGCGTTTGTAACGAATAAGCTCAAAAATTACTTGTCTAATACAAAAAAAAAAATTAACCAATGGAAAATGATATCATCAAAATCATAAATGATATCATCAATATCATAAAATTGTAATTAGCAAATCTATGTGTATTGATTTGCTAATTACAATTTTACACAAATGACCGATGACTCTAACAACTTTATTGTGCTGTAAGAGTCATTTAAATAAATAGGTCATTAAATATCCCACTTTAATTCTAGTTTGCCGGCACCAGACGGGTCTTAAAACTAAGTTTATAGCAGGTTCATTATGCGAGCCACCAGAAAAGAACCTGATCAGAGCAACAGACCAGAACCAAAGCAAGAAAAACTGATGGTGGCAAGGGTTCCAATAACACCGAATGGCAGGTATTATTGGAACCCATGCCACCGTTGGTGATATTTAAGCAAATTAATTAAATCCCAAGCACTTTAATCATTAATATAATCTTTCAAGCAGTCATAAGTCTCTTATTAAGTTTATATTTAACGCTATTTTTTTATTTTATTTAAGAAAAATTAGCTAAATCTACTTGGGGTTTTAATAAAAGTTCTGAACTAATTACCTAATTTTTGGAGTCTAGCAATGGCTTAAATTTAAAGATGCTATTGAATTATAGTATCTTATTAAAATGCTCGACATATAGGATGACAAAGGACACTCAATTGTAGTCTACAACATTTCTTATATATGCTGTGACACACCGACAGTCAAAACTATAGAATCGGATAGTCATACAATGTCAATAAACGTTACGATTAAATATGTTAGAAAATCGACTGCCGTAAACAGATAAAATGTCGGAACAACTAGATTTTGACGATATAATGATGACAGACAATTGTATTAACGGGAAAAGGTATAGATGATATCCCAGTCGCGAAAGCTACGCTCTGCGCTTGCCACCACGCTTGCTCAGCGCGGCAATTATAGGCAAAATTACTCCTTACTTGAAGAGGCCTATGTCCAGCAGTAGACTTCGTATAAAGACAAAATAACTGTAACGAAAAATCGGGAACGTGGTATAGACATCCTGGTGATAGGCTATGGGCTCTTGGTACTGCAGAGCATGGGCGGCAGAGATGCGCATTTTCCTTAAAAAACTCGATTTAATTAGAGGATAAGTAAAGAGATGTGATTTGGAGTGTTGGTAAAGAAAAACGTCATAACCGCACTTACGCATAAAAAAATCGATGACTTTCAATTTTTAATTAATAGAATTCACACATCATCCCATATATCGATGTGACTCCAAGGCAACTGATATAAAGTACTTGTGTTACGCACATCAGATACTAGGTGAATCATGAGTATAATTCTTGAATAAATATTTTAACACCTAGACACCGGACAAACACAAATATCATTATATAAATATTTGTCCCGGGTGGGGTACAAACCCACGACCCTCAGGGCTTAAAATAGGATCACTACCATCTGCGCCATCGGGCCCGTCAATGTCATGGTACCGAAGTTATTTGCGTATATCATGACAAATTCTTTGATTAGAGCATTGACCTGATTCAATGTATGTTTATTTTTTTATTTCAATGCAATTTTTTGTACATTTTACATTGATAATAATAATGAGTATACTTTGTTAGAATTGATTCCAAACTAGAAAACATATGCACAATAAAAAACTTCTGGATAGAGAAAAAGAGAAATAATATATAAACAAATATTCAATAGGACTAATTCGTGTTTTTCAATCCCTTCAATCAGATAAGGATATAAAATCCATATATATTAATATTTTTATTAGACATAATCATTACAAAAAACGGCAGTTTTAGAAGCACTAGTAATTGGATCATCAACCGCCTTAACACAACTGACGTTGCATTGAAACAATTGTATTACAATTAAAACCGACCTTGTTTGTAGAACTGGTGGCAATTACACAACCTGACGAACGCCATAAATGTGTTAATAATGACGGGGAATTGATATCAAACGTTGGAAATGGGTGACCTTTTATCAATACAAATTCTTATTACTTCATGATAAATGGTTATTCGAAAGCAGACCGTTGTTTAAACAACGCAAGTTTGCGGTTATTTTTTGCCTTTTTCATATTATATGATAAATATTAGTGTACATTCGTTGGAATGCTGTCTCAAGACCATCGAGGCAATTGGTTTCCTGCACGGATTATGTATGGCACGGAGTTCCACAGTTCTAGTGTGAATTTGCCCCCATGACATCAAAGTTCAGGAAACATTGACCTCGAGCTGATACAGTTAACAACAAAGTAACAACAAATCGTGTGGAAGCTATCAAGAGCACTGCAACCACGTAAATAGCTTGTTCCGCGGCCATGCTACGTTTACAATCGACATTGGGTAAGGCGAGTACACTAAACTAGCGTTTGCACCGCGGTACTACAGTGTAATGTGATATTATACGTCCAAGTTGCAAGGTTGGCAACGTACTTGTGATTGTCCACTAACACGAGCGTCTATATGCTGCGGTTACGCTTACTATTACCTGGATTGTAAACGTGTTTATCGACCCTGTACAATAAAAAAAAACAAAATGTCATGTAGTCACAAGTTTGGCAGCGCGCTCATGATATCCTAAGACGAGCGTCAATAGGCTGTGGTAACGCTTACTATCTATCACCTGGAACGTATGCATGTTTGCCGACATTGTTCATTAAAATATATATATATTCAAGTCGCAAAGTTGGCAGTGCGCTTGTAACATGAGCGTCTATAGGCTGAAGTGACGCTTACTATCGCGGACCGTAAGCTTGCTTGTCGACTTTGTCAAGTAAAAAATATTTTGAAAAAGATGTATTACTTTGTGTGGACAAGTGTGAACAATGCACCGAGATGTACGTGCGCGGCCGCAGTGGCGGGTCGTTTTACACCTCGCACCGCTGTTCACCAGCGGCAATCTCGCCGAATTCGTGATCACCTCCACAGTCAACATGGAAGAGTACAGTTCACCAAACGCAATGTTAATATTTACGTTGGAAAATATAAAGACATTCCTACTTTATCGAGCATGTCGATGTTTTATTTTAATTTGTCATTAGTTTCTGTTGCCTGGTATACACTATTTTCTTTTATGTTGTAAACTTAGTTTTAAGATGTATCTGGTGTCAGGTGCATAGATTTAAATTTGGGCACTCAATAATCTATTGTTTGTCAACAAAATAATTACTGATGGTATATGTAAATCACTTAGGTTACTCCGACAATAACCATTCTTTATCCTCATTGTACCCATGCAAAGACGGGGCGGGTCGTTTGTTTCAAATAATTACGAGTTTTTTCATCACAATTTCGACTATAGATAGGATTGGAATCACTATTCATTCACCCAGCGATACACCAAATCCTAGACTCCGTTGAAAACACACTGTTCCCGTTCCACTGCGGCGTAGCAAAGATAACAATCTTCATTGTGGCGAGCACCCGTTATAAGTCATCTCAGCATTATTTATAGCCGCATTATCACGTCCAGCACTCGTAAATTTACGACCAAATATTTACTTGGATGTATGAAGCTTTAGAAGAATCAATAAGGATTTAATTTTCTACTTGTAATTAGTAGCGGGCTATCTTTGTACATAAGTTTCTAGTATAAATCACTGGAGTTGTTGAAATAGCAGTGTGCGAGTTTTAAAGCGATGGTTAGTACTGTTTTAAGTTTACCACATGTCATGGCGCCGATGGTAGTAATCCTATTTTGAGCACCAAACGTTGTGGGTTCGATCCCCACCTAGAGCTATTTATATGATGAATATTTGTATTTGTTCTGTGTCTAGGTGATATGTACATATATATTTAAGTATTATATTTGCTTTAAGACACTTATCTCAGAGTCACGTCATAGCTTAAGATGTCGTGAATTTATTATGTTATTTTTATAGTTTAATGTCGAAGTTCGTGAAAAGTCAGTGACGGACACCACACGGAGCTTGGAGGAGGTAATTTACATTAATTTATATTAGATTGTGTCCAACGAATCTTTGCAAGCATACCACTATGCAATTCAATTATATTTGTATTTACTCGTATTTATTACGACGGACCTGATGGCACATTCAATAGACGTTTTAATGTGGGCCATGGGTATCGATAAAGGGCGGTACTATTCTATTCCGCCAGTACCTCACGGTTTCCAGTTTGAGTATGAATAGGTTTAAAGACATTTATTTTCTTATAAGAACATTTAACATATTTAAAGAGAGATATTTATTCAAGCATTAAAAGTTATTATTAATATAATGCCGTAAGGTACTGGAAAAGTACTTTACACTGCACCAGGTGTTGTAAGAGGCGACTAAGGTACCAGAACCGATAGGTGGCGGTATATCCATTCGAAACATAGCAGCTCAAATGCACAGGGCGGGAATGGGCAGCAGCATCCCCGTCGCGGGAGCTGCGTTCTGCGATTGCCAAAACGTTTGCCCAGTGCGGCAATTGTGGGTAAAAGTCGTCCTTTCCTGGAGAGGCCTATGTCCTGCAGTGGACTTCTAACAGCTGGTATGATGATGTATATAATGAACTAAATATAACACTTAAATATATATATTTAATAAACGAGCGTGAATTAAAGTACTAAAATTAGACAACAAAGGTATTAAAAATATAGTACATGATTACTTATAACTAGCCCCCACACACAGAAGAAATACAAATAATCATCATACAATTATTTGTCTTGAGTGGGGACCAAATTCAAGACCTTTGGCTCACAAGATATGATCACTACCACCTGCGTCTAATAATAAAACCAACTTTGATACACGTTCACAATTTAAACTAACAAATACATTTAAATGTCTTATTTTAAAGTATCCTAGTGGTATGGCAAAGTCATATCACTAGGATACTTCATCATGGGCACTTTTAAATCGTCAAAAATAAACATTCAAATATATGAATACATATTTGCTAATTATAATTTTACACAAATGACTGATGATCCTGACAACCAGTGATATAAGAATCATTTAAACAAATAGTCAAACCAAAGTCATTACATTAAACAAAAGCCATTGAGTATCCTACTTTAATAGTAATCTGCCAGCACCAGATGGGTCTTATAACTAAGATTATAGCAGGTTCATTACGCGAACCATCAGAAAAGAACCTGCAAGAAAAATATATAAGGTGATATTTATTGCTATCTAACACTTTCATATTTCTTAGTATAAACCCAAGTATTCTTTATACTTGGCTTATAATTTCTATTACATAAACACATGGCAGCGAGAGACAATTGCAACTTATCGTAAAACGATTCCAATCCGAGCATTATATTTTATTGCGGCTCGATTTCCTTCCTCATTTTTTCGCCACCGTCCTCAGTGTTAACTCTAAAAAATTCTTGTCACATATTATTATTTATGACCTTAATACAACTCAAAACCATGACAGATTAATAAATAATAATATCAACGTTATCATTTAACGTAATAAATACATCGTTATGATTACCACTCACGCCCAACAATTTTATTACACCTCACAGTGATAAAGTAAATAATATACTTTAGAATTAGGTTAATATTTCAGGTAAGTACATAATAAATAACGAACGGTTCAAACTAAGCGGATTACAAGAGCGTTCATAAATCTACGCATTGACATCTACACTACTTTACAAAGCTAATACAAGTTTTATTGGGTTTCTTCATGTTTTATTAATTTCAGAGAATTATTGCACCAATATAGGCGGTAGCAACGCCTAACAGAATCACGTCGCGATTTAAACATGTTCATTGTACACTACGAATTTAAATCATGCCAACACCCAAAAGTTATGCTAAATCCAGTTTCGGCAAACAAAATTATAAACACAACTAAAATTCCTAGTGTTGTTTATTACTTGTTACAATGCTTATCGAGTATCGACTATCGACCATTGTGCAGCGTCATCATAACTCATCGCGAGTTATTTATCGACTATTATAGTTCAGAAACTGAGACGAAACGGTAGCTCCGGGCATTGGAACGGGTTTCCGAACGGCTGACGTGAAAATTACACGGAAAAATGCGTGGAGAACTCACAATTTGTGTCACCTTTACAGCACGGCACGATGCTAAATTAGAGTGATTGTGACTTAGTTTTTACTGATGTTAGACGTAGTTACTGGGGTAATTTAGTTTATAAAATATAGTATCGACTGCCAGTCAGGGAAGTAAGAAAAGATAAGGGGACTTTGATGAATGTTATACTTAGTTTGTCCTTAATTTCACTTAGCAGTGAAGTGATTTAGGAATTTTCACTTCCTGTAGTTTAGAATCCTTCATTTTTTACATACACTCTTATATACACACACTCCTATATACACTGTTAGATAATATATTTATAAAGGCAGTTTTTTTTAGATTTGCTGTAGGGTACCGACCGAGTTGAATAGTACCTCCCAGTGTACCAGATCTCATAAAGTATTAGAATCAACAGATGGTGGTATATCCATCCGAAACAGTGTAGCTCAAAAGCACAGGGCGGGGATGGGCAGCAACATCCCCATCGCGAGAACCAAACACGTTTGCCCAGCGCAATTTATGGGAAAAATACCTTAATTCTTGAAGACATTCATGTCTAGCTTCCAATAGCTGGTATGGTGATGATGATAAATGGTAAAATTTATGCCATCAGCTTTTAGACTTAAATATTTCAATCTTGCTTATATTTAGAATGGGTCTACAACTTTATCAACTGCAATTGATCCAGTAAATTATATTTGTAAGCCGTTATTTACGCCGGCCAAATTTTGATTTCATTACCTAAAACAACAAGCATTATAGCAATAGGCAATAAAATTATTTACATAGCTAATTTACAATTTCCGTACAACCATTCCACAATTCCATCGAGAATTATCGAGAACTCACGAGAAATTAATAAAGCGAAAGGCCGGCGAGCATCAAAGTGGTCATAAACACAAAGACACGTCAATATTGTTTCATTACATTCGTTCGACATACATTAATGACTTGGTGTAGCTGTAACTATCGCTGGCTTCAACGCGGATGAGTTATGGTCTCGTAAACAGCGTGGCACGCGTCATCTGGATAGTGATGTGAATCAATTATCGATATATGCCCCTAACTAATTAAGTCAAAACATGTTTCAATTGTCTTGCTGTTGTCTGTTTGTAGATATTTTATTTATGTCATTGACACAATTAATAAATTAAGCAACTCATTCATTAAACAAATCATATAAATAACCAATAAGACTTTAAAAGAGATGTCTTCATATTTAGCACTGCTTGCTAAGTTTATTCGTGGAACAAAATCAAAGATTTGAAATGGTTCATAAGTTTTGTTCAATATTTAGTCAATAAAAATTTCCAACGAGTATATTCAAGTAATGGCATTCCGCTAATACAATTCCACCTGTTAATGTAAACAAGACCTTAATATAATACCTGTAGATGCAAGATAGCGTTGAAGGCTGCAAACGCGTGGTCCGGTAGTCCCTATCTTAAATGATACGGAAATTCCAAACCTTATTAGTATCATTTTTCAAAATCTAGCTCACCAATGCCTACTAAGTTGCGTTCTACTAAATATTGGAATATCACTTTGCATATCAATACAATAGTTACTTGGATCGTTCCTTGAATTGTGCCCGAGTCGGATAATGTTACAAATTAAATGCTGGATTTTATAAGCGACGTTGTTTACTGTAGTTACCTTATTTGTGCATCGATAATAGTCGATACTGTAGTGTACTGGCAGAATATAATAGTACCTCCCTTTATACCAGGTATCGTAAGAGGTGACAGAGGTTCTGGGACTTACAGATGGCGGTATATCAATCCGATACAGTGTAACTCAAATGCACAGGGTGAGAATGGGCAGCATCACCATCGCGAAAGCTACACTCTGTGATTGTCAACAGTCTTGCCCAGTCCGGCAGTTATAGGCAAATATCCTCCCATTTTTGTGGAAGCCTATGTCCATCAGTAGACTCTTAATGATTGATATGATGATACTAAATTGAAAGATGAAAATAATATTTTCTATTGTCAGATTCGACATCTTTTTTGTTTAGAAACTATTGAAAATAATGCGTTAGGCATCACAGTCATAAACTTCTAGTCAAAAACTACCAGGACATAAATTTCTCCAAGAAAGGAAATTGTTTGCACACAGTTTCCGCTCTGGACAAGCGTAATGGCAATCTCAGAGCGCAGCTATCATGATATGCTGCTGCCCATCCCCGCCCTGAGCTACACTGTTTTGGATGAATATGCCGCCGTCTGTCGGTTGTGGTATCTTAGTCGCCTCTTACGACACCTAGTGCAGTGGGAAATACTATTCTATTCTGCCAGTACCTCACGGCACATTTTACGATTGTTGGTTGTTTATTTTATGCCTATAAATATATATACATATATACATAACAACATGCTGAATCTTAATACGCATACATTTGTACAGAAAAATAAACTAAAATGTAGTAGTATTAACGAACATAAATCTAATCAAATTGCAAGAACACTTCGTTAGGTACAGCCTTGGACACGACTGTAATTGAAATTTATTTCAATTCTCTTCTTCCCAAGTCCGAGTAACAATGCCTTAATTATCTGCCCAGTAATACTTCTCTATTTATGAATTAACTTCCTTAAGTGTCCTGTTCGTTTAATTCGCGTTTGTTTCTGCGTAACAATATTATAAAGATTAAACAATTAAAAATAATACTTTTCAAGCTAGACAATAATTCTTTTAAAACTAGTGTTTTGCCCAATTCCACTGTTATTGTTAATTTTAGTTATTTAATTAAATTTAAGAATAGTTGTTTTTGAAATTCAGTTTCTATTTTTATTTGTCAAAACACATAATACCATAAAATTTATTATTACTGCAGTAAAATTTTTTACTCAAAAATCAAGTTACTGAATTTTGGATTAAAACGTACTTTTAATGCAAGTTTATTTTCTTCAACAGAGTCTTAGCAAAAAAAATCAAATAATATTCTCTCATAAAAAGTAACTAATGGCCTATAAGAATCTCGTACGCATGTCAATCGAAATGATATGATAAGTCAGGTGTCTTTTGAAAACTATATAATCGACACTAAGCTCCAACCATCGATAGTGAGCTCATCACTACATAAACTAACACGCCAGTATTGTCTGCATATTATCACTTCATTTAGCATACACCTATAATTTATTGGGACAATGCCTAGATTTAAAGGTGTCTAACAATAGAATGGTATTTCACCATAGATTTATATGGAATATAGTTGATAATGGGCCAGTTTTAAGTGATATATTATACCAAAGACCTTTATCCGAAGCTATTACGGTCATTCTGTATTGAGATAAGTTCGTGTATGTTGACAGCGCTGATATAGTATCGGAAAGTAGTCTGTGCAACAATCCAGTAGGTGTGATATTGTTAGTTGTAGATTTGCATTTTATTTTACAAGTAAACATGATATTGCTTGATAGATTTCGATTATCTCCTAGTGGAGCAGAAATGTATAGAAAGCCAGTCAGAACAATACTGATTCTATTAAGAACGAGTAGTCCAACAAAAAAAGTTAAATATTACATTCACACATCACACCTGTGTCTCATCGAAGTAGGCACAGACTATAGATCTCTACTTGTTACTATCTTGGCATACCTCTCTCGCTTCCCTTATTCGCATTAGTCCGCATTATACGCTCGTTTATTCTTGGTACTTTTTTCTGCCCTGGCCTTTCGTTAATACTTCTTCTGCCAAGCTAAGTCGTCTGCAATATGTTTGCCTAGTTCGTCCTATACCAACTCTTCCATTTACATCCGCTCTATATATTTGTGCAGTCATTCTACTTTCATCCATACTTTTAACATGACCAAATCATCGTAATAGTGAAATAGAGATTAAAAGTTAAATAAACCGCGCTTTAAATTATTTCTACTCAGATCATCATTTTTAGATTGAGTGTATTTAATTAAAACACATCAAAAAAAGATTATTCAATATGGTGCTGGATTTATGAACGTACATACTTTACGTACATCGATGTTTTGTTTTTTTTTAAAATAGATAGATAATGTATTTCAAAAATTAATTTGTATTCAATTAAGTATGAACAAGCACTGACAATATTTCTAATGGTTAATAGCACCGTTTATCTAATTTGACATAGAACCACCCCGGGTGTGAAATTTACTGTGTTGTTTTTAAAGTTCCTCTGATTTACCTCTTGCATAAATACATTCTTACTTAATCATCTGCTGAAAATTTTAAAAGAATGGGAAATAGCTAGTAAATACGTAAAGAAATGAAAACTTTATAAATTATAATAATAATAATTCAGGCATTCAAAGTCAAAAATACGTTATTGAAATAGGCGTATCATAGGCCCTTTTCTATCGTACTAACATTAACAATTACAATTAGATGCACAAACTTCCCACAACCATGATGACCTTATAGGGCTATAAGAATCATTTAAAAAAAAATACGAACGGACTACTTTAAAAGTTGTAGGAACTGACAGTGGACTGGTCTCAAATCTAAGTTCAAAGTACTTTCATTGCGCAAACCAACAGAAAATAACCAGCAAGAAAAATCATTTTCTTACCATACTATGTCCTACAGTGCAGTGCTAATCTACATTCAATAATTTATTTAATTTAATTAAGAAAAGCCAGCATACCACTATCAGAGTAATTAAAGGTAGCTTACAGCTTCGACGTTAACAAACCTAATTCAGCAATTGAAACGGTCGTTACGGAGAATTACTCGGTCCAATTCAATTACACCAGATCAAACAATGTTAAGTCGTTGCAGTAGCATTCGCTCCCATACAAGACGGCAATAAAATTGCCTGGCCATCTCGCTGGCTACGATAACCATGACCATACAAACCGCGTACGTATCGGGTGAGATCTAATTTCATTTGTTGCCTGTAGGAGCGCATCGCATCGGAAATTACATCTAGGCTTAAATGGCGTCTCACCAATACGCGTGTACTCATTAACCAGGCACGGTGCAACAAGTGGGAGAGCGCGATCTTGGTTACTTAATAAGTAATAAATATTATTACTGGTAGAGTAGATTAGTACCTCCCGCTCTACCAGGTATAGTAAGAGGCGAGTAAGGTACCAGAATCGATTGATGGTGATATATTCATCCTGTGTTACGTATGTACTGGGCGGGGATGGGCAGCAGCATCCTCATCGCGAAAGCTGCGCTCTGCGTTTGCCAACAAGATTGCCCAGCGTGGCAATTATTATGGGTAAATTCTCCCTTTTTTTTGGGAGGCCTATACCCAACAATAGTTTTAAGTAAACCACTTGTGTAACGGACATCAGAAAAGAATAGATGCATTTCAAATACAATACTCGAATATATATTTCTAATACCCAGACACGGAACAAATACAAATGTTCATTACATTCAAATATTTGTTGAGCCCAGAACCTTTGACGCATAAGATTAAGACCATCAAATGCAACATCGGGCCAATTCATAATATAGTGAAAGTGATTATGTGACAAAAAGCTATGCCATTCTGATGTCGTGAGACATGTGGGAACTTCCACAAGAACGCGGTTATTGCAATTATCGATTGGTTAATCTATAAAAGTGGGTAGATCATTATCATTCATATCATTACATCTATTACGGCATAGGGAATAAGAGTTAACGGTCATAACAAATAAATGCAGTAATCTGAAAAAATTCCGCGAGGCAGAATAGAATAGTACCTCCCACTGCACCAGGTGTAAGAAGCGACTAAGGTACCAGAACCGACAGATGGTGTTTTATCCGTCCGAATCATTAGCTAAAATGCATAGGGCGGGGATGGGCAGCAGCATTCCCGTCGCGATAGCTGCGCTCTACGATTGCCAACACGCTTGCCCAGCGCGGTAATTATGGGCAAAAAGCCTCCTTTCTTGGAGAGGGTTACGGCAGGGGAATTATGGCTTGTGTGTAGTAAGTGTAACATAAGTACAGTGAAAGTAATACATCGATAAAAAGCTGTGCTATTCTGATATCGTAAGAAATGTGGAAGTTTCCATGGTTTACTTGGAACTTCACGCTTCACAGTCTAGTTGGACGAACGAAGCACACTCAGGTAGAAACGTCTCTCATTAACGAGAGCTTCTTGAGAACCGGAATGTCTTCCCAAGAAAGGGGGAACTTTGCTCATAATTTTTCAGTGAGCAAACATAGTAATCGCAGAGCGAAGCTTCGCGGTGAAATGCCGGTGCACATTTCCTTCATGTTACATTTAATATATACTGTTTTGATAGAAAATGTAACTTAATTAAATTAATTTGTACAATTTAGTAATGTAACAGTTAAAAGTCATAATGTTAATTTGCTTGTCAAAACGCAAAAACAAATAATAATAATCCAAAAAAAAACAACAATTGTCAGAAATAAGTCCACCTGAATTCATACCTCATCTAAATAACCCAAAATGAATAACATAAATGTAAAACTTCTCATAATAAACGCCTTAAAAGTGCGGTTTTTTACTTTATTGACAACATTTTTTGTCATTCTTAAGAATTATTGACTTAAAGTAACTAATCGCAAAATATAATGAATAAACCGCGTTTTAACCCTAAAAGCTAGCCCTAGCCGTTAAAACCCTAGTTTTATTATGAATAGCGTGTACCTTTGAACCCGATTAAAAAGGCCCGCCGAGTAGGCCAGTCGTCAACTTAACCAACCGACCGTTCAATTCCACTCCACTCAACCGACCACACTCGCTAGTCCATCCTCACTTGCGCCTACCATTAAAATCGGCGCACACGTACTCCCCTCCATTATAGCGATTTGAGACACCTCCCACTTATTAACTAGAAGGTTGATCCTCTATTCCCCCCATTCGGTAAAGAGGGGAGGCAACTACGTAATCAGCTACACTCGCACGCACCGCTGAATATGAGCGGTTAGCCGATGCTTTATACGCCGTTACTTTTAAATTAATAAGCCCTTAATAGATATTGATAGTTTGAGTAATGGTATCGAGGAATGGGTATCGTGGTAGAGGTGCGTTTACCGACTATGAATAACACGATTGCCTTTTGAACTATTTTATTATATTTCTTAACATTTATGCGTTCTCTACTCATTATCTGTACATGGACCGATAGTTAAGACGGTAGTAATCCTATCTTGTATGCTAAAGTCTTAAATATTTATTTGAGCATTATATATGTGATTTTTCCATCGTCTGACGTCCGCAACACAAGTGATTTAAGTGACTTATTTCAGATCTTTGTATGATATGTTGCAGGATTTTTTAAATTTATATAAATAAAAGAATTGCATATTATATCCTTAATTCCAAAATTATATACTTTACTTACTGCATTTAAAAGCATGTATGGTATAAAGATTTATACAAATATTTTTTAGTCTGTTAAGTGTCTACTAATCTAAACGGCTGGACTAATTTTAACGAAACTTTCAACAGCAGATAGATAATATTATATTGACTAAGTTTTATTAATTAGTATTCTGTCTAGTTGCGGTACTGGTACGCGTGTAAACAGCTAGACGGTTAATTAAAAAAATTTATTGTTTCACAATCATCAGACGTTCATTTGACATTAAACATTTATATTTGTAAGATATTTTGGTTATAAAATTGTTCTATCAATTAGTTTGAGGTTATAAAATGATAACCTTTAATCATTTTTTAAAAATAGTTTAATTTATAACAAAATAAGGTAGAAATTCAAATGTTCCTCATACAAAGGTTGTCAGCATTGCAAATGTGACTATATATCATCATCTCCTCTTTCTTAGGGAGACCAATGTCCAGCAATGAACTACAACGGCTGCAACAATGCTATAACGGCTGTACCAAAAACAAAGCAGTACATGCATTGACGTGTCAGTTTAAAGGGTGACAGAGCCAGTGAAATTACTGGGTAATGTGACATTATTATATTACAAGTGGGCAACGTGTTTGTGATCCTTGTATTGATACTAGTATCTGACAAAGCAGCGGTGACGCTTACTTTCACGCAGATCGATAGCATGTTTGCCGACTTAGTCATATATAAAAATATAAATTATATAACTAAAACTGTGCCGCGTACACAAATCGCATATTGAACGGGATGCCGAATCGCATTGAGCATTATAAATAAATATGAAGGTAAGAACCGAGTTAGCAAACATTGTAAAGATTCAGATCTGGAATTTTAATTCACAAGAGTGAAATTATGAAGCTCATTGTTTATTTAATCCCAAGAATGAACACACACATTAAGGTTTTCTATGCACACGCTACAGAAACGCCATCAGATCAGCCATTTAAAAACCACTGCTGGACATAGGCCTCCCCAAGGAATTTTATTTATTATTGTCGCACTTGGTACGCGCGTTTGGAAATCACAGAGCGTAGCTTCGTGAAGGGGATCTCTCTGCCCATCTCCACCCTGTGCATTTGAGCTACTCGGATTGATATACTGCCATATGTCGATTCTAGTACATTAGTCGTCTTTAACGATACCTGGTACAGAGGGAGGTACTAATCTACTCTGTCGGCACCACGCGGCACAAAAACGTTTACAAATGACAACTCATATAAATACTTAATACTTTAAAATGTCATATTGACAATAAATGTCAAAATTTAGTTCATTTTACTACCACGACCGCTGAAGCGGCGCCACCAGCTATGAAGAATATTGCAGTTATATTTTCTTATTTATACATTCGAAATGAACTTTAGAGACTGCAATATAATATGGTATAAACAATTCACTGTAGCTTTTTCCGTACGAAATGCCATTTAAGTCTCTCCAATCGAACGTAACAGACAGAAATAGTTACTTTTCAATTTGCAATATCAGTATGGATTTATACGGTAGCATTCATTTATGTGACCACATCAGGTTGAATGAAGCACTAATAAACTCTGACTAAGAAATTGCATGAAAATGGAATCTTCTCATTTTACAAATAACTCCTTACAGACGGAGTATTTGCTCAGAAACTTGCACTAATTGGGCACCGGTGGCTTGACTGTTTTATGAATTATGGAAGAACTAATACCACCATCCTTAATTCCACAGCATAAAGTTCAAATTCTTACGGCAATGCCACATTCTTTGCAAACGACTTCAGTTAAGGGCTAATTCTCATCGAGTACAGGGTCGGACTTTGATTTTAAAGCATTATTTTTAATTAATGCTTGTTATGAAATGCTGTACGCCGCATCATCTTTTATTCCTTAGTATTAACGTTGTACGATTAATGTCATAATTGCAATTTCCATTCTTATAGTATTAAATGTCGTATACTAAGGAGAAAATTAACAGCACCAGTAGTAATGCTAAGCTCATTGCATAATGCATTAGAAACTATGCGGGAAAGGTTAATCTTATATAAATAACATATACAATAAATAAATAGACTATTAAACTATACTTGTTTACCGAACTCTAATATATATTATTAAGAAACAAAAGAAGATCACAGTATGATGAATGGCCAAGTGTAAGCTACTAGCATCATTTACTTGAAAACAATAAATTCATTTATATCAGAGGGAATTCGCTTTAAGCACTTCTTTTACAGATACTAAGCAATAGATAAATCACAAATAGACTACTTAAATACATAATTAAGACCCAGACATATAACAAACACAAATTATTATCACATAAATATGTGTCTTGAGTGGAGATCGAACCCACGACCTTGCACAAGTTAGGATCACTACCATCTAAACGGTCAAGCCCGTTAAAGAGGCATTTCAACCCTTAGGTACTCTTGAATAATACACAGGAAAAAAATATGTCACAGACTACCCGCCGAATTCTAAGAGTCTAATTCCTAAATGTCTATTCAACGTTTCAGAATAAAAAGTAGTGTTTATATTATTCCAGACTATCGTTATTCTTTGCATCAAATGTCATTTTCAACTGTTCCCTCGTGAAAAAGTAACAAACAAATTTAAAGTTCGCGTGTATTAACTATACGACTTAGCCAACGCATTGATACGTGATAAGGAACTCTCGCAGGATCACTTTGTTGTGTGTCTGTCTGCCGAGTTATGTCTGTGGTCCCATTAATTTAAAAATGTCAATTAAACGGAATACAAAGATGGCTACTTGAGTCTTATTTGATCACCTTTTGCCGGGTTATGAAAATCTATAAGAATCATGACAAGGATATGAAATATTTGTTAAAATTTGTTGTCCCATCACAAAATAATGCAACGGCCTTTTGACATACAAGTTTGCACGGAACCCTCGGTGCCAGAGTCCAACTCACACCTGACTGGCAATTTTTCTAATCAAAGCGAAAAAAGCTAGTAATTTAAATACTTTGATGTTCGTTTTATTTATTTTTAATCGTCGTAATGGCTTCATTACCTCTAATTAAATGCGCTTGTCGATCGCGGAATGTTGCTCTTGGAAATTCAATGCGATATACGGTGTCGGTTAACGTTACGCATGAGTAAAATGATTTAGCTATTTTTATAATATGTAGTCAGCTAACAAGCATACGGTCCGCTCGATAGTAAACGTGCCCGCAGCCTCTAGACGCATGGGTCATCACAGGGATATCACTGTCGCTAACCCCGTGAACTAAAGATACTATGTCACAATTATCCAGTAATTTCATTGCCTCTCTGACCCTTTAAACCAACACAGCAAAGCATACACTGCTAGTCGGCGGTAGAAATAGGAGAGGTACCGATGCAGTTGACCTTTGTAAGGGGACTATCTCATGTTAGCTTTACTAACACGGAATAGTTATTCTTCCTTCAAGAAATTGTTTCTTGTTACTCTCCAGAAGAGCAACTTGAATTTTTATGTGTATTTTATGTTGTTTTAATCAAATGTCATGAAAAAGTAGTGGAAAGCAATGCAGTTTATTTTATCGGAGATAAAACAACATCATCATATCAGCTATTGGAAGTCCACTGCTGGACATAGGCATCCGCAAGAAAGGGGGAATTTTACCCATAATTGCCGCACTGGGCAAGCGAGTTGGAAATCGCAGAGCGCAGCTTTCGCTAAGGTGATGCTGCTGCCCACCCTGCCCTGTGCATTTGAGGAGTACGGTTCTGGATAGATATATGGTCATCTGTCAGTTTCGGTACGTTAGTCGCTTCTTACGACACCTGGTACAGTGGGAAGTACTGTTCTACTCTGCCGGTAAATAGTGTGATAAGAGATCGATGTGGTGTGAAAGATGATGTTTTGACAACATTTGAAAAAGGATTGTTGAGATGGTTTGAACATTTAGAGATGATGGATAAATGTAGAACTGCACTAATATGTAAAGCTTTATAAATGTAAAATGTTTCTTTTGTAAATGTAAAGGTTTAAACATGTAGTGAGAATAGATAAATGTACAAATATGTAAAGATAAACTAAATAGAAGAATTGGTATAGAATGACCTAGGCAAACATACCTTAATTATTTAAAGAAAAGTATTAAAATAAGTAAAGAAGGAAGCGAGAGAAGAATGCTAAGAGCGTAGCAAGTGGAGATACATGGTATCAGCCTACCCTGATGGGAAAAAGCCGTGATGTCTGTATGTATGTATGATAATGCAACTAAAAAGTACAGTTTTTGTTTACTATATTAAAAACTTAAATGCACCCCTGCCTATTAATAGAATTTATTGTGATGAGAGCAAGTCGCGAAATGAGTCAGATTCTTTAGATTGCTTCACTCGCGGTATCTGCAAGTAATTTAATTAATTTAATAATGGGGGATATCTCTGTTGTTTTAATTCGGATTTTGGTCAGATACGGACAGTTTTTCTTAATTACTTGGTATTATGTAAGATATAAATGTTTATAACATCACGCTATAAAATACGGTGTAAATGATCATATAACTTAAAATTGATATAGTTTAAGCATTAGAATGAAAAGACAAGTGTATATAATTTTTTATAAGACAATAAATAGAAAGACCGTCTTACTTACGAAAATAAATAAATAATTTAATTATATCAATCATTCCCACGACATCTCAGTCTTTGACCTGACTAAAAGATAAATATGTAGCATTGTCTGTGTGTTAAATATATTTATTTAAGTATTACTTGTATATTGGCCGTGTGATACCGGCATTGTAGAATAGAACTTCCACCTGTACCAAGTGTCGTAAAAGACGACTAAGGTACCTGAAATGACAAATAGCTCAAATGCATAGGACGGGGATAGGTAGCAGTATCCCCATCGCAAAGCTAGACTCTGCGATTGTCAACACGCTTGCCCAGCGCGGCAATTACAGGCATAATTGCCCCTTTCTTGGGGAAGCCTATGTCCAACAGTGTACTCTAATAGCCGATATGTTGAGTTAATTTGTGATTCTTCTATTGTCTGATGTCCATTCGAATTCTCTCGAAGTCAGGTCAATGTATGAGTTTTTGTGTGGATTTGTAATTATTACTAGGGACTAATGAGGATAAAAAATGGTTATTGGGGGTTATCCCTAAGAAATGTGCCATCGTAAACTTTTAAAGATATATACAACTTACGATCATGATCATTATTATGATATACCTCGTCAGGTTCAACAATCAGTAATGTAAGCGCAAAATAATGTTTTTATTTTCACTAGATTAGAAAATTCTAAACTAGTTTTTCGACTATATTATGCATGTTGTATACATATACCTTCCTCTTGAATTGGCGCTTTCAAGTAGTTAGTCAGTATGGAGTACCACAGCGGTCAAAAAGGGGGGACTTGCGGCCTAATGTAGTACTAGATATGGTTGTAGCATACAAGACAGCCCCATTGGCACCGATCTCACCGAATCTTGTTTCCTGGTTGAAGTCAACGTCTTCGAAATTCTTCGAACTACAACAAAGTCAAGGCTATCTATAATATCGCGTCAAAATCCGATGAAATGTATTCAAGATCTATACATATATATAGACAAAAAGACAGCGGAAAGTGACTTTATTTTAATACTATATATCTATATCAGAATCACTGGTGAACTTCTTGCACTAATCAAGTATGCTAATTATTCCGTCCAAAGCAGATTTGCTTGACAACACTCGGTCGCTCATTTCTGTGTGACTATGTCATGCAGAAATGTATATTTATCAACCGCAGCGGGATATCGCTTAGTTGGATGTTTAAAATCAGAATTAAAATTTATGACGGTGCGTAAATTAGTAGAATCACTGACCACATAGTACCACTAGGGTATACCTTCATGAATAACCAATGTGGTCGAGCGGCCTTTGAACCCTTTTAAGTGGTACGATACGAGTTAGACCTCATACAAAGGTCTGCATTGGTACCTTACTCTCCTCAACTCCCACCACCAAGTAGCAGTGTTCACATTGCTGTGTTTTGGTTAGAAGGCTGAGGGAGGCAGTGTAATTACTAGGTTATGTGACATATTTTTTTCAAACCTTGTGATAATCTGTGCGACTGTAACGTTTACTATGACACGAATTGTATGCTTGTTTGTCAACTTGGTCTAATAAAAAAATGTTTCAGAAAATCTTATACTGTTATAATCATTTAAACTCTTGTATTACAAACATTAGACAACAGCGGAATCACAAATATAATACACAAACATTCATTACATAAATATTAGTCCGTGCCGTTGCCTTGAGGTACCGGCAGATTAGAATAGTATCTCCTTCTGTACCAGGTATCGTAAGCGACTAAGATACCAGAGCCGACAGATGGTAATTGACGATATCGGATCCGTCAAAACGTTTTTGGATAGCTACTTCGATAATTATATCACTATAGGGATTGAATTGAATTGCATTAACTTATATTATTGAAACAACGTATTGTTAGCGCCGACGCCGGTTTTAATGTTCTTTTATTTATCTAAGAGCCAGATCAATGTATGGGAACAAGATTATTAAATCTCGCAGAACATTTCTAAATACATACATAATGTTCACAAAAACATGGCTCGCATGGCCAGTTATGTTTACTATGTGATAACTATCAATAAAAATTGATCGAACATTAATATGAAAAGCTTCTCATTATAAATGCTTATTGAATAGAAGTTATAAACACAGTCGTAACTATTTTATTGCTTTTCTTCATTCTGCTAACTTTATGTTAAAAAATACTCGCCTAGACGAAACGTTTTGTTTTTATTCGACTGTCGACATATAAACGCACGGTTAGCGCGATATAAAACTTTACTGCAGCCTATAAACGCTCATATTAATTAAACAATATCATAACTTGAAGATATTATGACACATTACCCAGTAATTTTATTACCTTCTTTCACCAGAACACAGCACTATGAACTCTGCTGTTCGGCAGAGTGAAAATAGGTGAGAGTGTTAGTTTATTCAAAGCTCGTTAAGGTTACTTTATTAAAAAAAAAATTGATTTTCGTCTATCTATATAAATATATCAAAGGAGAAACTGACCGACTTCCTGACTGAATGATTGATATATCAATGTAGGGTCTCAATTATAAGGGTTAGAAACCTAGAAAAAATGCACAGGTATGCATTTATAAAGTAGGGGAGCCCAAAGAAACGATTTTTGTAAATTCATTCCCTAAAAGGTTAAAATAGGTGTGCAAATGTTTTGAGGTTATTATATCAAATTTATTTTCGAGTAAAATTCGGTGTAAAGGTTCTTCGCTAAAGGTCATGAAACACGTGTAAAATATTTTTTTGATAATCATCCCTTAAGGGGGTAAAAGGGGCTGTTAATGCAGTTTCAAAGTTCTGTAACTTAACGCAGATGAAACCACCGGGCGCTGCTAGTAATATATATGCAACTACCTTAAACCGATATTCGTTGAGTCGTATCGTTGTCGTTTCGTGAAGTATAAAGTTCTTAGTGAAATTAAGACATTGCGCCGTGTATTCCGTGGTGAACGGTAATTGCCAGGTTAATTAATATCTGGCAATACAGATACTGGGATACCGAGACTCTCGTTAGACCACTGTGGTCTGATTCCACCAGAAACCTCGCATTTAGGCTAGGCACTTGCAAGAATATCTGCATATCTATACATATAATTAAAATTGGTCTGTATGTTTGTAATATTCGAATAACTATTTCTTACTATGCATATGGATGTATAGATGGTATGTATCCTACATAGTATCATGCCATATATGCCATATGGCATGATACTATGTAGGATGCCATATGCCATATATATATATACCATACCATAATTTAAAATAATATATTTTAATATATATATATATTAAAATATATTATTTTAAATTATGGTCTGCCTATTTGTTTAAGGTAATCTCTGAAACGGCTGGAAGATTTTGATTCAATTTTCACCGGCAGATAGTTAATTAATTAAGCATAAATCAAAAAATGTGGCAAAATGTGGTAAAAATGGGCGAAAAATATACGTGTCAAGAGCTTTCGTTGCGTGCAGTGCGTGGAACTTTGTAGTTTGAAGGAAAATACGCTTCCCAAACTATTCCACGCGGACAAAGTCGCGGGCGTAGCTTGTTATAATTACTCTATTTGTTAAGTTATTATATACAGAATTCATCGTGCAAATATCGATTACATTTTATGTGTTTGTCTTAAGATACAATGTTCTTAAAACAAACACATAAGTGGTACTTTTTAATGATATTGTTTTTATTGCACGTAATAATACTATAATATTTTTATGTTTTTTTAAACGAGCTTTTGATATTTTCATATCAAAGGCTCGTTACATTAAATTATATTACATACATATGGTCGTAATGTCACCTAACATAAAAATATTAACTATTATTACTAGAACACGATGAAACCATTTAGTAAAATTATTTGAAATGATATTTTGTAAAAAATAAGATGTATTTTTATTTATTTATTTATTAGTATGTAATTGTATTATATAATTTACATATAAGGTATTTATATTTAATTACCTTATTTTATTTTTATAATATTTAATAATAATTAAATAATAGTATACATTGAACTGCCCCATTTTCTTCGTTTAAGTCCATCAAAGGTTGCCTGAAGAGATCGCTTTAAATACCGCCAATTGTATTATAATTTATAAGTTTTATATTTCGTTATGTAATTTTCTGTGTGTAACAAAGAGTATATTATTATTAATATAATTGAGTTAAATATTTTATAGAGATACACTTCACATGTTGTTCGTTTGAGGTGGCAATTCACTTTCACATATTTTCACCGCCAAACAGCAATGCTTGCAGTGTTTCGGTTAAAGTTAGACGCATGCTAGTGGCAACAAAATTACTAAACAATATGATAACATCTAAAAATCACGAAGTTGGCTGGGCGCTGGTAACACCTTTTTTTGGGACTAATGGTGGCTGACTATAACGTCAGTTCTCTCTAACTCTCTCTTCCCGCACCCCCCTGTGATAATACGAGCGTCTATATGCTGCCGGTGGTGCCGTGTGGTACCGGCAGATTAGAAAAGATCCCTCTTCTGTACCAGGAGTCTTAAGAAGCGACTAGAAACGACATATAGTGGTAAATGTAACATGCATGGGAATGCTACGCTCCGCGCATTGCCAGCATGCTTGCCCAGTGCGGCAATTATGGGTAAGTTCCCCCTTTTTTGAGAAGGCTTATGTCCAGCAGTTGACGTTTTCTGCTATGATGATAACAAGCTGCGGTAACGCTTAATATCACGCGGACTGCGGAATATAAAACAGCATATCTTGTAATTTTTTGCCACTAGGATTTGGAAAGTAGGAGCGAACTCCTCCCAATGTACTTGTCTGTTTTCATATCCTTTTTTCGCGCACCAAATAAACAACCTAGCAACCGATCACATTCACACAGCGCACTAAAATAAGATACAAAAACAATTTGACTGCAGACCAGGGTACAACGCAAAAAATCCATTTGATCACGCTCGACAAAAATCGAGCGTATAATTTTTCTCGACACCACGGTTCGATGGCATTCGGTCAGGTAGAGGCGTTGAAATAAAAACCGTCTCATTGCACAGACATGACTAACAATTTAAAATTGTACAACCATGTAGAAACTTCCGGATCACTTTTTAGGTTTACATAGAACGAATCTGTCAATCGTGCGGTATAAAATATCTCCTTTATGTGCAGTGAATAAGAAATAAGCTTTATACATACTACTAGTCAGCCGGTGGTTGAAGTGCAAACATACTTTGACAATTTTTACGAATCCCTTCAATAACTTAAGCTATCACTTTTAAATTACGAGCAGACTGAAAAAAATTTGCGAGCATCTCTTTTCTTTTACATACACACACTGAATGTGACAACCGGAGTTTTTTATTTGTTATTTTGAATGTATGAACTATGCTATGCATATATATATATATCTATAAATTAATAATGATGGATGACGCAGGCAGCTGTAACACAGTTTAATACTAGCACAGCTACCGACGATCACTTATTACATGATTATAATTTATATTCATGTTTTAATTATGTCTGTGTTATGGAATAAATATTATTATTTTTATTATTAATCATTTGCTTGACAAGTAATATTCGAATGGTATTTATTTCATTTCAGTATATCAACGTGTCATTCAAACAGTAGTAGTTATATTTTTTATATATTTAAAATAAATTTGTTTAAACGATCTTCAAGCTGTGGAATTCGGACCCACGTCCTTTAATTAACATGTCCAACACTGTCGCTGAACCACCGAAACACTAGAGAACTCTTTAAACTTTTCTAGTACTTTGGGATTTACAGTTTAATGTTGCTACTTAAACATGCGTATCTTTAATCGAGAGAGTGGACATGTGCCGCAGCATCCCTATCACGAAATTACAATCTATGATTGCCACCACGTCTGCCTGGCGTGCCAACTAATGAGTGATTGAAGAAAAAATAATGTATTCTACAACCGCTAATATGAATAACTGCATAAATTAAAATCAAAATATACTTTATTAAAGTAGGCCTATTACAAATACTTTCGAATAGTAAAATAATTTAATAGATAAAAACAACAATATTTCCACAATAGGAAGTACTAGATTCTATTATATTTATGATGAACTTGATGACCCTGCAAGATCATGGGAGTCTTCTAACATATGTAAATTACCTAAAACTAGTCTTCCGGCACCAGGTGCCGCGTCTTAAAACTAAGTTTTCTGCAGGTTTATTGCGCGATCCACCTGAAACCTGCAAAAAAAACTGATAGAGATAGAGTTAAAACCCCATGGCATCCGCGTTTACAAACATTTGTCTTAAAGCTAGTGGGAAACATTTCGAGCCCTTACCGCTAAATTATCGTAAGCGACACTTTTGTTAAAAATGCTTTTTTTATCGTAACTTGTATTTAAAGCCGTAACGGACATATCACAGTCGACGTTTCCCGTTATAAAATAAAAAACCGTTATAAAGTTATAGCAATTGCCAAAAATTTAATTGCTTAATAATATTTATAACAATCCTTCTCCTGTAAAATTTGGGTTTTGTCGGTTACGCTAAGACGGCGGTAAAGGCTCGATATGTTTAGTAGATGCTGAAATTGTTATATATTCACATTTAAAATCTCACCTTAATATAAAACCCTGACAAATGTGATGATTGTGACAAATGATTTATCGTCTCAGCTCTATAGTTGAT
>JACJUM010004390.1:3647485-3687053 GCA_020976665.1 Heortia vitessoides
ATAGATAGCCATATTATGATAAAAATAGTGCATTCATTTATATATACCACGAATATAAAGTCCCTGATTAATCAAACATACCAATGGAACGCGTTCTATATTTTAAAACCATCTGAAATACAATTTCTGAATACAATTATTATCTTCAATCGTTCTAATGGTTCTCTAAAGCTGTTTCATGTTCCCTTCTCTTCTAATTATTCTATTCTTTCTTTGGATTTGGATATGTTCAGAAGAATATATAGGAATGTATTATTCTTAATTCATTGATTGAAAATATTCAAAAATATAAGGAGTTAGTGTTGTATTTATAAATTAGATTTAGATTAAATTTTAGTTTCACTCGTAGTGCCCCGCAGTTTCACCAGCGTTAACCTCCTTTTACCCCATTAAAGGGATGGTTATCGAAAAAATATTTTACACGTGTTTCATGACATTTAATGAAGACCCTTTATACAGAATTTCATTCGAATAACTTCCAAAACAGCAAAGTTAAATATTAAATTTGCACCCCTATGTTACCCCTAGATGTGGTGAATTTTCTAAAATCATTTCTTAATGCTTCTCAATGCTGCAAAATCTCAAGTCTGTAAAACTTATAGTGTTAGACCTGCATTAATGTGTCAGTCAGTCAGTCAGTTTCTTCTTTTATTTATATGGAATATTATATGCGGTTTTATTCCCTACAAAACCTGTATCTTACCTGCTCTTATATAATACTTATGTATAATTGTTACAGGCTGTTAGATTTGAACAAATAATGCGTTTTAAGTTGTATGTATCGCTCTAGTCTGACTGTGTTACTGGAAAAAATAAACATATACTGCTATCGGTTACCAATCAAGGTTGGGAAACACTGAAAAAGACGTTCTAAAACGAGTAATAAAGTGCTGGAACAGATTACTGTCATTTGAGCAGGTAGCTCTGTGTGTCAGTGTAAACACAACGTTCCGTATGGTACGTGCTACCGGCGCCGTTCGCCTACGTGTGGCGCTCGCCCATTTGTTTAATACCGTGTTTTTGATAGGGTTGTCTATATCACAAATGAATGCGTGGCGCTACAGTCTTCAACCTATTGTCTACATATTTGTTGCTAAGCTGTACTCGTTCTATAAACAGGGACACACCATCGTGTTCCTGTTTGAATAGCGACTTAGTTATACTATTTGTAGTAATTTTTCATACATCAGAATAAGACAATGGTCTAGTTTTTGTACTGAAAGGAATACTATATCACTACATATATATACGATTTTCAATCTAGTAATACAATATGTTAATTACATTATAAATTTATATTTTTAACAGATCCAAATTAAATTAATCCTTTTACATAATTAAAGATTAGTGTGTGAATACTGAATGCATTCTGTTGAATTTCTTTGCATGATTTGCCTGTGTTCTTGTGTTAAATATTTCTTGTTTGCACATTTACTTCTGCGTGAGAGCGGTTTATAACAACCACTTACTTTTTAACTGTAATATAATATAATTCAAAATTTTATTCTAAGTGACCAGATACAGAAAGATAAGCAATCTAGTATTTCTACCTCTTTGGTGGGACAGATTGACTGAATGTTTGAATGTATTTGCTTATTTATATAACAATTTCAGCAATTAATTACCGGTTTCTTTATTTATTTGTCAATAGTTTTTGGCAATAGTTTGTACTATCATTTCAATGAACCAGCAACGAATATTCTACTTTATGTCAATAATTTAAAGGAGATACTTCTCCCCCATGAATCAACTGTTTATTTCAGATAATATTTACTAGAAAGATATCAACTTATCTCAGGCTTCAGGTGGGACTCAAACCTGCACCTTTCCCCTCTCGAGGAGCTGCACTATCATTGTGCTATTCAGAAATAAGCAGACGATTCAAACGTTTCCTAGTGTTTCTTTTGTGCTCAAAAATTTAAGCAGCATTTACTAGAAAAACGAATTGTCTAGTAAATCTGGATAAATCTGGATCGCACCCTCGACGTTTGGCGTATAAGATGGATCATTATCATCTGCGCAATTGGACCTGTTAATTATGTATTTATGTTGTGTATCTAGACATTAAAATTGTATACAAATATTATATTTGTGATTCCCCTGTTTTGATGTTCGCAACACACTTGTGTTGAGCAACTTATCACGGAGTTAGATCAATGTATTAGGTAAGTTCATTTTTATTATCACTTGAATGGCAACCCTGTTAGCCCCTGGTAGTTCGTAGGCCGTATCAAATCGTTATCATTTGCAATATTAATCTGCGCTGCTGCGATCCGCGATCGCGACGTGTTGTGTTCCGATCACTGGCTCTATTAGCGTGTTACAACTTGTTCTGCGAATATTGAATCCATAGTGGAAGGACACGTATTCGGTTTCCGGTTAGTGATATATTATTTAGTTTGTTCTACTACCATCATCAAATCAGCCGTATGATATCCACAGCTGTTAATGGCCGTGGCGATAACTGCAGAGAATGGGCTCTCCTTGGATGCTGCTTCTCTGTTTTAATTATTAAGCTATGCTGCATAGTTATTTATTAATTCAGGAACCTAAGTTACGTGGTTCAACGTGAAAGCGATCGAGATATTTTAATAAAATAAATCAATTTCTAAACAGAAAACATTAATATTCATTTAAAAATACGAATAGCAACCTTTTATCTATTGAATACCTTTAAAACAACAGTTTTATCCTACTTTGCAAACCTACCTTTTTAAACCCCTCTAAGAGATGATTTTTCATTAATTCTTTCTACAGAATACAGTTTTTCGTAAAATTAAAAGTTTATTAAAATTTTTGAATGTCTCTATGCATTTATGTAGATTGCGAATTTTATGATAAAATTAAAAATTATGAACACTAAAAAGCGTAAAGGAAACCTTTAAATTGAAAATATATTTCCAAATATATATACAAAAACTAACCGATACATTAATACAAAATATTATTGTATATATAGGATGGTCTCAAAATTTTGTTTATAGCAGATTTTTTACGCGAGCCACGAGAACAGAGCCTGCAAGAGAAACATCTCTTTTATTTTAATACTACAAATGTTATATTGTAATTCCACATAGTTGTGGGCGTCACCACATCTACAGACAAGTACTAGTGTCAAACCGAACGTTTTAAAACCAACCTAAATAAAATTTTAACATTACTGAGTAATTTCACTGCCACTTTCATCAGTTGATCGGGCGTACAATATTTTTGATAGTAGAATTAAATGAGAGTGTTCCTTAATATCCTTGAAAGAGCTTTACATCAAGTAAATATATACTCTATTTTGGATACATACAAGGTTTATGTAATTTTCCTTTACAATCGAGATATGGGCCCAACTCTATAACTCAGAGTAAACAGGCTCGCGACTCCAGCTATTTGCTAAATCACATTAAGATCTCAGTGGCCTGCCCTTAGTCGGAAACCGCAAATTCAATGTAAGTAGACAGCCCGTAACATTAGTGCTCTGAAAATCATGACGGCAAATGGTGGTGATCGTGTTCTTAACGCCCAGGGCCGTGTTCGGTCCCAGCCAGAATAAATATTTAGATAAATATTTGTGTTTGTTCTCTTTTTTGATGTTTAATGTTCTACTTGGGACTCCTCTGTTGTCTGATTTCCGAAACACAAGTGCTTTAAGCGAATCATCCCAGAGTCAGGTTTTAGGATTATTATTACTAGTCACTTAACAACACTCACGCTGCAAAATTACTATATTCTCAATTTGTACTGAGCTGTATGCTATAGGAAATTGATATGGTACTTTATACCAGGTCGCAAGAGGGATCTAAAGAACTGGAGCTGGCACAACCGTCCGAAATAATGTACTCGTAACAACAAGGTGGGAATGAGCAGCAGTATGCCGACGTACTGCGAGAGTAGAATAGTACCTCTCTCTGCACCAGGTGTCGTAAGAGACGACTAAGGTACCAGAACCGATAGATGGTAGTATATCCACCCGATCAGTGCAGCTCTAATGCACCAGGCGGGAATGGGTAGCAGCGTCCCCGATACGAAAGGTGCACTGTGCGATTGCCAGCACGCTTACCCAGGGCGGCAATTATGGACAATAAACCTCCTCACATGGAGAGGCCTATGTCCAGCAGTAGAATTCTAACGGCTGGTATGATGATGATGATTCCCATCGCAGAGCTATGGCCACCACGCTTGCCCGTTGTAGCAATTATGCAAATTTTCGCCCTTTCTTAGGGAGGTCCATGTCCTAGAGTGGACTTACATGACTTCGTGGACGTGGACTTACAGATTCATATCAGAAGTAGCCGATTACGACAACGAGCAGTGACTGACATAACAACCCCAATTCTCCGCCGGACTAAATAAATTTCGATCCATATGGAACGATAACCGGTGTTTTCAACGTGAGAAGGATGTTGGCATACCGGCAGAACAAAACAGTAACCCCGTTTACCAGTTTTCATAAGTTGCTGCTAAAATAAAGGATCCGACAGATGGCGGTATATCCCCCCGAAAAGCGTAGCTGAACGTTAACAAAGCGGGGTTGGGCAACAGTATTCCTGCCGCAGAGCTACGCTATGTGGTTTCCAACATGCCTGCCAGACGCCGGCAATTATGGGCAGATGATACAGTTGATTGGCTACTCAGTAATAAAATGTTTTGATTCCTCGATCGGTCGTGTCGCTCTAGTGCTTGCATTACTAATGTTAACCAAACATTCCGTAAGTTATCGTATTCTTCTCCCTTCTTTTAGAATTGTACAGTGAAAAGGTTGAACTTATATAAAAGTTTGTCTGCATTTACCTCACTCTCATCTAGTTCTAGTGCCAAATAACAGTGTTCACATTGCTGTGTTTCTGTTTCAAGGCTGAGAAAAGCAGTGAAATTTCTAAGTAAATGTGACATAATATTGAAGTCACAGGGTTAACAACGCGCTAGTGATATCCTTGTGATATATCCCTAATAAAATAAAGAAAAGATTGCTATAAAATAAATATACTATATAAAAGGAATCATGAATAAAGTACGTCCGAACCACGGAAACACACGACGGCGTGCGACTTTATAATAAGATCGAGAATATTGACTCGTTCGACGTTTTCAAAGAACGATCAGCCGAGCTTATCATTTTGAATTATTAGAAATGTTTATTTTTTTTGCATTTCATTAATATGGCAACTAATGTATTATTTATTTCTTTATCTATTTATCTGATGTGTATGCGTCACTAGCAATTCCCGCGACTTTGTCGGCGAGGCTTAGCGATTTTTGGTGTACGGCCTTCCTCGAAAAATTTACTATCCAGTACTGAAATAATTTTTTAAATTGGATTAACGTTGTCTGAGATTAACGCGTTTCATCAAACAAACTCTTAAAGGTTTATAATATTAGTATAGATACGAGAATCCACATATATATTTATATCAAAACCGATATGCAATTCTTGAATAAGGATTTGGACCATCCGTACTTATTTCTACTAACGGCTTAAACTAAATTGAACTAACTGTACGAGCGCCCTGAACACGAGATATGTGATTATCGAATACTTTGTAGGTGCACTGAATTGTTTCTGCTGTTATTTTGGAAAATGGTTTAATAAATTGCAAAACTGCAAATTGGTGGCTGTCTTTATTTACATCGTTCTAATATGTCAATTGACTATAAACTTTAGTACAAAATATTATGGTCAGTTTTTATTTGAAGTCATCATATGAGCAATAGGAAGTCCACTGCTGGACGTTAGTGCCCTCAAGAAAGAGAGAATTCTACCAATAATTCCCGTGCTTGACAAGCGTGTCGGCAATCTCAGTGCGCAGCTTTAGGTACAGGGCGGGGATGGGCAGCAGCGTCTCCAACGCTGCTGCACATCCCCGCCCTGTATCAACTATTGATCTGCACAGTTCTGGATAGATATACCGCCATCTGTCGGTTTTGGTACCTTAGTTGCCTCTTACGACACCTGATGCAGGGGATGTACTATTATACTGTATATCATTGTTTGATATAATTTTACTTTCGATATATGGTTTGTTTTTTGGTTTCTTTAAAATAATTGTATTATTAAAATAAAGCAAGACTTGTTGTCTCTTCATGTGTATTAATTAGGTATGAGATCCTTTGATACCCAATGTAAAACCGTGTGACAATGTTTATTGTGATGTTTTGTTTGAAACTTTAGTTAATAGTTTTAGCGTAATAGGTAATATGCTCGTACACTCTCATAATCATTCGCTTTTATAAAACAATAAGAATTAATTACCTTTTGATACGTCAATTGATTGCACCATTTTAATTGACTTTATCAAAATATAGTGCGAACAGAAGTAATGGAAACATTAGAAAAATGTTTACATTTTAAAAATACAGCATGGTTTAAGTAAAAATTTTCAATTTTTGAAATTCATTGTCACAACATCTTATACATTAACATATCTCTGATAATTTGTTTACAGCATTTGCTTAATGTACATCAGACAATAGAAAATTAAAAATATAATACATAAATATATATTTAGGTTAAATATTTTCTTTTATCAGTAAAAACATTACTTGAGTCAACCTTCAGAATGGCCGACCTCCTTGCAGCGCCATTTTAAATTAAATCAATTTAAAATAATAAAATAGAAGATCGGGCAGAAATATGTAAAAAACAAATCAACCTCATGAAAAACGTGATGTTAATATTGCAAGGCCAAGATGTTGTAATTAAAAGCGCTGTTATTTCAATATAAACAGTGTTTACGACTTCATAATATTTCCTTTATACGCCATAACGTAGCACCTCGGGATCCCAATTATTCCCATAATTCAATTGAACAAACACCTTAAACAATTATCTTTAAACCAGAACAGTAAACCGGGTCATTAAAATGGCAGTTTCGCAGTTTTAATTTTAGTTTAACAAAAATAAACTATGACAAGTTAAAGGTACGCAATCAAGAATCCCATTTGAGATAACGGAGAATACATCTATACAGCCAAGGTCTAATTCTACCTACCTAGAACAGGGATCACTAGATCATTTCATTTGTGGACCTTTTTTTATTATAATGCTAACAAATTTTTTCCTAATTATTAGTACATTTTACAAAGACTTAGACATTATTTATTTTTTATTTAACTTCTTGCAATACATAAAATGTACGTATGTCTGATATAGCGCAAAGTAGAAAAAAGAACAAATAGGTATCAAAATAAAAATGTATATGTACACAAAAATGTACAAGCAAAACTACTAACCGCCATGCGGACGTGACCCGCCCTCGTGACGAATAGGAAAAAGTGAAAAAATAATAGTATAGCAAACGGTACGATACGATCTTAGGATGGATATTATCCGTCTGGTAGTGTGAAGTCATCATCATACCATCCGTAGAACGTCCACTGCTGGACATAGGTATTTCAATAAAGTATCGCAAATACTATAACTAATTTGTCAAAATAAGATAAATATATAAACGAAGATGAAAACTCAGAAGTCCCCAATAACATATAAATGGATGATAAAAAAAGAACCACACCTAAGCCACCTAGGAATTTACAAGCCATGGCATTACTTTGTTACCATGTTCACTCGAGGCCCGCACAATTTAGTTCGGCGGTCCGCCATTTGGTGACTCCTGTCCTAGATCTTTAGCTCGTTAAGGCCAATGGCTGTTTGTCACGAAGAACGTTGGCCAAATTTATGGGCCAACTGTTGGCCGTGCGTTGTCCAGATGGTTTGATTGGGCGAAGTTACTGTTCGCATATCAGGGATTGTCGCGGTCGAGACAATTAATTAGACGAAGAAATTTATTTAATCGACAATTGCCATTTATATTTTATCAAGTGAACTTACACGCTAAAGAATTGCAAATCGTTGCAATCAGTTGCTAGATTTTTTTGTACGCCAACCTTTGTGCAATGATTTAACTTCAGATGATATTTACCCAAAAAGAAATCAACTGTCTCAGGTGTTGAGACCTTTACTGTTGAAATAAGCGTTCAGATTTGAATCCCGGACATCTGAGACAGATAATTTTTTTCTAGTCAATATCATCTTAAATATAATGCGAGCAGGTTATATGCATAAAAGCCTCTCAAAGTAATTTTACATCAGATTCATTAAAATTTGATTATCATCCATTACGTCATACGCGCAAGTTTATTCTTCCGGTAATTTTACAATGATTTGATTAAAAAACAAACGCACATCTCTTGAGAGAGAACCATATATAATAAAACTATTAAAAACGCGGTTTAATACACTTTTTTCATTTTTTTTAGACGTTAATAGAATAAAAACACCTTTTAAAGCTGTTAAATTAATATTTTTATTATAGAGGAGGACGCATAAATGATAAAAAATATTAAAACCG
This sequence comes from Heortia vitessoides, assembly GCA_020976665.1. Taxonomy (NCBI): domain Eukaryota; kingdom Metazoa; phylum Arthropoda; class Insecta; order Lepidoptera; family Crambidae; genus Heortia; species Heortia vitessoides. The sequence goes on from JACJUM010004390.1 coordinate 3,655,825, forward strand.
ACAGATGGTGGTATATCCATGCGAAAAGGTGTAGTAAAAATGCACAGTGCAGGGATGGGCAACAGAATCCCCGTCGCAAAAGTGTCCCTGTCGACAACATAACACACTTGCAGTCATATATATTTAATATAATGATAATATCTTTATCAGAAAAAGCTAATATCAGCTAATATAATCCATAAAATTTAATACCATCCGAACCAAAATCTGATATCGATCATCTAAATGCAAAGTGAACGAAATTAATAAGCAACATAACCGTACAATTATGAAAGCGTGTAATAATGAAGAACATTTGCTTCCAGATGTGCGCCGATAGCGGAACGGTAAGCACCCTCATTCATCATACGGAATCACACCAGATCTTGACAAGGTTTTGAAACTAACTAGGATATTGTGGAATTGGCTGTGTTTGTACTGAAGTGATAAATAGTGAGTAATTTCTTCGGGGAAGGCGCTGCTTGATCAGCTAGCAAGGCGTATCTGAGAGTAATGGGAGCGTTTCACTTAGACGTTCCGTCTGCGTTCCCATGGTATGCGTCTTATATCTTGTAAATGGAATCGCGATAGAAAATATACTATGTTTCAAACAAACTGACACATGCGCTTGGAATTTCAATTTGCTTACGTATCGTAAATTATATATATATATATATATATATTGTTTATAAAACGAGAGGCAGTTGTCTTAAATGCCTGTCTTAAAAAAAATCGAGTTCTCTAGCTAAAATAAATCTGATAGTTTAACAAAAGAAAAGTGTATGTACAAAATAGTATATCGCCACCTACAGGACATTTGGACGCACTATGGAACCAATTTTCAAAAAAAGGGACGATTATATAAATTATTATTATTTATATATCTTTACCACCCAGACACAACACAAGTATGATCATATAAATATTTGGGTAGGGATCGAACCAACAACGCCTGACGTATAAGATAGGATCTATCTTACATCAGGGCCATCGGGCCCATATAAATAAATTTAATAGACAAACTTCATTGTCATTATTCGAGTTTATGGTTATTTTCGGGCATAAACTGACAACGGACCATAGACTATGACAGACCATATGGAAACGTCACATTTAAAAACAAATTATCATCGCAGCCAACAAACTTTTCACAGTGCACGCGAATAAAATATCACGCCACCCTATCGGAGCCATTCAAAGTTATCAAGCACCTCAAATATTTTAGCAATACGGTCGAACTAAATGCGCTCGTAAATTATCCTACAATATTCCGTATACACACTATCTCTCGGAGTCCGGTAGCTTCACAAAGGATATCGGAATTACCCCACAGTTATACCTGAATAGGCAAAGGTCGAGATATATCTCTACCATTGTTGGCTGCTTGGCATTTTAGTTTTGTAATATGAACCCAGAGTAGAGAAAAATTGGAGATGTTGCTTGTATCTGGATTGGCTTTTTAGTCTGTTAAGTCCACTGTGTCACCATTTGTTCCCAATTCTACGAATGTTTATAATATTTTGGAAAACTCCAGTTATTTTATTTATTGAATGTGCTGTGAAATACCGGCAGAGTAGAATAGTGCCCCCTCTGTACCAGGTATCGTAAAAGGCGACTGAGGTACCAGAATCGATAGACGGCGGTATCCATCAGAGACAGTGCAGCTCAAAATTCGCCCTTCAATGGGATTCCAATTGCAATAATGATGATAGTGATATCCCTTATTATTTGTAAAAAGGGTCGGCATAAACACATAATGGATTTAATAACACAAAGGTTTAATTCTTTAGTTTAGATTGAAAGTTACATGTAACAGTTTCAACCTCCGATTAATTTTAGTTTTTACTTCACTTGTTAGTTCTAAATTGCCTTAGTCTGAGCAGCCGACACCTGATCTAGTACAGCTTTACAAAACTGAGAGAAATTAACATCTACCGACCACGGCAGCAGGAGCTCGCTAGTCTATCAAGATTTTCATAATAGTTACAGGTGGTGCTAAATATTGCTTTGTGTTTCGTAACGTTACTAAAGGTCTATCTGTTGGATTAGAATCTTTTAGAAATAGACCATATTTCATAATATTAAAACTGGCTGCTTGTGCTACTGTTTATGGTTTAACTATTTATAAAACAACTAGTTGTCCAATATTTTGTGCAAGAAGAATTCACTTAATTTCTTTTCAGGTACAAGCATTGAAATCCGTATCCGTATCCGTCGTGCTTCTCTCGAATTAAATTTATTTCATCATCATGATTATAGCAACCGGAGAAAGGCCACTGTACACACAAAGAGAGACTCCGCCTATAAATTGGGAATTTTACCGATAATTGCCGCGCTAGGAGTACGTAGTCGCATTTGCGTAGCTTAGTCTAAATTTTGCTGTTCAACTCCACCTTGTTGCAATTAGGTTACGCTGTTAAAGTTGGATATACCGCCATCTGTCGGTTCTTTCAGATCACTTGGTACAAAGGGAGGTTCTAATCTACTCTGCCGGTATCCAATGCCACACTATTTGCCTTTTATGGGGTTGTATTCGATATTTCATGTTTATTTAATGTTATCTTTTTAAAATTTTTAGTTGAAATAAGGTTTATTATGACTTATTATGACTTTTAAGAAAAACTAAGTATGTTAGCTTATAATTTTTGTAATAGCAATATGAAGATAATACGTACATACATAATGCTTAATTAAAAACCACACATATTATTATTACATTTTATTTTCAATTTTAGTTTTATATACAGTCATTTATTTATTTATTATAATAACGTCTTGTAGGCTAACAGGTGAGTATGCCCAAATCACCTTCAAGACTAAGTCTTAAGCAATAGTAAGTAGGCTTAAGATAATGTTCAGATGACTTTTAAACACGCTACAGATAGTTGTGTTGTATATGCTGTATTATTAAACTATATTAGTTCCATTACAAAAAACAGTGCGAAAAGAACTTTTTATCTATAACTAGCTGTGCCCACGACTTCATCCGCGTGGATTATTTTTTTGGGTTTTATACCTCTTTATCTCAACTTTTATAAACTGAGAAATAAGTTGAAGTTTCTAGCTCTAAAAATAGCGATACTTCCATACAACTTTTCATAACCCCTTTCGACCCCTTACAACCCTTATTTAGAATTAAAAAATAGCCTTTGTCCTTTCTCAAGGTCTAAAGATTGACTGTGCCAAATTTCATCAAAATTTGTTGAGTTAAGCGTTTAAGTTTTTTTAAAAGGTTTAAGCATGAAAGCGTAACAGACAGACAGACAGAAAGAGTTACTTTCGTATTTATAATATTAAGTAGGGATTAGACGACAATCATAAAGTATCTTTACTGACTTTCTAATGTTATTCCGATAAATGATTTATATTAATATACACTTTCATGAAAATCCGCTATATTCAATATATAAATGAAACACATTTAATGAAAAGAAGATCAGAATGTTGCCTGCTAATAATGTTCGACACGGACTCCTTGTCTATGCAGGCTATGTATCCATAGATTACTAGAGTGTTGTGAGTTATTATGGTTATGAGACTGGCTTTTATTGTGGTCAAAGGATAAGTATCGCTAAAAGGTTACTTGGCTACCTTAGGATACCTTCCATAAGGTCTCAATTTGGATCATTGCACTCAGCGAATAGTTGTCTGATCACCCGCGCCTTTGCCCCTATTAAAAACGATTAGATTACAGTATTGCCGACGAGCATGCTGCCTATCCCCGCCCTAATGCATTTGAGTTACGTTATTTCGGTTATTAATGCGGACTTCTGTCAGTTCCGGTATCATTAGTCTCTTACGACACTCGGTACAAGAGATGATACTATTCTATACTGCCGGTATCTCATGAAAAACTGATTGTTTCCCAATAATCATCTTTATATTATTCAGACGTTCACAGTTATAGGTTTCCCCAAAATAAATTTTGCTCTCTAGTACGATTGCACAAAGGTCTCATTTTATTTACCAGGCCGAACAAAAAAGTACTTTCAAATTGCTTCCCATCTAACAAATTTCGAATACAGTTCGCGTGCGTACAATTATTTAAGGTAATCATTGTTACAATCATTTTCACTATCGTAAACCTAGACCTAACTGCCATAATGACATTAATTGGTTAAATCACGAAAATTGACGATTAATTAATTCTATCGTTTTCCGACAAATACTTGTATTTGCGTTGAATTCACAAGTAAACGATAAGGGGAAACTTGTTGTAAATATTTGAACACCTATTAGAGGCTCATTTTACATTATTTACGAGGCAAAATTGAGTTTAATTTGTTTACTTGTACGTCTTAAATTTATAGTTTGATTATGTAATGTCGTAAACTTTGGCAACAAAATCCTGTATAAATGTTTTTTTTTTTCTTTCTTTCTTCTTTATGTACCGTAGTTGCGTAGATATTTTACTACTAAGGAGTAATTATTGCTGCTTACTGTAGAGTTACAGTGATACATTACAAAGATACATTTTAGGTTTGATATTGTAAGAATTATACATTATTTTTTAGAATGTCTTAGTCGACAAACAAGCATACGATCCGAGTGATAGTAATCGTCACGGCAGCATATACACGCTCGTATTATCAAATATGTAGTTTTAAAAAAACTTGATAATTAATAAGATATGTGATACCTTATTTTATTAAAAGGAAAATAACACAAAAGACTTAAGGAATCAAAAACATATTGAACTATTTTCAAAACATGTCTGCTTACCAACACTTACACGTTCGTCACTCATGATGAAATTATTTACGGATCACAACACGGTTTATTTACTTTTTTAAATATTTTGTTTGACCTTTTGTTAGTTACCTTGCAGTTATTGTACTCTAGATAGACCAGAATTAAACTAAAACCGTTAAAAATGAAATTTTATTGTCACTTTATGAACTTTAATATTTGTCCTGGGTGTAGATCGAACCTACGGTCATTGGCGCCCAATCAGGTACACTAATAACTGCACTATCTGACCGGTATGTACATTCTTGATTATTGTTACTACCTCATTTTTTAATTTCATATTGTAATTCAATATTGTACTTGTACAATTGTATATATTTCTCTCTTTTTATTTATTATTCTAAGAAACAGTGAATTCACATATATAATCTACTAGCTGTGCCCGCGACTTCGTCCGCGTGGAATAGTTATTTTTGGTACCATACCTCTTTACCTTAACTTATAAAAACTTTAAATTTCATGTCTATTTATATCGAATCGAAAGGGTCTAAAGATTGTCTGTGTCAAATTTCATCTAAATCGGTTAAGAGGCTTAAGTGGAAAAGCGTAACAGACAGACAGAGTTACTTTCGCATTTATAATATTATAAGTAGGGATATATATATATATATATTTATTTAACTTTATTGCACAAAATGTTACAAAATGGCAGATGGCATTATCTCCCAGTCAACCATTACACAAAACAGAATATATATATATATATATAGTGGTGCAGGCAATATATATACAAAATAAATAAACGTGACATACATATTTGTATAAATAAACGCAATAAATGCATATTATATAAAAAAATATATACATATGTATATATACATAAAATAACGTACATCAGAAATAGGGTTATAAAGTTAGAGAAGCAGCATCAGTAAATAAAGTACGGAGACAGCGTTTCAGGATAAATTTGTTTGGGGATTGCTTAATATTCAACGGAAGCTCGTTTCAGAGTCATATAGCTGTCACTGTAAAATAGTTTGTCAAAAAACTAGAGTGATGAGAAGGAGTTAAGAACGAAAGAGTATTAGAAGAACGGAGATTACGTGCGTGAGAGAAAGATAGGAATTGGAATCTGGAATATATATATATACAAATGAAGTATAAATGTGTTTGTATAAATGTGAAGTATAAAAGTGAAGTATAAATTGTGTAATTATAACAAATAAATAATCAAGATATATTATTCCTCCATCACCGTCCTATTAAATACAAATAAGATCTACGTTTATCTGATTGTCAGAGGTAGTGCATTCCACGAACGAAACTACTTCACGGAAATTAAAAGCAGTTTGCGGGATTGCTTCTCCTGTCTAATAAATAATCTTTCCAAGCCCCCTCAGGGTACACTACTAGCTTAACGCGGAGTTGTGTAAACAAGCATTTTCCATTACCTGAACGTGACGAGAACTTGCCAGTAATTATAATAGTGAATGGAACATCTCGAGGAACCATCTCATCTACTGCACGTACCTGCAATGATGTACGTGTCCAAGGGCATGAAAGTTCAAATTTTTAATTAAAATATCTATTTAGTCCACGCTCTGTAATTAACGCTGCGGGATCTAGCTTGATCTTGAATAATACAGTTTTATCTTTAGACTAGCACGACCTGATGTGCACCTAGATCAACATGTCTCTAATGCTTCGATCCCGTTTTTTGAAGGGCTCGATGGCGCAGTTGGTAGTCATCCTATTTTATACGCCAATGGTCGTGGGTAGAATCTCATCCAGAATAAACATTCATATGATGACAGCAAGTACCCCGCTGTTTCACCTGCGTTAATTTGTAGAACTTCTATATTAACTTCGCATCCCCCTTTTACCCCTTTAAGGCATAATTTTACGAAACAGTATTTCACACGTGTTTAATGAAACACGTCATAAAAGAAACCCCAGGGAAAAAAAAAAAAATTTAACCCCTATTATTTAGTCAGTCAGCTTTTTCTCGGAATCAGATATGTATGAGGTGTCTTTGATTGTACAGCTAACCTATTTCACAATTCGACAGATAACACCAGACACATGTTTTTACATTACATTGCGCGATCCATCAGAAAATAGCCTGCAACAAATATATGTTGGTTACGTTCAATTATTATAAAATTGTATTCGTACCAAACCTTCTATTGACTGAAGATTTTGCCATGTTTTTCATAGTTGTACAATAATTTTAAATAACCATAATCTAAAGACTAAGCAACCGGTAAATCTTGAAATCAAAATCTTTCTTTTTGACTAACTAACTAGCCTTAACATAAGTCAACCAAATCAAATAGTATACAACCAATCCAGGACATCGATCGGAAAACCAACCACTTCACCTATCTCCCGCTGCTGGGCACATAAACTAATGGCTATTAGTGATATAATAGGTCCCAGATAAGGTCTAAACGCTCAGTTTAAAGGGAAAGCTATATAATGCCCCGCAAAAGGCGTAAATGACAGATTTAATGCCTACTAATTAAGCGATTAAAGATATAGTCCCCTCTAACGTATACTATCTGATTTTTGGATTTATTTATTACTTGTTATCACGCCGATGGTTCTCTGATTCTGCACTCCCTGATACTTGTTTATCGGCTCGTAGTAAATTAAATGTAAATTCAGGTATTTGTCGGGAGATAAACTTAATTATAACTCGTCGGTGTTATCTGGGCGCCTCGTTTGGCCCGCGCCCTACCGCGAGGCAATACCGTTCTCAACTGAGTTAAGGGGAAACACGGAAACGAAACAAAGCGTGGAATGCGGTGTTCCAAGAGCTATTAGCGTTGTAATTTAAGTGCGCGTTATGTTCGGATGAGGGCTATTTGAAATACTCGTCTGAAAAAACCGACTATGGAAAACTGTTCATTATAATTTCTCGCTGTTTCTATAATGTTTTCAATAAATAATACACATAATATCTCATATATTGATCTGATTCTGAAATATGTAGTACATAACTGTATATTACTGTATACGCCGTGGAATACCGGCTAAGTAAATAGTATCCTCCACCCGGAACAGATAGGTGGCAGTATTTCAACCCAAAATACGTGGCACAAATGCATCAGGAAGAGGATAGACAGCAGCATCCTAATCGTGAGGCTACGCTCTGCGATTGCCCAGCGCAACAATTATGGGCAAAATTTCCTATTGTTTGGGGAGGCCTTTGTTCAACAGTGGATGTTTTAACGCTGATGTGACGAGGATGATGTTGATAACTGTATGAAGACTGATAATTCAGATCCAACTCCAAGGAACATCGTTCAGTGTTCTACAAGTAGCAAACAACATCATCATATCAGCAATTGGAAGTCCACTGCTAAAATTACGCCTCCCCAAGAAAAGGGGAACTTTGACCCCAATCATCATCTGTCGGATCTGATACATAAGTTGGTATCGATTGGTACTATTCTACTCCTGTACCTTATAAAGAAAAAGATAAGTTAACACCACTCAAATATTAATTCCAATGTGATTAACCCCATTTTCTACATATTAATTTATACAAATTGTAACTCCGTTAGTTCTTAGTTAAGCTGATGTTGTACTTTCTTGACATTGAAATCGTCATCGATGATATTTATTTAAATCTGGGATATTAGTTACATATTTTGTTTTTTTATTTGTTCTGATTATTTTATGGGTTTTATGCATTTATAAATGCTGACCTGCATTACAGCAAATATATACATAAAAATTTCAACTTTCAGACAAGAATAGAAAACCTTTCTCATTCTGAAGGATCTTACTATCATTTCACAAGAGCCTAGTAATAATACACCGAAATTTTTCTAGTACTTATTTTTTACTAAGAAGTCATCGGCGTCTTTTTTACATTAGTGGTAAATCAAATAAATTTTAATATATATTGGTCGTGTGTTTCTGCCGGAGTAGTATAGTGCTTCCCCCTGTACCAGGTGTCGTAAGAAGCGACTGAGGCATCGGAACCAACGATGGCGGTATATTCACTTAAGAGAACTTTGCTTTCCAATTGTCACCAAGCTTGCCCAGCGTAGCAATTATGGGCAAATTCCCACTTTCTGGGGTAAGCCTATGCACAACAGCGGAGGTTTTACAGCTGCTATGATGTTAATGATAATATAAACTATAAACCTTGAACATCAAACAATAACAATTTCGAACCAACCGATGAAGCAGAAATTGTTGCTCAATATGTTCACATATTTATTATACAAAAGCTTTCCCACAACATTTTATACATTGATTTAACTCCAAGGTAAGTTGCTTAGAACACTTTTGTTACAGACATCAGACACCAAGGAATCATAAATACAATACTTTTATAAATATAAAAAACAACCAGATAGACGACAAACACAAATATCATCATATAAATATTTGTCATAGGTGGGGTCGAACCCACGACCGCTAGCGCATAAGGTAGGATAACTAGCATCTGCACTACTGGACCCGTCATATACTCATTTGCAAAAAAAACGGGCGGTTTTAATTTGAATTCTTCTTTAAAAAAATACTGTACCAAAATGATTTCAATCTTTTGTACAAGTTACTGGCCGGTTTTAAAATTGCCGTGATGTTTAAAACAGTACATTTTTCGTGCGAAGTTCCAAAAGATAATATCAGTTTTCATAACTTTTAGTCAATTTTTATGAATTTATTTCATATTCTTAATTGTCAAAGCTTCATTCATTGCTGTTTAGCTGTTTTAATAATGTTAAAGAAAGTGGTAAAAGCTACCAAAATTATTGCGCTGCTCTAAGAGGGTTGCAGCCAATGCTTCGTGGCGAAGAGGCTCGACGGTTCAAAGGACCTGGCAGCGGTATCAAGACACTGATTCCATCGAGAGAAGGCCTGGTTCTGGAAGAAAACCCTGTACCCAACCACGGGATGATCGTTTTCTTGTGAGTCGTGCATTGAGAAATTTCAAGTCTTTGTATGTGGACTTTAAGAACAACCTCAAAGCTATGGACGGTAAGGAGGAGGCTTCTCGCAGCCAATATATGCAGTCCTCGCCCGGCCCGCGGCCCTAAGGCTTAGGTTTGCTTTAAACTGTGAGTCATGGACTCAAGAAGACTGGAATAGGGTATTTTTCTCCGATGAAGCCAGGATATCTCTGTTCAGTGAAGATTGACGTCGGCGACTGCTACAAAGACGAGGAGAACGCTTTGCAGAGGCTTGTTTTCAAGAAATCACACCTTATGGTGGGGGCTCTGTTATATTTGGGGCAGAAATAAATTCAATGGATCGTACAGAGTTCGTCTTCATTAAAAACGGCTCACTGACTGGACATCTAAATTTCTAATTCCTTATGCACAACCCGCATTGGCCGCTTTAGGCGAAGACTCAATTTTTATGGACGACTACGCTCGCGCACACCGGTCTGGCGATGTGGAAGCGTATGTGCAAGAGGTCGGCATTCGTCGTTTGGATTGGCCAGCTTTAAGTCCCGACCTCAATCCTATAGAGAATGTCTGGGACGTTCTGAAACGACGCGTGAGATCAGTACAACCGGCTCCGCAGACCATCAGAGAGCTGAAAAATGTGATTACCGCGGAGTGGGAATGTAAGTATCCGGGATATCCTCGCCAGCATACCCAGACGAATTCAAGCTGTGAGCTGACAAGCTGTGAGCGTGAGCAGACGATTTCAGCTAGAAGGGGTCATACTAAATATTTATCTGCTTGTACTTTATTAAAAAGAAACAAACAAAAATATTTGTTAACTTTTACCTTACAATCATATGCACTACTAGTGAACTTTAGCATTAAAACCCAAAAATTTTATAAAAATTTTATGATAATACTGACGAAAACGATTATTTGCTTATTATATATACCTATAATTATCAAACAAACCAACATTTGAAATGGTTCATTGCTTAGATGCCCGTGTTTTTGCAAATGAGTGTATTTACAGGGTATACCAATTGCTTAAGGACAGGACCACAATACTTTCAGCTAAAATATGTATACAGAGAAACGTCTAGTTTTTATTTTAAAAAAAACACAATGGTTTTCTATTTAAGTGCACAACGCGTGACAAATTGTGGCAATGCAGGCGATATAGGGAAAAAGGACAGTTGCTTATAATTCAACTTTTCTTTTAACAGCTTTAAAACACGGTTTATTAAACTTCTTATCTTATTTTCTTTTTCTTTCTTAACGTTATGACTACTTTCCGGCAACCATTGTTCAGATTGTCAAAATTTATGTTGTGTCCGGATTTAGAAATTACAATGACTACCTTTACGATTATTTTTTTTTATACGTCAGCGTTCCTGTCTAGTAGATACTGACAGTATCTTGTAATCCGGCAGTGCTGCGATGTTAGCCTTGGTTCTGTTTCAAATTTTAGACATGATCCCAAGCAGGTCATTTGTTCAACTGTATTCTCAATAGAAGTTGGTATGTTTCTTTTTATTTTAAATACCTTGCGCTAAAATAATACTTTTATTATAAGTAGGAAATGCGTAAATGTTAGAATATATTGTAAAGGGACCAGAACGATATATCGTCAGGGTATTTTCAATACCGCTTATGTAATAATAATAATAAATACTTTATTGTACACCATACATTAAAATACAAAAAAAAACAGTATATATAAAGTACAATGGGCGGCCCTATCGCAAATAGCGATTTCTTCCAGGCAAACTTTAGATGGAAAGAGTGAATGAAACAAAGAGGAAGTAAGAGGTGTCAATAAGATCGATAAAAAAAATATATTAAATATACATAATATAAATAAATTGTATTTAAGGAAATATAATTAGATATAAATATAACGAAAGAAAGTGATCCTTTAACCAATAGTTTAAACACAGGCAGGGACAGCGTGCATATATAATATTAAGCGGGAGTGCATTCCACAAACGATCAGCCTGGGCCGTATAGGACTTACTAAAAAACGTTGTGGAATACACAGGCGTTTTCAGTAAAAGGTTCTCTGATGACCTGAAAGATTTTTCGTGGCTGTCACCTCGTCCTAACACGAAACAATTATTCATATATGAAGGGTAGGAAGGGTTGAACAGAATCTTTTATAATAAAGACACAATGTGAACATGCTTGCGAAGTCAAATGGGAAGCCATTTGAGCTTAATTCGAAATTCAGACATGTGATCAAATTTGCGTGAGCCCAAAATAAATCTTATGCAAAAATTTTGTAGTCGCTCGAGATTCCCAAGTTGGTCTTCGTTAAGGTTAAGGTAGCTGACATCCGCATAATATAAAATAGGAAAGAAAAGTGACTGGGCAAGGGCAATTCTGGTGTCGTGAGGTACCGGCAGAGTAGAATAGAACCTCCTCTTATACCAGGTGTTGTAAAAGGCGACTAAGTTACCATAACTCCAAGATGACGGTATATCTATCCGAAGCAGTGTAGCTTATATGTACAGAGCGGGGATGGGCAGCAGCATCCCTGTCGCGAAAGGCGCGTCATTATGGGCGAAATTCCCCCTTTCTTGGGGAGGCAAATATGTCCAGCAGTGGACTTTTAATGGCTGGTATGATGTTTATCAAGAAACGAGAAAAAATATATTTTTAAATAGTAAGTGATTTCAACATCTCAGAAACGATAAACATCTAAAAATCATTTTTAAAACAAATGATGTGTCTAAAAGTATATACAGTTTTCTTTTTCATATATTCGTTAGTAAAAAACCAACACTTATCTACATTCAAATTTCAGAACACCCGAATGAGCGAAATCAACAAACAATTCTGAATCGAATACTGAACTAAAACACATAAATAAATCAATAGCAATGCAAATGACTACTGAATTCGAACAGATATTACCACAATTAGTCACCACTAAACAAGCCTCCAACCGGATTCCCGACGTCGGCCATTGTAATTAACTTGTTCTGTTAATTTAGGCCCGAGATACCATTCAGATTATTCCTTTTCGGGACATAATTCAGGATTAATGTGGTTTACTGGGTGTAAGTTACTGTGAGACAGTATTAGGAATTGATAGAATTTGTTGGTGACAAATAAATTTGTTTCGCAGAAATATACGTCTGGGTTAGATAGGTGGCTTGGGTTTTACAATGAGTAATGAGAACTGCATTGAAACTCGATAGCGATTGGTAATAGTAGCAAAAAAAAAATGTAAATAGTAATTCATACGCTTATTTAAATTATTTTTTATTGGATTTTCGCCTCAAATCTTGACATTTTGACGAATCTTATGGCGCTAATGGTAGCGATCATATCTTATACGCCAAAATATGAATATTTGATCTGTTTTGGGGTGTAATTTATATGTATAAAAGTAATATGTTTGTGATTAATCTGTTGTCTGGAATGTTTATAACAGAAGTACTTTAATGGTTATATTTAAGGCTTATCTCGAAGTCCGGTTAATGTTGTTTGAATTTATTATATTCATTTATTATTTTTTAACCAACTTATTGCCGGATTAAATAAACTGGATGCACTTTAAATAAACCCACCTAGACATTGAGTCAAGCCCAGTCAATCAGTGACATTAGAGGTCTCTTACATAAGTTATCTGCATTGGTATCTCACTCTGACCTATTTCTACCGCCAAACCGCGAACACTACTATCGCATTGCTGTGTGCCAGTTTGGAGGGTTAAAGATGCAGTGAAATTATTAGATAAATGTAAGTGACATTGTATGTTAAGTTCATAGAGTTGGCAACACACCAGTGATATCTTTTTGATGACTCAAGCGTCACGTTCGAACGTTGCGAACACGTTCATCATGCGTCAAGCAAGCATCAAGTGGACCGTATGCTTGTTCGCTAATTTTATAATAAATAAAAAAAAATATAATGAAATTGTTTAAAGATAATTTAACTATCTAGTGATGAATTTTATTTATAATATCAGTTGAAAAGTTTTTGAGTTTATTCGTTACAAACGCACGTTACTCGTAATACAAATCTCTCCTAATTTCATTTAAATATAGAGGTGAAAATGCAGTTTTTATGATGAAAGTATTATTTGAATTTAATGAAGTTTGGAGCTAAATCATACTTGCTTGGTAGCAAACGATCAAATATTTCCTCTTTATAATATAAGTAAATATAATGAATTTCCATTTGGATGGATGGCTGGATCTATAATCAATGTATAACCCCTTGAAACCAAGGTCTTAAATAAATGTATATCATCATCAGCGTATCAACCGTTAGAAGTTTACTGCTGGATATAGGCCTTTTTAAGTGAGGAGGTATTTTGCCCATAATTGCCGCAGATTATTATTACTACGGCATGCCATATACTCCAGCTGACCACTCACATGCAAGCATATCAAATACTATCATCACCATCATTATATCAGCCGTAGGATAAAAGCCTCCCCGAGAAAGGGAAAACATTACCCATAATTGCGCGCTGGGCAGCCGTGGTGGTAAACGCAAAGCTTAACTAGAAAACTTCCAAATTTCTGCTGCCCATCCCCATCATTTGAACTACGCTATTTTAGATGAATATACCATTATTTTCTTCCTTAAAAGATATGTTTTAACGGCTTTAGAATGCGGCTTATAAAACTTTTTACTTAAAATAGTAAATAATAAGTAATAAAAATTTAAAAAATTGTAAAATGTAATGTTTCTTTTTACTCATTTTTCGACGTTTCTGTTACCTTGCAGCAACCATTTTTAAATATGTAAATACTGTAAGTTGCCACAAAGAAAGCGAAGTGTTGTACAAAAAATATATAAGTTAAATAAACCGCATATTAAAGCCGTTAAAACAGTAGTTCTATTATTACATTTACTGTTTTTCCCCTAAACGAGTAATGTAAATATTGGATACGTTTCTACTCTGCAGGTAGCATTGGGTAAATCCAATACGTCTGTATATAAAAAATATTTCGAATTCCTCAGTCCATCTTCATAAATAAAACATAATTAGGTTTTTTTTACCGTATAGCATTTATTTTACGAGCCCCCTTCCAATCATCATTGATTTACATGTATTCAGTGATTTCTCTTAAGTGTGTTTCAGTCAAATGAAATTAAACTTTATTTGGTGCAATTGTAATAAAATAATACATCCATGAATTATATTTGAACATAAATTTTGTCATATCCTCTTATATTAGTTATTTACCGATGCAGGAAACATATAATATCCCAGAATATTTATTTAATGGCAAGTCAAAATGGCAAGTGACTTTCACTTGCCATTTTGACTTCAATTATTTTAGAATTGAAATTATTTTACTAGCACATGAGATTTCTCTGTATTCTTTGATAAATACGACATGCCATGTAATGAATTTGTTGAGGAACCAGACGATTTTGAAAATATATTGACCAACACCTCGATACAAGGCTTAATTTCGTTGTAAACCGAATTTATATCTTATACCGTCAATTCGCAATATAAACCATGGGCCATGGGTTCCTCCCAAAAAAAGGTAGGCAAGCATGTTGGCAATTGCAGGGCGTAGTTTTTGCAACGGGGATTGAAATGCCTATTCCCGCCCTGTGCATTCGAGCTACACTATATTGTATATACCTTTATCAGTCGGTTCTGGTATCTTATTCGCCTCTTACAACACCTGGTACAGGGGAAGGTACTATTCTGCACTGCCAGTACTACAAGCCAACTACTTTTGATTGATATTTTTTTTTTACAAATTCGCTTAAGGAACCTTCTGTAAACTTAATTTTTGGACATGCGCAATGCCGGCAGTCTAGTTTTAAAATAGAACATTCAATTACATAGTTCTTCAAATGACTTTAAGCCCTAAAAGGTCATCAGGATAATCAGGGCTATCAGGGTCATTTAAGTTATAATATAATCAGGAAATCTACAAACAATATTTATAGAAAAATATTGTTTGTAGGTAGGTAAATACAACATAACAAAGGGCGACATATCTTGAATAAAAATCAGTATTTTCCGGATTTCTCCAGGTTGGGTTATTAATCTCTCAAGTCTTTCTTTTAGTATTGAATTTACAGTACAAGCATAGCAATATAGTACCAGGTGTCATTATAGATTACTGTAGTTCTGGAATGGACAAATGGCAGTGCCTATATTCATCCAAAACAGCGTAGCTCGTATGCAATAGAAAGAGAGTTCTCCGTCTTGAATCTATTGTCCGCGAATACCACAACTCCTCATCAGCATGGCAAATATTTGAGACCGATGTCCAGCAGTAGACTTTTTAAAGCTGATATAATAATTTCTGACACTTGCTATTTAGGATACCGGAGAGCCCGTTAGCGCAGATGGTAGAGAACCTATCTTGTTGGCCAAAACCCCCTATTTTTCCAACTGATCCCCCGATTTCCCCGATTCCCACCCAGGACAAAATTCTTATAATGATATTTGTTTTTGTTCTGTGTCCGGGTGTTGAATATATATTCATTATATATTGTTAATAATTTTATGTATTAATAAAAATGAATTTAGGTATTAGGTCAATATACACGTTGTTGTGTGTAATTTATTATTATTATTAATTATTTATTTATTAAGAACACTCTTGCAAACCGTACTTCGGCAAAAAAATCATTCCACGAATGGAGTTTAAGTCGAAATGTGATTTCCAGAAATAGATATTTCTATTAACACTGCATTCGGAGAACTTATCTGAGAAGATAATTCGGTATTAGATTAAACGTTCTTTATTGCATTACGATTTAAATAAGTTTGCCGTGAGGTACTGACACAGTGGGAAAGTACTCCTATACCATGTAGCAGAATCGACAAATAGCGATATATCAATCCGAAACATATCCCAATATGTCTATAGTATAGCTCAAAAACCAGGGTAGGGATGGGCAGTCGCATCCCCGTCACGAAAGCTGTACTCTACGGTTACCAACACGCTTGCCCAGCGCTTCAATTTTGGGTAAGTAAATAATAATAAATTATTAGAACGTCTCATTGACCTGAGTCTAAGTAACATAGATAAGTTTCTTATATCAGACAACAGAGGAATCACTAATACAATGCTTAAATATATATTTGGCCAGGTAGGAAACAAACACAAAATATTCGTCACATTATACGTTTGTCCATCAGCGCACAAGGCAGATGCAATTTTGCGAATTAATTGACTAATACCTCGATACAAGGCTTAATTTAGTTGTAAACTGACTTTATATCTTGTATATATGCAATATAAATATAATGAAATTACTTTTTTTCATATCATATGAGCCATTGGAAGCCTACTGTAAGACCTCCCAATAAAATGATGATCATCAATTTTGACAAAAAATATTTAATTTATAAGTCGACAGACGCCCTGCGTGATATTTTAAGCTTTTAGAATATTAAAGTATGAAATAAAAGTGCGCCAAAGGTCATGGGCACGGTGGGGACTAAAGTAATCCTATCTTCTGTAGTCGTAGGTTCAATTCTTACCCAGGACAAATATTTATATAATGATATTTGTGTTTTTCCTGTGTCTGGATATTAAAAATACATATTTAGGTATTATATTTGTAATTGATCTATTGTCAGATGTCCGTAACTCATTTCAAGCGACTTATCTCAAAATCAGTTCCATGTATGAGACGATGTGTAAATTTTAAATTTAATAATAAATGTATTAATAAAGGATTTGGATTTACCGCGCTGGGCACGCGTGTTGGCAATCGCAGAGCACGGCTTTCGCGACGGGGAAGCTGCTGCTTACCCCCATACGTACCCCCATACATACCTCTGTACATTTGAGCTGATTTGTTTTGCGTGGACATCGCCATCTGTCGGTTCTGGTACTTAGTTGCCTCTTACGACACCTGGTGCAGTGGGAAGTACTATTTCACTTTGCTGGTACCTCACGGCAGATCTGCATTTTTACATATAAATGGAAAATAATATATATCTGCTTGTGAAAAAGCGGTCGTAAAAAGTTGACACGACGACCACTTAGCTGTGGCAAAGTGGTCGTTATGTCAATAATTGACAGCCGACTTGCAGCGCTGGGCAAGCGTGTTGGCAATCGTAGAGCGCAGCTTTCACAATGGGAATGCTGTTGCACATTCCCGCCCTGTGCATTTCAGCTACTCTGATTCGGATACATATACCGCTATCTGTCAGTTCTCGTACCTTAGTCGTCCTTACGACACCTTTTACAGAGGGAGGTATTAGTCTCCCTTTACCTCATGGCTAATTATATCTAGAAACATAATAAAGATGGTAGTTGAAATATTTGATGTTTTGTTTATCTGCATGTTAGAGCATGCATCACACATAATCTTTGTATGTAATCAATAGTACTGGCAGAAGTGAGATAACATAACCTAGATGTCAATCTCCAATGTAATTCAATTCGATATAAAATTATATCTGGTTCGAAAATACATTTAGTAAAGAGCTGCAGCAATGAGGAAACATCCTAACCGCCTTAGGGTCCTTTCACAGGTAACTGTATTCGCCAGACGATGACAGCCAGAGACAGCTTCGTTAATTTATATCCGATATTCTTCGACAATATCGTAACACAGTACTTCACTTGAGTTTTGAGTTAGGGCATAGTCATCGTACACAGGTTGTATTTAAAACGTAACCTATTTATCTTTAACTCCAAATATGAAGATACATGTTATTATTTCACGTGCTCAATGGCGCATTCTGTAGTGTTCCTATCTTAACCACCAAAATTTGTGGGTTCGATCTCTACCTGAGACAAATATTTATGTGATATGTTCCTACTATATAATATTGCAATATTATATTTATATATTTCTAATAACTCTGCTATCTGATACATTTAATACATGTACTTTAAGCAATTTATCAGAGTAAACTTAATTTATGAGATGTAAATGTATTAATTATTATTATTTTTTAATCATTGCGCTATTCCGAGCATCATTAATGAAAATGGGCTACCTATTTGGACCAATAACTGCCCCCGCGGCTATTATGTGAGGTTATGGTTGAAACAAGCGCTGGCCGTGTCTACACAACCAGGCTTGAAGGGTGTGAGAGGCTGTGAAAGAGGGTGAGAGAGGTTCAGGGGGAGAGAGGGGTTTGTAATGGCACTTTGTAACTTGACATCGAGTGGCTCACCGAACTATGGGCTAGTATGTCTGGTTGAATACGGCCTGTAAAGCAATTGTGCTATGCTTGTGGTTTAGATCTGCTAGCAACCTGTAGATTTTAGATAGTAAATTCAAAAGTAATTGAACTAATTTCACAAAACTAATATTATTGGATAAATTATAGGATTTTTTTCTAATCTAATCCTTTTTATCTATCATACATTGAGAAACAAGTATTAGATCGGCGGGATACTAAGCGTCTCTGTCACCTTTTAACGGTCGTATAAGCACAAAATAATATATTAATGTGTTGCCAACCTCGTAGGTTCAAGATGTTACATTATCCAGTAACTCTTTAATCATTACTGCCTCTTTTACAGTTCTAACTGGTAATACAACAATGTAAATACTGCTGTTTGGTGATAAAAAGAGGTGAGATTGAGGTACCAATGTAGACAACCTTAGCACGAGGTCTTAGTTTGACATATGCTTTTACAAGAATATTCCAGAAGGATTAGTAGAATGCAGCCTTCAAAAAAATTCTTTAAAAAATCTTTAAAAAAATACTCAAATGAATTGTAGGTACAATAGATAGGGCTTAGTCCAGATGGAGTCAACGAACTGCTTTTTTGCGTCAAGGAAGTGTAGATATTAAGAAGTAAACAAAACGGGAACAATTGTTTTGTAAAATTATGTTTTAATGATATTATTACAGTTGTATTATTCTTATTTGTAAACGCAGAAAACCAAATACATCTATTTTAATAATATTACTTTTAACGATTTTAAAACGCGGTTTACTTAAAGAAACGTGGAACGTCATTTTTTTAACGTCGACGAAACGTTGTACTAAAATGTAATACGTCAAATTAACCACGTTTTAAAACCGGTTAAAAGAGTAGTTTTATTACTAACAATGAAGGTACAGGCTCAGCCGCCGTTTACGAGACCTGCTACAGTATGAAGACAATTCTACCCCAGCCTAGGCAATATAAGGTAGAAAAACTTATTAAAGACATGTAGCTCAGAATACTCCAGTTGAGTAAATCTGAGGCGTCCGCTACATAGTAACTGCACTGAGGTATTGGACTTAAGATGGATGCTTACTCGCATTTTATAGATCTAATCGACAATGTAGTCGATAAGAATCAGTGTTACAGTGACGGGCGCTTGCAATTTTTGTAACAGGGCAGGAACGAGGACTGCCGAGTGTTGTGCGATTACCCGATTTAAAAAATATACGTGTTCTAAAAAATATCTAAGATGATATCAACTACAAAAAAATCAACTTGTCGAGCACAAAAAGAACACTAAACCACCACACAGTGGTACCACAGTACTGTTGTCCTGATATGAGAAAGATGCAGGTTCGAGTCTCGCCTGACACCTAATACAAGATAATTTATTTTTATCTGGTAAATATCATCTTAAATATAATTTAGCATTTTCTATACAAAAAAATGCTCAAAGTAAATAGTATCTTCCAATATATTTGCACAAAAACGGCGTTTCCGATTTCGCTCTACGAGCTAAACCGCCTTTTATCCTGTTTCCGTGAGGACACGGATAGAATAATAAAATCCACATATACATATTCTGTAATTGAATATAAAAATTACGTGTTTTTTTTTAGTAGACTAGGTCAACAAAGAAGCATACAGACCGCAGGATTATATACGTCACAGCAGCCTATAGACGCACGTAATATTACAAGGAAATCACTAGCGCGTTGCCAACCTTTTGACTTCAAGATATTATGCCACATTACCCAGTGATTTCACTGCCTCTCGTCTCTTACAAACGGCATCTGAATTAGTACCTCAATCTTACCTGTTTCTACTACCAAAAAGCAGTTTTCACATTGATGAAGGGCGCGAGAGAAATTACTGGGTAAATGTAATGTGATGTGATGTGATATTATCTTCAGTTCTAAGGGTTGGCAACACACTAGTAATATCTGTCACGAGCGTATATATGCTGCGGTTATGTTACGATCAGGTGGGCTGTATGATTGTTTGCTGACCTCATAAATAAAAACAAACCCTTCATACCGGAACACAGCAATGCGAACTCTACTACTTTTGACGGCAGAAATAAATAAGAGGTAGGTACCAAAGCAGATAACCCTTTTATGAGGTCTCTTGAAGAGCTCTGCAGATATGACAAAAAAAGTTTAACTAATCTTATCACATTTTTTTTTATTTTGGGTGTAACACAGTTTTCCTTTTTACACACAAAACCACCATTGGATTTAAAAATCCTAGGTAGTATTTTAGTTATTATACTTTAGTATTTAGAGCAGACCTGGCATTGCGCACCATCACGGTGAAGATGCTGCTACCTATCCCCGTTCTGTAACATTTAATCTATGTAGTTTTGGATGTGTATTGGGTACCTTGGTCAGCTGTTACGACACCTATGTACACACTGTAATCTGTGCACCGCCAGAAAAAAATTCCCTATGATTTATATATATTAAAATTTAGAATTGAAAATATATGAATATTGTAATTTAAAATTGACCAGTTGATTTGACTTCAATAATACGTTCACTACAGATTTAGTGCAAACATATCATGTTATAGGAAACTTAACGGCAATAAATCTACGTTCAAAATAATCTCAATCGACGTGACAGCCCTGGAGCATTGATGGAGTGCACCGCGGAATCAGTTTTTAGATAATCTAAGGAAGTATGCAAATAGGCCGCGCCGGACTAAATAAGATTAAATAGGCGGGGTTTTTACATAATATTTGCACGAAGTAGAATCTGAAAATTACTATAAGGCATTAACATATTCAAATTTCAGTAATGAAATGATGATCCCGCCTCAGTCTGGAAGTTTTTTGAATCCATTAGATTCGCCAAAAGCAGACAAAATACAGTCCCTATTTTTTTTTTAATCATCATTTTATAGGTCGTCCAGTTTCAATGAGACAACAAAATTAAATTCATTAAATTTTCTTTCGTCTTTGTCGATTTGTACCTTCATGTATATTGATACATATTTAGCAGAAAATTTACTTCGTGAATAATAATTCACTTTAGTCAATTTCTGTTTGTGATGTTTAAAGGAGTATATTGTCTTTAACTTCAAAAGTGGTTGGAGGTGATTGTATCACCTATAAGATAATCCATCCATTATTGATTAGTTTCATAGTCAGTGTTCTGTCTGCTGGGGTTCTGCAAGGTGGTGTCTTATGTCCATTACTCTTCGCATTATTTATACTCAAATGAAACATAACATTCTATTGTCCTACCAATGCAGGCAATTTATGCAGACGATTTACAATTGTATTACCAAGCACCATTTTCTGAATTTAGTATTGCTATGGATGCTATCAATGATGATCTGGCCCGCATTTAAAGATGGAGTGAGTGTAATGGTCTAGATGTAAGCCTATCCAATGCTCAGATCTGTATGGTAAGCAGTCCAAGGATAATCTCCAGTATCAATTAGCAACTCTACCTCAAGCTTCTTTTGATGGAAATTTTATCTCCATTCAAGAATCTTAGACTGCTCAGCTGAAGAAAGTTAGTCGTAAAATGTTAACCTCAGCGGTCTCTCTAAAAGGGTTACATACCTTTCTGTTCTATGCTACCAAATTGCTATTGCACAATCTCTTCTTCTACCTATATTTGATTATGCGGATGTGAGTTATCCAGATCTCATTGAAGACCAGTTCAAGAAGCTAGAGCACAAAAATTTTCAGATTTATCAAATTAATATTCGGTTTATGCAAATATGATCATATCATCAGCTCAAATGTCTTCCTATCTGACTTTGCAGAAATGCTTATGTTCTTTCTTCACTATATAGTTAATGTATTGTTTTTCCCTCCCTCTCCTAATTATCTCAAAAACCGTTTTGTGTAAGAACACAGGTAGGTGACAGCTACAAAAGATCTTTGCGATCATCAGAGAATTTAGTACTTAGGATTCAGTTTAATTCCACAGTATTTTATAGAAGATCTTTTACAGTTCAAGTCGTTCGGTTGTGGAATGCACTTCCTTTATCAACCGGACGCGTGCAGCCACTGCTGATTTCTAAGAGAATAGTAAATGAACATTAATTGTCACTGGAGCTGTAACTTGTATATTATTAGTTTGATATTCTCCACCACATTTAATAATCGGATATGTGTGTTTATGTATTCATTTTGTGTGCTATGTGTGTTGATAGATGTATTCCTTTATATATTTTGATTGTTTATATAGGTATATGTATTAGTTCAATTTATTATACACCTCAAAATACCTCATTATTCTTCTCTATATAAAGGGTGCCTAAAAGAGATCACTCTATGTGATAAGGCCGCCTATTACTATTACATTTATTAATACAGTACTGTTTACATTACTACTATTCATATTATGAATGATTGTATATTTATTTTTTATTATTAAATTTTTTTGTAGTATGTTCAATAAAGATTATTATGTATCATATTCTTTTTGTATTCAAATAATTTCCTCGATCCTGTGACTTAGTCAGGTCGACACCACATTAAAAGTGGAAAAACCATTACAACTTATCGCAACAATACCGATACTACATAAAACCACTTTACTTAATAACAATTTATAAATGATTGGCAACTGCCAACGTTTATTAAATTGTCCACAAACAATATTATAAATTACATACTCTTGAAACTTTCAATCACCGAGGCCCGTTTACATTAATCACTACTTACACATCGTTCAATTGTGGTATTGTCCTACGTTGGCGACGAGCGCAGTAATACTACTCGGCGCGGCGTGATGCTAAAAAATCAAAACTAAGTTTTACATAAAGTAAGGCAGTCCCAGTCATTATTTCAGTTAGCTACATAGCTCAGTCGGATATAGATAGTGATTCCGAGGTAGAATCCCATATATAACAATGAAACCTATGGATGAAGAGTCTAGAGAATCTCTAGTGATATAGCACGAAGAAGTCGAATAGCCACGCAATGGATTATGGTACTGCAAAGGTACAGACATTATTGCTTATAGACTAATAAAGCGGACCATGAGTGAAATAGTACAACTTTAAGAACCTCAGCTAAAAGCAGCAGTTTTAAAACATGACAAAATTAGCTCAACATCAATAATCCCTCGACGCATACAAGTAGCGTCAAGTTGGTCAGTCCGCGTTAGTTTGCGATACAGATAAATATGCTTACACAACATCGCAGACATTGACCTGACTTTCTCATAAGAAGCTTAAGACCCTTGGAAGCGAACTTGCTACTTTTGGCGCAAAAGATACCTACCGAATACGCCATGCGGCCCATATTAGAAACTCGGATCGCATCGCAAATATCGCCGACGAGCACCCACCTAGGACAACGAGCCGAGCCTACTACATGGTCAGTTTCAGTCAGTACCAATCGTGGCTAATAATTAAAATAATTCCTTTCGGGGGAATGGTGTGTTTAAATAATTTTCCCGCATACGAGTCTCAATAGATAATTCGAATACTGAAGTTGGTTGTCGAGAATAGACAATCAAGTATTTCAATATAACTTAAAGTACAGAGTATCTTGTTTCTATTTACGTGTTCCATTCGCGTCCACAGATTAAAATATCATAATCGATTTTATTCTTTTTTTTATTATATTAACTAGCTTACCCGACAGACCTTGTTCTGGCTTGACTATGCCTACCTATGTCTATAAAAATACTATGCGACTATTAATTGAAATGCCGTGATGTACTGGCAGAGTAGAATAGTACCTCTTTCTGTAACAGGTGTCATAAGAGACGACTAAGGTACCTGATGATGGCGGTATACCCATCCGAAACAGTATAGTTCCAATGCACAGGGCGAAGATAGGCAGCAGCATCCCTGTCCCAAAACCTGCACTCTGCGATTGCCAACACGGTTGTCTAGCGCAACAATTATGCGCAAAATTCCCCTTTTCTTGGGGAGGCCTATGTCCAGCAGTGGACTTCCAATGGCTGCAATGATAATGATGATAAAATATTTGTCTTGGATAGGTATCAAACCCACGACCTTTGGCGCACAAGCAGGATCACTATGTACATACTCGTTTGTAAATATGTGTATGTTTGTAAATGTGTGTAATAGATGTATATGCACATATATAAGTGTATTATATGTTATATACTTCAGTTTGTAACTTGCAATACCGTTGTAAATAAATATTTATAATTATTGCTACCATCTGCGCCATCAGGTTCGTTGGCAAACAAAACTGTACGCTAGTTTGCCGACCTAGTGCCGTTAAATAATTCCTATCAAATAAGAGGCAGTATAATAACCACGTCATTGCACCAATCACCACTGCGTTATATTTATTTATTTATTGGTAAACCAGTAATTGTTACGCCGTGATAATATGTATACAAAAGCCTGAACTTAAAACTAAATGTACAATAAGTAGGTTTACACAGCATGCATTGTGCAATCAGACATTTTTTTTATTCTTCTAATTTAAAAACTAATTTAATCTAAGTTTAATTGATGGATTTGGCCCTTAATTCTATAGTTAGGGAAAAAAATAAGTCAATCTGATTATTATATTTATTGTGAAATCTATAAAGTCTAGGAATCAGGGAATCAGAACCAAAAACTATCCATCGTAAGGGAGGGGAGGCAAGATTAATATGCTCCCGGGGATATCTCAGAGGAAGCTTAAATTTAATATGGGATTGGTTACCAGGGAATGTTTTTTTGTTTAAATTGTTCAAACAACTTCACCGCACGATGCTCTCAATATCGTCGCAGATCATCGACACGCTCTAATTACACGTGTTTATATCGGAATCGAGAGCCTAAATTAGCGCACACTGGCGACTAGAACTTTTAAATAAACCTAAATTCTATTAGGCGATTAATATATATATCAATTGTAGCAAATCTATTGCTAATGTATCATCACCAGCACAGTCATATCAGTTATTGGAAGTCCACTGCTGGATATAAACCTATACAAGAACTGCCCATTCCCGCCCTGTGCATTTGAGTTACACTGTTTTGGATGGATATACCGCCATCTGTAGGTTCTAGTACTTTAGTTCTGGTACCTTTATCTAATATAGGGGAAGGTTATTCTACTCTGCGGGTATCTCACTTCAACTTGTTTTATTACGAATATAATTAATTACAACAAATACATGATCTTAGTACTTCAACTTTTTTATTAACTTAGAGTACTGTTAAGACGTTAGTCAGATTCTTAACCGTTAAATATGAAAAAACCACTACCGACAACCCACCCAAACAAGCTGGCCTTGTAATTTCTACGCTTTGCAATTGGCAACACGCTTGCCCATGCGGCAATTAAGGCAAAATTTCCCCCTTCTTGGGGAGGTCCATGTCGATGATACGATGAAATATAAAAAGACGTACATCGCATATACATTAAACTATTACCGATAATAAGAATACCTAAAGGGTGTAAATGTCGCAAGCGAAAAGCAACTACGAAATAATTTAAAATTACAAATTAAAGACAAATTGAGAACAAAAAACCAATAGTTTGTTGAGAGTCAAAAAAAATACCATCAAATTAAATATTACCATATTAGGACTATACTCAATTATGGGATAGTACACCCTTTTTTGTATTCCTCGAGCAACTTTATTTAATACCACGACACAGAAATGAGCAATTACCTTAAATGACAGTTCACATTTTCCACTAGTCTAATCATTAATACGGACTTGTTATTTTTTCTACTTTATTAAGTTAATTATTTAATAAGAAAATAATTTGATAAAACACGAAAACCATCTGCAGTGAGGTACCGGCAGAATAGAATAGTACCTCCCCTCTGTACCAGGTGCCGTAAAAGGTGACTAAGGTGCCAGAACCGACAGATGGCGGTATAACCATCCGAAACAGTGTAGCTCAAATGCGCAGTGTGGGGTTGGGTAGCAACTTCTTCGTCGCCAAAGCTAAGCTCTGTGATTAACAACACTCTTGCCCAGCGCGGCAATTATGGGCAAAATTCCCCCTTTCTTGGGGAGGCTTATGTCCAGCAATGGACTTGCAATAATTATATAAATTCTCAATGAGTGTGTTATTTGAATTATGCATAACATTTTGTGTTTTTTTTTATATATATAAACAAGAATACGAAATATACGTAGAAGTGCGTGAATTACAGCGCAATATTACCAAGTAATTTACGCATTTTCAACAAATGAACTTGTATGAAGTGTGCGCTTCAAATCAGCTTGATCTATTTGCTGCCGCTTAAGAATTAATAACTAAATAAGGAAATATTTTATTAATTGCACTTTGCGAAAGCTAATTGCACGTTTAACAGTATTTATAGTTAATCAATAATAGTGTCTCAAGGTACTTCGTATATAAATCAAGCGTTAAGTGCTGACATCGACAAATCATTTCAACATCGTTTCTTGTAATGTCCATGTTGCTTGTACTGCGTGTTTGGTATCTAACAAGCTCTCGCAGGAACACGTCAAAAACTCCGTCGTAAAGCGAAACGAGATTGATTTGAACAGATAAAATTTAAATATAAGGAACCGCAATCAACTCTTACAAACCATTATCTTTAAAGTAAAATGTAAAGCAATTAAATTTTTTCTTCTTACATCTGCTTGTCCAGTTTAACTATTCTAACAATCCTTTTTCTTTTTTAATATCATATTTGACTCGTGCAAATACTGCGTAAAGATTTTATATCAACCTCATTGGCAGGAAAAATCACGAATATAGAATACATTCGTGATTTTTCTGCCATACCCAATTCTTACTACCATGACATTAATAAAAGAATCAGAATTGCAATGTGTACTCTGTATTTTCTCTTCATATTACAATAGTACTATAAAAAATAAATCTCTAGAAAATAGCAAGGACTACAATACTTATGGATAAAAGTAAAATTTGAATTCTTAATATAGAAACGGTGAAGTATTACTTTTTTTCGGATGCACCTAATGATGGTCTGTTCAGACGTCAATTTCAGCGCCGTCGAGGTCGAGGTCGCTCGTTAGTGAGCGAACCTGTGCCCAAACTCACCTGCGTGCCCCGTGGTGACATGCACGCGTTTAGCTGCGGTCAGTCCCGTAGTAGTAGCTTGATCCGAACGGGATTGAAGGCGATCACCCGCGGGCGCCTTTGAAAGCTTGAACTAGGCTTGGGTGGCCATTATTGGGGGATGTTTGGAAAAGAGGACAGAGTGATCCTGGACGCACTAAGGCGGTCAGCTATCGCTCAATAGTACAGGAACTACACGCGTTTGCCACCCAACACGATGTACTGCTTTACAAAAGGAATGTGTGTAGAGTGTAGTTGATTGTAAAGTGCCAATGAGAGGGCGAAAGAGGGGCGTGTAATGGGTTGTTATGCTATCGGGCAAGAAGTGAAGCATTACAATGTTGTGGAAGCTTACATGAGAAAAAAATTAGACAAAGACTTACATAAGTTTGTAATTGTTAAATGTAAATCAGTATTTACGGTACAAAACAAAAAAATCTCTTTTTAATTTTTGCTAGTTAAATCTAGTATTAACTTTTAGTAATACCTGTAAACATGAAGTCTTCAAAGATTAATATCCTGGAACTTATGAATAAAATCGTTTCACCTATCGTCAAAATCAACTGGAAGGTTATATAAATAAAAGAATAAGCTGACTGACTGACTGACATATCAACGCAGGGCTTAGATTTTAAGGGTTCGAAACTTACAATTTCATACAAGAGGTTCTTTTATTAAGTATGGGAGCATTTAGAAAACATTTTTGAAAATGCGAAGGGTGCAAAATTCGTATAAAACCGCTTTTTTAAAGTTATTCGAATGACTTTCAGTATAAAGATTCTTGATTGAAAGGCTCAGAATACGAGTAAACAATTTTTTCGAAAACCATCCTTTAAAGGGTTAAAATAGAGGTGCAAAAATAGTATGATAGTTGTTTAACAAAACGCGTTTAAAACCGCGGTGACCTGCTGATACATAATAAATAACTAGGTAATAAATAATACTGGCCATTTGTCTGAAGTGTGCGTCGGTCCGGCCCTACATTATTCAATCGCGACAAGTGATTCCGATCAGTATTCCTAATATATGTCGGCTTTGGCTGATATCTTAATGAGATCGAGTCTACTCATTTAACTCACGAATCTGGGTGAACGCCGCGTACCTCCCAGCATTATTAATTGTAGAAACAATTGATAGCCGTGTGATGCCGGCAGAGTAGAATAGTACCCCTGTACCAGGTGTTACAAAAGGCGACTGCGGTACCGAAACAGAGATATGGCGGCATATCCACCCGAATAATGGTTTAAATGCAACAGTCGCGAAGCTACGCTCTACGATTGTCACCTTGTCTAGAGCGGCAATTATAGCAATTTAAATGTTTAGAATTAATGGAAATTAGAATGTATTCCTTATGATTTTGAAAATAAGTGTTGCAAAAAATATTTTGGTATGTGTATGCATTCATATGCAAGTAGTAGAAAGTAGTTATTTTAATATTACAAACAGACACTCTAATTTTATTTATATATATGTATGTATAGATATTGTGCTAAACATTTAAGCGGTAGGGTACTGGCAGAGAAAAATTGTGTCATGTACCGTCCCCATATACTCCAGGTATCGTAAGTGGTGACTCAAGCGGTATATCCACTCGAAATAGTGTAGCTTTAATGCATCAGGTCAAAGATAAGCAGCAGCATTCGCGAGCTACGCTCTGCGATTGTAACCACGCCTGCCCAGTGCGGTAATTAGGGGTAAATTCCCTCATATTTGCCCTGTTGAAGTAATAATTATTATCAATATTGCAGATTTTTCAAATTTCCGGAAGCTGTTGATCACGTGATCAAAGTACTGAGAGCAACTGACCTCGAAACGCCATTACAAAAATAACGATTTATGACGTCATATTTCCCTAAGATAATTCGACAGTAGACTGTTAGTCCATAACGGAATAAATTCCTCACCAGTATGAACACTGGACAGTGCTTGCAGTGTATATGTGAACTTGCCCTTAGATAAATCTTTTTTTGATGTTTGTTACTGTCAGGACTTGATTTACGGGACAACCAATAGGGTTAGGAACTTAGTATAGTAAAAATATACCAAATTCAAGAACGGAAGTAAAGCTTCCGTTGTAATGGGATTAACGGGATAAAATTGAACTAAGTACCTAGAGGTAGACCTCATACAAAGGTCGTCTAACTTGGTACCTCACGCTCACCATTTCTACCGCCAAACAGCAGTGTTTGTATTGCTATGTACTGGTTTGAAGGGAGAGAATGGCAGTGGAAATTCTGGGTAAATATGACATAGTATTTTCAGTTTACAAGGTTGGGTGACACGCTGGTGCAGTCGTTTTGACGGCGCGAGCGTATATAAAACTGCAAGCACGTTTACCATTTAGCGAACCATATTCTTGTTTGCTGACTCACAATAAAAATAAAAAATAAAACCTACCTGGACGAAGTTAGGGTGGGAACTGTAAATCACCATTAACCTTTCCCGTAAAACTGGAATAACGAAGCAGACAGCGCAATATAATCAAATTCAGCGAACTTTATTTGCATAAAAAGACACAGGCGTGATCTCACAATCACGAATGCACATATTTATAGCCTAGTAACAGCCCTACGATGCGCACGCGCCGCCCGCTGTATAGATAATATTACACAAAACTGCTATTACTTCTCTGAATGGGTGTGCGATTAAGCTCGAATTACATATAATTGATTCCATCAATTCAGATAAACTGACAACTGTTTATTGTCTGGTTATATATTTAAATCAGATAGAACAATCCTAAATTCGCCGTTGGGTATCGGCAGAGTAGAATAGTACCGTCCTCTATACCAGGTACCGTAAGAGGCGACTAAAGTACCGGAACTGATATATCCACTTGAAACAGCACAACTTAAATACAACAGGGTGGGGATGGGAAGCAGCATCTTTGTCGCAAAGTTGTATTCTGCGATTGCCACCACGCCTGCCCAGCGCGCCAATTGTGGTCAAAAGTTCCTCTATCTTGGGGAGGCCAATTTCAAACAGTAGACTTTCTATGGATGATATGATGAATCCAAAATTATATTTACTGAAGCCTGAAATATAGCTGATTGTTGAACTAGCAGCACCCGCGGTTAC
This sequence comes from Heortia vitessoides, assembly GCA_020976665.1. Lineage (NCBI taxonomy): Eukaryota > Metazoa > Arthropoda > Insecta > Lepidoptera > Crambidae > Heortia > Heortia vitessoides. Next base: position 3,686,607 of record JACJUM010004390.1, read on the forward strand.
ATCCGCGTAGTATCTGTTCCCGTGAAACAATAATTATATTAAAGTAGAATAATAAATATTAAAAATAGTCTTAGTTACTCCTTATAACATCAGATGTCTGCCAGTGAAAGTACAGTTTTTTTTATTCCCACCACCGGGTGAAACTAGGAGACGCATCTAGTCTAAATATAATTTGAATGTAAAATAACAAGGCACACTCAACGTTACTCACGTAACACCCGGTTGGATGAACGTTTGAAAATGGCGGTAAGCATTCGGAGATCGAGCCGGTAAGCCGACACTTGAGGCTGCGTAATCCCTTTCTTATATCATTGCTTGAATTAAATATACCTCCTGTATTGATTTATTGATACTACTGCGTACTTGGCGTGGATGATGCGGCTTGATTATCAGGAACTTCAAAGAGTATATATATATATATATATATATATATATATATATATATAT
>JACJUM010004390.1:3687153-3884649 GCA_020976665.1 Heortia vitessoides
TATATATATACGTAGAAATAAAATTAAAATGTCTGACATAAAACAATGTGTATGTCAGTATGCCAATTTCTAGCCAAACTTTAAAAGAGCTAGGCCGATTTTAAGTCTATTTTTGATGGGCCCCATATGGTAGTGATCCTGTCTTGTGTGTCAAAGGTCGTAGGTTCAATCCCCACCCAGAACGAATATGTATATATTTATGTTTGTTCTGTGTCTGGGTTTTAGAAATGTACATTTAAATATTACATATGTGATTACTCTGTATTTTGATGTCTGTAACACAATCCGTAACACAAGTGACTTATCGCGGAATCAGATAAATGTATGAGATGTTGTGGGAATTTATTGTTATTACTAAAAGAAATGTTCTCTTTAATGTTGTTCTGGATTGAATCGACAAAGTGCGTAAGAGAGGTCATGCGAAGTTTAAAATGTCTAATACTGTCTAATTCTAACCCCGCACAAGCCGTGGGTCGGCCCTCCACTAAATAAGGGCCGGGATGATATAACTTGGCCTAATGCGCCGATTCTAGACTAAATTGAAATGTATTACAAGTGCGAATGCTTTGTTGCGTCGACCGTCGGCATAGAAGGACGGTTGCTTGATATTTAGAACCGTTTGTATGGTTTGAGAATTGTAAAGATTTGTGACGATGTCAGTGAGTGTAGGGGCTAACTTATGTTTGGTCTTGCAGCTTGTATTCATGTTTAGATATTTAGAGATATACCCGAGTTAACGCACTAGATATCGACGGTCAGAAATTCAATTGGGTTAAGCGACATTTGGCGCGAGGCAATAATGTTAGGATTTAAATATTTCAGATATATATCAATAGTTTAAACTTAATTAAAAATAAATTTTAAAATAACAAGATTATAACGAGTCAATTATTTTATTTTCATTTTGTTATTCCTGTAAATCTACACATTGTCTCTCACGACAATTGAATTTATAACCGATAACATGAAGGTATTATATTTTCTAATAGTATATGTTGATTTGTCTTTTCAATCAAGCGGCTATATCAATAAGTACATAAATTAGAAATAACTAATTATCATATTAGCAATAACAACTAATAAATTATTATTAACTACAATGCTCAACTTTGGATTGTACAAGCTCAAATTAAGTTCACTCTTTTGTTATGGTTGTAGAAAATAATAAATAAATCATTCATTAAAATCTTTCAATCTTTCATTCATTAGATTGTTCATTCATTCAAATTGTTCATTCATTCATTCATTACTGTTGTTATACTTAATTTTGGTATCTGGTCATTCTAATTCATTGAAAGACGAGCTTGGATATGCTGAGATATGTAATTATTATTGGTTGCAGATGTTATTACTGATGTCTTGTTTTTTATTATTATGTCCTTATACATTCTTATATTATTTTCCTGTTTAAAACATCTTTAACCAAACTTACGTAATAAAATTACCATTAAAACCATTGTAACATGTAATAGGGTATATAATATTATTGTGTTGTCTCTACCCGGACAAAGGCGAGCGTGTAATTCAAACTCTACGCTGCTCTAGCACGCACCTCTGCATAACTCTGTAATCCCGCGCCGCTCTCTCTTACAAAGTATGAGGGCTCCGATATTTACGAGTACCTTTGGTTGGATTGCTCACTAAAAATGTTTAAGTATTTGCATAGAATGAAAATGTTCTATGCCAAAGTGAATACATTATTAATATATAAAAGACAAACAAAGTCAAATATATATATCTCTCTTTTAATAGGACCATCATATGCACTTTTTATTCGTCAAAAAATGTATGAGTATACATTTGATAATTAAAATTTTACCCAAATGACCTATGACTCTGACCAATAGTGTTTTAGGAGACTTTTTAATAAATTGTTTTACTTTAATACTAGTCTGCCGGCACCAGACGGGTCTTATAACTAAATTTATAGCAGGTTCATTACGTGAGCCACCAGAACAGAACCTGCAAGAAAAACTGACTGACTGATGGTGATAACATTTTTTTGGTCTAAATGGTTGTTACGGACATCAGACATCAGATGAATGAAATATGTAATATTGCAATACATATATTCAATATCCAGACACAGAACAAACACAAATATTATCATATAAATATTTGTCCTGGGTGGTGATCGAACCCACGACTCTTGACGCACGGGATAGGATCACTACCGTCTGCGTCATCGGGCCCGTCATAAAGCACTAGTATTAGAAAGTAAAATATTTTATCGGTTACCTTTGAATATACATTCTTTATGAACCACCAGAACAATAAAACGAACTTACATACATTATGGACCAGCAAAGGTAATAAATTAGAGGTCTCATAACTTAACGAATATTGTCTATGACGTTTGTAGACATAGACAATATTGAGTTACACAATATCTGTATTGGTACCTCACTTACGCCTATACTTACCACCAAACATCACATTACTGAGAACTCCGTTTAAAAGATGAGGGAAGAAGTGAAAATAATGTGACGTATCTTCAATTCACAAGGTCGGCAATACGCTAATGATATCTTTGAGATAAAATACTAACTTGCTAACATATAAAAATCCTGTAATATATTTAGGTGCCTTAGAAGGGAATACAAAAAATTTTAAAAACATTACCTATGCTACTAATTGTAATACTCTAACGACTAGTCGCTAGGCTAGCCTCGGTTTCGCACGAGTGCAAAGTTGGTAAACAAAATTGTTATTGTGAGTTATTTCTAAGAGAATAATAGACATATGCCAGCGCGGACTTTTTTACAAACTTTTTTAATATGTACAGTCTGCGGGTATCAGACGAGTTCTAAACTAAGTTTACCGCAGGTTCATTACCTTAGTCACCAGAAAAAAACCTGCAATCGAATCGTAAAAAGGAATTAATTATACATCTTTACTTCCCTAACTTATCACTATGTTTATAGTTAAAATTACGTTCAGTATCAAGAAAATAAACCTGGATGTATTAGCAAATTCAATTGATAAAACGACAGTTCGTGAGACTCCATCTTACAAAATGGAATTTCTTGTCAACATGCCATCATTATGTTTGAACATTATCGTTACAAGAAACTAATCCTCACCGGGCATACACTAACAATTAATATAAATTTGTCAGAAGCTAAAATAATTATAAATTAAGCAAGCAAGCTAAGTGGTTCCTTGGGTCAATAAATAATTTTAGCTAACAACAGCGTCAAAGGAGTATTATATTACTATAATCCACTTGCTAACCAGAGAGATTATCCTATAATAGAAATTGTGAGATAAAATTTAATGTAATCCAGAGAATGCAGTAACAGCCTTTCGCATAAAGTATGGACTTAGCTGGACGGGGCTTGGATCGCGTTTGCAATAACCGACACGATATCGGAGAGGGCGCTCGTCTGACACATTACTACAAACTTGTTGATAGATAGAGAGGTTATTCTGACGTTACCTCCAGCATCATCAGAGGAAATTCTCGACATTATAAGAGCACGTATGAGCTAACACTCAAACTCTTTTAAGTCCATTACTTTCCGATACTAGTTAGGTTAAGCACAAGAAAGAAAAGAACAGACAAACAGGCACATTTTGTTTGATTTTAAACAATTCTTGGATTAACAAAAACATACATCACACACCTCATTAATCTGTTAAAATTGGATGACATATTTTAAATTTAATGTTTAAAAACTGTTGATAGAGATGTATATATCGATCTACAGCAATGCACATATTAATAAGGGAATGCATTTTTTTATTGGTCTTGTAGTATCTGTAATTACGCTCAAGAATCAACACTTACAAATATTGATTTTTATATAACTTGATCTTTACAAATAAAAACAAGTGATAATAACATATTTTATATAAAATTTTATACATAGCATTTAAAATAAAAATCATGCCTTTACTCTAACCAATCTCCAAGACTTGAGCGATTTTCAATCCTATTCCTATTCAATTACAATTTAATCAATAAAATCAAACACAAACTCGAACACGCATTAAATATTCAAATTCCACACAAACATTTACCAAATGCCATCGCTGAATTATTCAAAAGTTACAATATATCACATGAATTATATTTTTCCATCTCACATTAGCCTAAAGCCGTCATACAGGTCCATTCTGCTGTCAGGGCAACTATCGCCTTTCTAAGGTTAATTCATTAGACGAAATATTTGACATTTGCGACGCCCACGGCCCTCGACGAGATACACGATATGTGTGAATTATGGGTGTTTACGGTGGACTACATCGATCTTATTTGCACAAATGTGTTTAGCATTTCTAAGCAAAAACTTAAAGAATGCTGATGACCTGACGATTGCTCGGGTTTGACGTATTTGTACGCAGTCTATCTATCATATATCTGGATGCAGGATATATGTATTTCGGTAAATATTTTTTATACTTCTGTTGTCTGATCTATGCAGAATATATAAGTGCTTTAAGCTGCTTATCACGAAGTCAAGTCAATGTATGAGAAGTGGTGTGAATTATTATTAATAATAATAATACGCCAAATCCACTACAACTATCATTAGGAACATTTATTTTTTCATCATCATCATAGGAACTGTAAAAGGACCACTGGCAGGCATAGATCGATTCCCAACAAACGGGATTTTTTTTTTTTTTTTTTTTCCATAACCGATGGGTACGGGTATGGGATTCCATAGGCGATGGGTACGCGCAGTGGTCGTCGCAGAACGTAAAGTGCAATTTGGTGGTAAAAAAGGTAAGACTGAGGTATATAAGTGCTTGGAATTTAAAAATAGAAGGTTATAAGAATAGAATATATAATAAGAAGGTTAGTTAGCACCTAGCCCGGCATTTGCAATTTTTAAAAGTTCATCGACCCGTGGGCTACCATAAAATAGTAATCTATGTAGCCGTTGTTCTTGTAACAGGTATCGTAAAAGTTCAAAGTTATGTATCATACCCGACGGATGGTGGTATATCCATCAGAAACAGTGTAGCTCAAATACACAGATCGGAGATGTGCAGCAGCAGCAACCCCGTCGCGAATACTGCCCTCTGTGATAGCCAAGACGCTTGCCAAGCGCGACAATTACGGCTGAAATTTCCACTTTCTTGAGAAGGCCTACGTCCAACAATTGCAAATGTAAGCAGGAACTATAATGCATTTTATTTTCACCCATACATCACCCATTCCAAAAGTTGTTTAAGTAAGTTCAATATGGCGGCGTGTATACCACTGCGCTTTGAGTTCCTCATTTTACATTATGGAATAAATGTCATTCTTATACAATAAATGTCAAAAATTAGTTTATTTCGTTTCCACGGCCGCCGGGCGGCGCCACCGGCTATGGAGAAAACGACAATTCAACGCGGCGATGAAATATGCTTTAGAGAATGCGTACGCTGAATTTATGCCTACAAATATTTTAAATTTAGAGAAAAAATTTAAATGTAAATGGAGTATTATATATATAGATGCTTTAATCTGAAAAAAATTGTCAAATCTTAACAATTTATAGCGAACTCGTTAAATGACATATTTAAAAATCGATATTTCAGTTACCCTTGCGGCGGGAGTCTGCAACATGAAATAAATAAAAAAATATATAGTTTTAAAAATCTACTAGTATTCTCTTTTAATCATTATTTTCAAATTGTTTTAAAAAAAATATTTTTCTTTGATATATTTTAAAAGCGAGATTTTTTAATAATTTAATTAAAATTTTCACTTTTTAGTTTTATTCATTGTTATATAATATTATCTAGATGAATACTTAAGCTAGAAATTAGGTAGACGGTACGCGAAGGCTGCATGGTCTCATTTTCTCTTACACAGAGGAATTCCATACATTCCGCAGATCCAGATCAGGATAATGACATAATCTTATAGAAATATTGTATTAGCACCGATTTTTTATGTGTCCTAAGTTTTAATTATACCTATCCATCTAAAGTAGGTCAAAATCGACTTGGAATAGGTATTTTTATAACCATAAATTAAAAAATAATTATCTGTTTGTAATATAATAGAACGGATTTTTGCTAAATGCAATACATACATGAAGTGGATATGAGTTGCAGGGACCAGTACAACGTCAACAGTGACAACTTTCGTGAGATACCGATCGTGTAGAATGGTATTCCCTGTACCAGGTATCGTAAGAGGTGACTGAGGTTCCAGATCATATAGATGGCGGTATATCCAACTGAAACAATGTAGCTCGAATGCATCCCCGTCACGAAAACTGCCCAAGCCAACACGCTTGCCCAACACGGCAATTATGGGAAAATTTTCCCTTTTCTTGGGGGCGCCTATGTCTAGCAGTGGACTTACAATGGCTGATATGATGATGGTGACAAGCTTCTTCTCTTTAAATGAAACTCTTAAGGTTTACGCAAAACAGAAAAGTATCAATAAACCCGACATTTACTTTCGTAACAGTTTACCAACAAATAGTATTTATTATAAACTCACATTCACACCGTCGTTCAAATTCATGTCTTCCTTTAATTTCTCAAAGATCTTGACGTATTCTTTCATTCATGCTTGCAATGTCGACATTATTGTCACCGTATTAAGGTCTAAAATTGATGGGTTCATGACATTGACACTTCTTAGGTGCGAAGCGTGGGAGGTTTCTAGAACACAGGCTGTGTCAAAAATGATTGATGCGAGTTATTCCCCACGTTTGAGGGACCAGGAAATGCTAGGTTATTTATAGGGCCTAGTATGTTGTAATCCATCTCATTCTGACAAAATACTAGTTCACGTCAAAGGTTTGGTAAAATTGCATGCATTGATACGGAACTCGCCATTACATTTCTCGAATTTTCTGTGGAACAACAGCAATTTCAATCCACCCACTTACTAATCTAAATTTCACTCACCCACCGGAAAAGAACATAACTTTTAGAGCATAGCTGCTCTTTCAGACAGGATTAAAAAGGGGTGTCAATGTTTGTATGAAATTTATATTATTTTAATAGTAGGATTTTCAATTAAATTTTCACTTGTCAATACTTCCAATTTATAGAAACGAAAATGTAGTTAATTACTTTTCTGAACAACCCATACATACCGTGCAATAAGGGGTTTAAGTATGTATAGAAAGTCCATTTTGTTTAAGACTATCGACTCCAAATTCACATAACAGAATACCCTTTAATAAAATGAATTCAAGATTAGAAATAATATTTAAAATTACCCTTTTTGAGTAAAACTTAAGGTCGCAGGTTTATTTAAAACTTAGTTTGAATTAGCGATTTACAAGTTACGTTAAATATTGTATTTTTGGTATTTTGTTGTTGTAAAACGACTATTGGAGGTTAGTGGTAACTACCCCTGTAGTAGGTGTCGTAAGAGGGGACTAAGGTACCAGAACTGACAGATGGCGGTATATCCATCCAGAACAGTGTACCTCAAAGCACAGGGTAGCAGAATCACCGCCGCGAAAGCTGCAGTAAATTTCCGAAATTTTCCACTGTATTTTATTTGTTATATTGTTAACATAAAGTTTGTAATTTTAGTTCATTTAAGAAGGAATATCAGGTATGTGACAATTTTATTATCTCAAAACAAAGTCCATAAAACTTTATTTCAATATCCCTTCCACAATAAAGAACAGATCAGCGCCTAGAACTGACTATTGTAAGAAGGCGGTACTGTTTGGAGGAGCACATTCTATATGCTACCTGACATCGTAACAGAGTTTGAAAACAAGTCGAGTGCCGGCTAATTATTATTTTTTAAACTATCATAAATTCTATTTCTCATTGTAATTCAAATGTAAATTTCGTATAAGAATAAAGATCATTCAACTTGATTTAAAAACAAGTCGACAGAGAACCATCACCCTGTGTCGACAAGGACGCATGCGCGCGTGGGCGGGCGCAGATTTACATAGAATAAATATTGTACCTCAGCCCGCTCCCGCGCCCCGCGCCCCACACCAGCCACATTGTTCGCGCCTGGAATTTCGCGGGTTTCCCCATTCTTTCGATACCTGTTGTCTGCCATCTGTTTTTATTTGAATATCATGTTTATTATTAGTTATTGTTGTGATTTGTTGTGGTTGTTTGTTTAAACTGCTCGCTTGATACGCTAACGGTTATCTGATATACAACATTCTCGTGTCACAATGTTAGTTACCATATTCCTCCGAAACGGCTTGACTGATTCTTATGAAATTTTATATGCATATTAAGTAGGTCTGAGAATTGGCTACTGTCTATTATTAATACCCCTAAGTGATAAAAGTTATAACACTAACATTATTTTTAAATTTTTTCGGTCATATATTATATTTATACATATATCATATATATATTTTCAGACTTCTAACACCATACCCTATTTTTAATAGTCGTTTTAGTAATTTTATCATTTGATATTATTTATATGGCAGAACAGCGTTTGCCGGTACAGCTATTTTAGAATAATATTTACATAACATCTCATACATTGTCCTGACTCCGTGATAAGTCGCTTATAGCACTTGTGTTTACAGACATCAGACAACAGATGAATCACAAATATAATTCCTTAATACATATTTTTAACACGAAGACACAGGACATACACAAATATACATAATCATATAAATATATATTCTGGGTCGGGATCGAATCCACGTCCCCTAACATATAAGACACGATCACTACCATCTGCGCCACCGGGCCCATCATTTGAATTTAATAACCCTAATTGTAATATGTGTTGTAATAGGTATTCCAGTTAAAGTAAATTTTTCAAAGCTATAGTTATCAACAAACATTTACGGATTCATAGAAATGATATCAAAAACGATTTTAAAATAAATTCTTAGGTAATTAAATTAATAACCGATAGCTCATTCAGTGGTGTTCCTATCATGTTCGCCAAAGGTTCTTGGTGGGATTCGATCCCCACTAATGATAAATGTTTATGTGACGAATATTGTGTTTTTGCTCCGTGTCGGAGTATTTAATATGTATTTAAATATTCTATTTGTTGTACATTATTTCATTGATATAAAACTCATGTAGAGTTAAGTAATTTTTGAATTATTGAGTTACAAATAAATTTCAAAATGTTGATAGATTTGAAAATTATGGGCAAAATATCTTCCTACTAGCAGAGGCGTAAGTCCAGCAGTGAACTTCCAATGGCTGGTATAAAGAGTAGGTATAAAGCAAAAGGCAATTATGCAGATCTACCCTCTGAGAGCTACAGGTATAAAATAAATTAAAACGTTTTTTTATACCACTCCTCAACACACCTCAAACAATTATTCTGAAAACGTTCACACACATTCAATTACAAAAGATGATGCACTTTTCCAGCCAGTAATCTCCTACCAAACCACAGAGCTATAAATCCCGCAGAACCGTCACCTAGTTAACGAACTAATTCACCGTCACCCGCCATATATCTCTGCGGGTCGCGTTAATCACAAGCGACAAGTGCCCATGGCGCGGCGCATTACTCATACCAGCGCGTGCGCATAAATCTGGCACGGTTATTAAACTGGCTAACAATGACATTTGATAATGTTCGCGGCGCTTCTGATATCTAATTGGTGGCTTTGCATTAGTGTGATTTAAGTTTTCATTACATACAAGGACATATATCCATTTATAATATACAATTATATTTAATCACGGGCCAGGTGGAGCAGATGGTAGTGATCCCATTTTATGTGCCAAGGGTCGTGGGCTCAATCTCCACTAAGGGCAAACATTTAAAAGATTTTAATTGTGTTTATGCTGTTTGGGAGTTAAGAATAGGTATTTTAATATTACATTTGTGTAGTATTGTCAAATGACCTCTACACAAGTGCTTTAAGCGACTTACCTTGGTGTCATCACAATGTATGAGATATTTATGAAAATTATTTATAGTTTATGTCATATACTGGTCACCATATTAAATATGTTAAATTTTTAAAACAAACCACATTTTAACTTTAATCTTCAATCATTTATAACACCCTTTTGTTTAACGATTTTGATGATTAGATATACTAATTATAGTATTACTCTAGCCAGTGATGACTCTGACCTTATGACCCCATAAGAGTCATTTGAATAACCCATTGAATTACCATCTGTAAATCTAGTCTGCCGACACCAGGTATGTCTAGAATTAAGTTAACCACCAAAGAGTATGTAATAAAAACTGGCGATGAAAAAGGTCACTTCAACTTAACAAAACGCGTTACTAGAACAAAATCCTCAACGGTTTCTATCGTCATTTAAACAATCATATTTTAAACTTCCAAATTCGAACGCCCCATCGAAAGTCGTGCAGCGTGTAAAGGAAACAATAATATTTACTATGAATTATAAATCAAGCACGAGCACAGCAATTACATTTTCGTTCAGAAACAAGCGCACAATTATAAAATCATCAACGCCATCTGTCCGTTCAGAAATTACAACAGTTATACAATCTGATAGACTAATTTAATTATGATCAGACGCCAATTATGGAGGCGTAGAACATAGAAATATTGGAATTGTGTGGGAGGTTCTTACGCCTGTTTGCTGCTGTTTAGTATCAAATGACAAACTGGCTTATTTACAAATTCTATTAGTAGATTTGATTAATTACTGGGACCGTTTCTGAACGGTGGCAGTAAACGGTTTATCGAATAACGTTTCTTTTTGACACCATATGGTTATTTAATCATCAAAATGTTTATCATTATCATTACAATAAACGCAGAAATTCCATTGCCGGCCAAAAGTTCCTCAAAAAGAAATTTGCCTACATTTTGACGCTGGGTAGATGTATACTGTACGTCAAAAAGTGTACATACATTATATTCTGTTAAGTATTAGAAACCTTACATAAATGAAGTCAAATAGACATGATACAGCCAAGGAAACTTGCTAAATCCTTAAGTATTGCACACGAGGTAGACCTAATACAAAGATAATCTGCAATCTGAGGTACCAATGTACCTTAAATTTACCTACTTCGCATTGCTGTGTTCCATTTTGAAGGGTGAGAAAGGCAGTGAAACTACTATATGTGATATTGTATGTAAAGTTCACAAGACTGGTGATATCTTTGTAATGATATGAGCGTCTATAGGATGCGGTCACATTTTTCATCAAACGGACCGTATGCCTGTTTTCTGACTTCATAACATAAAATAATAAATAGTATCTTATCACACCAAATAAATATTGTGCATCTGCAGTAAAAAGAATTATACTAAATTAAAGCATGAATTGGTGTGTCAAATTTCTACTTACATTTCACGATCCGCTGCTAATAAATCTTATGGGTATTGGGCTTGATTTTGAGGACAGTGTTTTTATTTTCAATTGAAAATATATTTTTTTTATATTTGCGTACAAAGTTGCCGATATGTTCACGAATTTATTTTCAGCAATGTTTCTATGGAAATAAGATATTTTTTACCACATTGAAACGTAGTCTATGTGTTAATCTAATTCGTCAGCTAGAGTGGTGGAATCGCAGAGCTTGCACCATCGGTACAGGAATGCTGTTTCTTATGCCCTTTTTGTTACATTTAAACTACGCTATTTCAGGATGCTACAACGCAATCTGGTTGTCTTAATTTTGTGATAAGTCGCTTGAACACTTGTGTTACGGACATCAGACAGCAGAAACAGAACAGACATATATATCACCATAATAATATTTATCCTGGGTGGAAATTGATCCCTATTCAGGACAAAGACATAGTCAGGATCAATATCATCAGCTCCATCAGGCCTTTCAACCTTAGTCGCCTCTTATGACACCTGGTATTTTCCTTTTGATCTCTTTAATTATTACTGTAATTAGATTTACAAGTTATAAAGTATTTAACCGAATCTGTCGTAAATTGCTGCAGTACCTATAAAATGCTTAATTACATCATAGCCGGACTAAAACCCACACAATAAACCAAAGTGGTATTTGCCAGTACAAGTAAATTACAGAGAGTGTTGGGGCCAGGCCGCACTAATTGTGGAGCCCTCGGGCTGTGGTGACCACAAATTTATAGCCCGGCGACTTAGGGAGGCATGTTTTGAAATAACATAATTGCTTGTGAGGGTGTAACTATATTGGAAACGCACTACGAGTACAGTTACGATAACTAAAACAGTGTTTTCAAGGCCACTTATTTTATCAACAAACACAGATTCATCATCTTCATAACAGCCATAAAAAGTCAGCTAGACATTGACCTCCCCAAGAAAGGGGGAATTTTCACATGAGGGAGACCTCATACAAAAAGTCGTCTGCATTGGTATCTCACTCTCACTTGTTTCTACTTTGAATTTGCTGGGTAATGTGGCATAATATCCTTAAGTAACAAAGTTGGCAATGCGTTAGTAACATCACAAGAGTCTATTAGCCATGAGTTTCCGGTTAGCCGTGAGGTTCCGGCAGAGTAGAATAGTACCACCCACTGTACCAGGTGTCGTAAGAGGCCCCAGAACCGACAGATGGCGGTATATCCATCCAAAATAGTGTTGCTCAAATGCACAGGGCGGGGATGGGCAGCAGCACCCCCGTTGCGAAAGCCGCGTGCTGCGATTGCCAACACGCTTCCCCAGAGCGGTAATTATGGGCAAAATTTTCCCTTTCTTAGGGAGGCCTATGTCCATCAGTGGACATCAAACGGATGTTATGATGATGATGATGATGAAAGGGGTTAAACGGGGGTGAAAACTTAGTATGAAAGTTTTACAACTCAATGCGGGTAGAGCCACGAGGCGGCGCTAGTTCGGTAAAAATCTTTGTCTGTCTGTCTGCTAGATATGCTTTTAAGAGGTAACTGATGTTTAGATTTCGAATAAAAAACCAAATGTAAAATTAAGCCTACACGAATTAAACAAAGAAATATTTTTTCACTACATCTCATACATTGACTTGTCTCTGATAAGTCGCTTTTATATCACTAGTGTTATGGACTTTAAATAACAGAGGAATCACAAATATAATACTCAAATACATATATTTACACAGAGACAGAACAAAAACAAATATTGCATGTAAATATTTGACAGCTACCTGCCAGTGAAAAGTCGCATCAAAATCGGTCAAGCCGTTACAGAGATTATCTCAAACAAACAGTCAAAATTATTAAAAAAAAATACATTATGTTATATAAACCGTGTATACATTGATATGCATTTAGTAAAAGGCAACATCAAATTTAATGTTAAAAACAGACACTCCAGTTTTATTTATGTGTATTGATTCTTTTTCATTGTGTTGACATTACTAATAGAATCCAAGCCAATTATTTCCCTCTCTATAGCTCACGGTGCTTCTTTGACTCGGTTGATAGGGTGCATAATAAAAGACCACATTACAAGTTTTCTTTGTACGAGAATTATAAAAAAACGTAATTGAATTCATGATTCAACTTAATTTCATGGTCAATTATAGCCCTCTTTAATTTCCCGCGAACTGGGACGTAATAAACGAACGGCCTGAACAAAATATGAACTTCTTAAGGATAATAAAGATAGCGATGAACAGTATCATTATTGTTTCCAGGTATTACTTAGCAAATGGCAATGCGATAAAGGCCATCAACACCTTTTAATAGGGGTCCGTACCTTTAGAATAAGACTCCCTTAGTTTTTAATGAAATAAACATATAAGATTATTTTTACAGTTTTTGGAATTTTTTTTATAACACCATGTCGACAAACAAGCATACAGTCCGCATAGTAAGCTTTACCTTAAACAGTTTCACATTAATCAGAAATTTCACTGCCTTTCTCATCCTTTTACCGTAGTCACATTATACAGAAATTTCACTGCCTTTCTCATCCTTCAAACCGGAACTCAGCTATGCAAATGCAATTTAGCGTTACATATAAGTGAGAGTGAAGTATCAATGCAAACGACCTTTTCATGTGGTCTACCCTGTGTGAAAGGCTCCAAGGTGCGGTTGATTTAACATATATATATATTTTTTGCGGTTTGTTGCTTTTTTTAGGCCATATATAAACGAGTAGACGTAGACACGCCTCAAATGTGACCTTTACTGAAAAATACTTGAGCACTTGTGATATTATCACTTATTTATAGTGCAATTCATTTAGACTCTGTCACAGTTCTTGAATGTACCACTGTCAAGTAACGCATAGTTACTTCGTAAATTTATATCAGCTAATTGTGTTGCTGGTTTTTTATTGACTTATCACGAGTGTAATTACAGATTAATATTTACGACACGAAAGAACTTTACTGTTATATTTTACAAACTTGAAGGCGATAGATAATATTTAAATCATCTTTATTGAAATTTAAAAATACAAAAGTGATTGTTTTCTTGATTCATTACGATTTTGTTTCTCAGAAACAAATACACAATCTTGGTCTAATGCATTTCACTGCAAAATACCACCAGAATTTCAATTTAATAGGCCAATATTTAACTTCTATTTCTCTTATATTTTCTATATATTTTTATTACTTTAAAATATCGTTAGCAGCATTACCATTTTATCCAACTACCTCTGATGGATTTTAAAATTTATATTTTGCTTTTAGACGAAGCCTCATGCATTTTTTTTTATTTGTCACCCTTGTAGGTAATGTCATAGTTATGATCACTACCAAATTAATTTCGGTTTAAAAAATCAAATATAACATTGAAATAAACCAAAAAATTTAAATAATAAGAAGTCATGTGATACAGTGACAAATGAACCTTCAACCGAGTAAAATAAAGAGAAATAAAAAGTTCAAATGAAATTCGGCAAAAAAAAATCAAATGAAAATCAGCAACAAGCATACGGCTGTCGTATGCTTGTTGCTGATTTTCATTTGATTTTTTTTTGCTTTTTTTCATTTGCTGGATAAAAAACTAGACCGCAGCCTATAGACACTCGTATCACAAAGATATCACTAGCGAGTCGCCAACCTTGATAACTTGAGATATCAATATGAACACTGCTCTTTGACGGTAGAAATAGTTGAGAATGAGGGACCAAAGCACACGACATCTGTACGATTAATATATAGATAATAATAAACCTGTAGTAATATGGAACACTCCAATTGCTAGCCTTACTCAGACTTTTCATCATTTTAGCGTGCAGTGTCCACAAGTCCACAATTCCGCTTATATCACGCGCATAAATTAAGAAATAATAGTAACAGATCCGGCATTGACATAAAATTAAGTTAAAATGGCTATACAAATAGCAATTACTGTTACTAAGAAGCCGCGGTCCCTTCGGAAGTAATTCGCATTTTGTCGAAGAGAAAAAAAAACGCTTAGGCCAGCTATGTTTTTTCCCCATTCGCCGGCAATACTCAGTAATGTAACATTACTACGTAAGCGATGTCACAACATTGTTACATTGCACATATTTAGTGAACCATCCCGCTATACTCCATGGAGTACCGGTAAAGTAGAATAGTAACCCCTGTGCCAGGTGTCGTAAGAGATATCCACCTGAAACAGCACAACTTAAATGCTACAGGGTGGGGATAGGCAGCAGTATCCGCGTCACGAAGTTGTGTTCTGCGATTGCCACCACGCCTGCCCAGCGCAGCAGTTATGAGTAAGAATCCCCCTATCAGGGGGAGGCTAATGTCTAATAGTGGACTTAAGGCTGATATGATGATACTCCGGAGTTGTCAGCCTCAAAGCCGTGGAGGTAAGACGAGTCGTCTTCCTGGCCAGCAACATATTGAACATTTATATGTTACAACCCGCCCCAACTTTGCACGGGTGCACCCAAGAAGATTAAAAATGGTTAATGCTTAATAATAATGCTTATTCGCTATCATAATTAGATTTTACTCCGACCTTATCAGATTGTCTTTTCCATGACCAGGTAATATGGATCGCCTATGCCTTATACGTTGTATAAACTCAAAATAATATAATGATCACGATTCTAGAAACATCAATATATAATCCAAATGTCAAATTATTTCTGAAAATTTTAACAGACATGTACAGAAATGTTTTCCTTCCTAATAAGCGAATCGTGGACCCTTATGCGATCATTTAAGTCAATTTCAAAAGGTCTACATAAAATTACAGTATTTTATAACTTAACAATGAACACTTCTTTTGATACTTTTTTCTTTTTCTTAAGAATTTTAAAGCCAGCAAATATTGTAATAACTTATAATTCTATTACTAAAAACAAGAAACAATCGTCCAACACACAATGGATGTCTTCGTAAACATTCTAACATATTATTAACTAATTAGCAGTTAACTAACTGTATACTGAAGTATGCTGACATTCTTCATAGAAATCCGCATATATTAGGAGGTCGTTGAAGAATAAGCAGAAATATAGTTATAGGAAATTGAACATGGGATAGTTTATATGCTAGTTACCCCCGAATGAATTCCTTTTTTTACCAATAGCAAGTTAGTGAGCGTGCTATGACGGGCGCACAAGTTAGGGTCACTACCATCTGCGCTAACTTGGTGATGCCAAAAATAAGAAGACTAAGAAGTTTACACGTATTTACGTATTTAAATTTTTACACATCTTAAATACTTGTGGTAGATCAAATGCCAACTCGTAGGTTACCTACATTATTTGAACTCATATAATGTCTCAATTTCTATTTAATTTTATTAATCTAATCTAATTACGTAGAAGTGATAAAAATCACTTTAGCGCAGCTAATTCTCTCGTCAGCTTAATAACAAGTACATAGCAACTTTACAATGCAAATTTTATTAATTTGAAATTCAAACAGTTTGCCGAAAAGATATTCGTAACAGATAACTTGCAGTAAATTGCTGGTAAAATTAGCGTTGGAAGTTGATCCGTATCGGATATTATTGCTTAAATGCTATTGGAATATTTTATTATTTCGTCTTAAATACTTGTAATTGGAACACTTAAGACAAACTAGCTTAATTAAATGTAATGTACGATACTGAAATTAAAAACAAATATCATTACTGCTGAGTATTTTCAAAGGTATTTATTATGTAAATTTACTAACAAAATACAGGATAAATTAAAAGAAATAAAAAAGTGCTTTATAAAATACATGTAAAATCTCCTTCTTTACCGGGCCAGTTTATTGAAAAATGACTGAAATTCAGAATACCATAACCAATATATAACGGAACAACAATCATAGATTGAATTTAATATAATATAAAATTAAATAGGACAGTGATATGCTATATACCCGTCGAAAAACTACACTCTGCGTTTGCCACTACATCTGCCCAGCGTTGTAATTGTGGGCCAAATTTGCCCTTTCTCAAAGCGCATGTCTAGAGAATATGACAGTTGCGGATCGCGTCTTACTTAATAGTACTTATTTGCTAACGTTCATATATTCTATTGTTTGTAATATACCATGGGACAATCTGCAATAGACCGCAGAAATATGTTCAATGCTCTCTGAAGGACTGACATGTTAGAATCGCTGGCGCTTTTTACGCCATACATACATTTTATAAATCAGAAGTTTGTCGTCATTTGAAAGTCATGTTATGGCCCAACAACTCTTCAACCCAACAACTCTTTTCTGTGTCAACTCTTCTCTTTTTACCCGATTTCTTCTGTTGCTGTAGTGTCATTTATTTGGCCTGTTTTTTATATGATGTGAGGAACAGGCTATTCAGTAAGGACAGGCTTAACACTCACTTTACTTCCAACAGAAGAGCTCCTAGGTCGGTCGAAGAAGTTATAATGAAATACTAGCTGAAAAGCCTTTTTTAGTTTTGATTGAGCATAGTCTTCGGTGTCATTAAACAGGATTCACTGCTTCGGGTGGATATCTTGGAGGTAATATGTCATATTACTCAGTAATTTTAAAACCAGTACCAATAACTTCGAAAAGGGAAAATCCACCGCTCTAATTGCAATTCAATGAACCTCTACCAATTAAGATTGGCACTGATGGTGTTTCCCGATAATTTAGTGTTAGCAACTCCAGTTAAGGTCATCGCATTCGACCGTAATGTGAATTAATTGTGCATAAACCCTGTTGAGATTGCAGCTTGTCCCCGCGGGCGCTAGGAATGCCTCAAGGGAGACCCCAGTACAGGACTCTGGTTGATATATAGCCGTCATAATTCCAACTTTATGTACATGAAATAAGGTTGAAGCCATTAAAAGTCAACCCGTTACGTGTCATGAAGGTAATGGATCATAATGAATTCAAAACTACATAAAGAAATGAAGAAAGTCATTCATACTAATATCCTAGGTGCAAAAGTATCATTGTCTGCAAGTCAGTCGATTCCACGTGAACATAACCCCGGAAGAATTCGGAAGATATTTGGCGTATGTTACATATATAAATACACAAGATACCACTTGCGTATATAACAAAATATATCAGTTAACAGAGGATTTACAAATGTTAAACTTAACACATACTTCCCATCTAGACACAAAATAAGCACAACTATAAAAATAAACCCCAAAATCAAAAGTTCGATTAACCCTCTAGAGGTTATTTTAAGTATCATGAGCTAAAACTCGAATTAAAATATAAATACACACGTAAAATTATCTTATTAAGTCAATTCTCCAGTTTCAATTTAAGCCTTATCCTTTTCTTCGTTGGAAAATCGTATGCACATTTAAAATCTAAAAGAAGCAAAAATACCGCACCATTTCTGGGATGATATGTACGTGAAATTCCTCGCAATTTATTCGAATCCCACCACCTGATCAATAAAAAGGTTTGGTTAAAAATTCGTAGATCAAGCCAGTACACACAGATAAATCATTCTAAGGATGCGCCGTCTGCATATATGACGTCTTCAACCACGTTCCCAACTGTCATAAACAGGCGAAGAGAACGTAATTGATTGATATTGTACCAATTCCGCCCCATACCCGGATTCCTTGCAATTATCGCATACCATCGTCCTATGGTTGTGGTCCTATGGTTCTGACACGTAAAAACGTGTCAGAACCAACGCAGTTGTCCTTCATTATAGTATCAAGAAATCTAGAGTTTTTGCACTATGGCATCTTAACAATTCACATATACCATATTGTTCAGATTAAATTATTTCGTCCTGTAAATGGGCACGCGGCTCAAAATGGGAGAATGATTAATTCGCATACTTCAATACAAAATTGTCTATTCATACGTTTTTAACAAAATAACGAACAGACCGTAGTCATTGCTCGTGTTTGCATTGCGTTACCCAATTTGGCAACAACGCTTTATTGGCAAAATCTGCCGTAGGCTTCTGACATAGACCTACAGATTTCCAATAGCCAATTGCTCCTTTTCGTGGATATACCGCTATCTGTCGGTTCCGGTATCTCAGTCGCCTCTTACGACACCTAATTTTTTTTTATTAAAATTCTACTTCGCCGATATCTTTCAGCCCATTGCAAACATTAATGGAAAAAATTTGCAAAAAGTTTAAATATCAATTAGTTTTCCTAATAAATATAATTATAAAATCATAGCATAGATTAGCCGTGTACCTTCCACTTAATCTGGTGTGGTAAGAGGCGACTAAGGTCCCGGACCAATAGATGGTGATATATCCACCTGATTCAGTGTAGCTCGGATGCACAGAATGGAGATGGGCAACAGCTTCCCTGTAGCGCTCTGTGCCAGCACGGTTGTCCAGCGCGGCAACTGTAAGCAAAATTCCTTCTTTTTTGGGGAGGTCTTTGTCCAGCGAAGGACTTCCAGTGATGCTTGGTTTTTTAACTGAAAGTTGCCTTAGCAATTACGAGAACTTGTGCTACAGGTCTGTACAGCCTTTTGTGCTTTTTCAAATGTATATAAAATGAAACAGGATATTTTTGTTATTTTCTAATATTTATGCGTTCACAGCTCATAATTGCTATATATTAATAACTCATTCTTTGTTTTCATTGTTGTAATTAGGTTAAGAGATCTTGTTATTTTTGAAGGAAATGAAAAAAATATTGTTACAATACTAGTCTTTGCATTCTCGTCATGAGTACGATTGCTGCCAGGTACCGAAACGTCGAACAAAAACTGTAAAAAGTTCAAACAAACCCCATTTTACAGCCGTTAACAAAGTAGTTTTATTGTGGACATTTGATGACAACAAAAACAAAAATGGCGAATGTTGAAAGAGAGTTATAATTGTAGTAAATGGAAAGTGAAGAAGTTACGAAAGTGTTCAAAATAAATAGGCGATAGTACAGCTCGCTTCCCCTAAAGGTCAACATTATATAGCGTCCCCGTTTGCGTGCGTCGTGATCTTATAAAATGATAGCTTATTGAATTTAAAAACATTGTTTTGTCCAGACTATTGTATAGTTTCTATAATTGGATTAATTAATACATTAAATATGTCGGGCCCGATGGCGCAGATGGTAGTGATACCATCTTGTGTGCCAAAGGTCGTGCGTTCGATCCACACCCAAAATAACTATTTGTTCTGGGTTCTGACATATAACAATAAATAATCTGGTATCTGTTATCTGATATCACTGGTATCCGTAACACAACTGTTTTAAGCTAATTATTTCAGAGACAGGTCGTCGGTAAGAGGGTATAGTGTGAAATATTTATATAAAAATAAACTTTTATGTCGAAACCTTCAATCTAACTATATTTTTAAATAAATTTAAGCAAATTTCTACATCTGCCAAAAGCTGAAGAAGGCAGAAAAAAAACAATTGCAAGTATACATGCTTAATTAGCATTTTCATTCTCTAGATTAAATACTCAGATTTAGGTGCAGGTTTGACTCGTGTAGGGGAAAACATAGTCAACGGATGTGTATATATATTACAGACGAAGTACTTAATCCGGATACTATATATACTATTCAACCATTATTTATAATCTCTACTCAATTTACAAAGTGATATATTAATTAATTACAATGTAAAACATCCGAAAAACCACAATGCAAAAAACCTACATATAAATACATTTTGGGAAATAAAATCATTATTTCACAAAATGTATTTATATGAAGGGTCAATTGAAACGAGATGATGGTTAGAGTTGCGACCAGCACGAGCCAATAAAACGAAGCGAGCTTGTCGCGACAGCAGCCTGCGACGTCTTATATCATCACATATTGACCTGATTCCGTGATGAGTAGTGGTGGTAGTTGGTGGGTAAATGGTGGGTCATCATACAACAGCGGAGTCACAAATATAATACTTAAACACAGAACAAACAGACACAGAATAAATAAATATCATCATATAAATATTTCTTCTGGGTGGGGCTCGAACCCACGACCTTTGGCGAGACAGTCACTACCGTCTGTGCCATCGGACCCGTTGCCCGATATATTATCTGTTGAAATATTTCCTGAAACATATTGTGAAATTGTATTATGTCAAATTAATAGTTCTTCAAATGTTTTTTGTAAGATAAACTTTTGTGACATGGAATTATTCACATTACAATGTTATATTTTCGAAAAGAATATGATATCATTATCCGTAATAGAAGTATTTAAACAGAATTAGTGTTTTTGTATCGAATAAACTTAGAAATTTAATAGATTATAATAATTCTTACATTAATATAAAATGAAATTATTAACAAGTGGCATAGGTAACATATTGTATCCTATATTATCACAGAAAGGGCATTCTGTGATTGAAACCGAAGAGCGCTGTCTGCCTAATAATACTGTCTGTCTGTTGAAAAGGGGACGAAGGGTTAAAAGAAGGATAATCGCGCATGCGCACGAAGTCACGGGCACAGCTAGATTAATATAAAGTGATAATTTATTTCTTTGTTTAGACATTTTTTTTATAATACACGTTGTGATGTATAATCACAAACATACGTATTTTGACGTGTTTCACGAATAGACACGATGCGACTCGATCGTTGGCTGCCGGCGTGTGCGGCTACTATACCATTGCGTGTTATGTGCCTACTTCACTTATCTATTGTCGATAATTGGACACTGGACCATTACCGTAATTACAAGCTACTTTCTTTAATCCGACACTATTCACCGACGACGACTAAAAAGTGAAGGCCACGATTAATTAAAATACTGACGGCAACGACAATGCTTTTAATAATAATATCTAATAAATACAAAATACATCTATTAATCTGGCTCCGAGATAAGTAAGTAATCATATATATGATATTTTAATTCATCTCCTCATTCCTGATGGTGTATTCAACACCATCAGGAATGAGGAGATTCCTAACAGAACCAAAGTTACCGACAGTGCCCGGCGGATTACAAGTAAAAGTGGCAGTGAGCACAAAATTTGGTACGCAGAACCGATGGCCGTTTGAGTCGTAAGGTTCCGGAATAGAGATTTTTTTTCTAAAATCATCTCCTAAGGAGGTAAAAGTGGGGTGCAAAGTTAATATGAAAATTCTACATCTTAACGAGGTTAAAAAGGTGAAGCACAGCTAGTAGTATATAATTACTTCCTCTAGATGTAGAAAGAGTTTATAAAAATTGACTGAGCTACCAGGAAGCTACAGATGGAGGAACCTTTACCCATCCGAAGTAGCGTAGGTCAAATATAGCAAAATGGATTTTAATAACTCTATAACCATCACGTGTCGATATCCCATAACAGCCGCCATGACTTGCTCATGTCACAATGTTCCTATTGATGTACATTGGATGCACCATAATTGCATGTACCATTTGGATTTTTACCCACAAAAACAATTTTATTTCTTTAACAACTACTTTCCCATTCTACTCAATTTGACGCACGGAAAGCGATGCTTTCGTTTTCGAACTAAGCCTCTTTTTATGCTTTATAAAAACAGGTTAAGAGCTACTGGTAGCAATTAGTGATGTTAATTCCTTAAGTTGCATCTTAATTCAATACAATCAATTAAGTAAGCTTTCTGTTCGTCATTTATTCTGTGATCAGTCGTGCCTTTTTTTATCACCAGTTCTTTTATTCGAATTAGAATTAGAAATAGAATTCGAGTAATTATATTTTGAGATGAAATATATACAGCTGTGAGGTACCGGAACAATAGAATAGAACCTCCCACTGCACCAGGTGTCGTAAGAGGCGACTAAGGTACCAGAACCGGCGAGAGATGCGGTATATCCATCCAAAACAGTGCAGCTCAAATACACTGGGCAGGGATGTGCAGCATTCCCTTCGCGATGGCTGCTCTCTGCGATTGGTAACACGCTTGCTCAGCGCGGCAATTATGGGCAAAATACCTCCTATCTTGAAGAGGCTTATGTCCAGCAGTGGACTTCCCATGACTGATGTGATGATGATGATGAAGTATATTTTAATAAACTAACGATTTTCTTCTAGTTGTGCCATATAGGCCATATAGATCTATATTAAATCAACAATGTATTTAAGGTATTCAATTGTAACAACAATGTACAATGCAACAATGTATTTAAGGTATGCTGTATTGGTTGAAATTGCTTCGAATGTAAGCCATTAACTGTCGTAAAAATTAAATGAAAAAAAATGTTTCTGTAAGATATCCATAAGAGATAGACATATGCCGTCGCAGAGTTTCCTATAGACATTTTCAATGTGTACAATACTTAGTACATATTTTTTTTAAATCTCATAGGGTTCATCAAAAATAAGAATAAATCTCCACTAATCAATAGATGTTATTATCCATATAAACCTTCATCTTTAATCACTCTTTCTATAAAAAAAACCGCATTAAAATTCTTTGCGTATTTTTAAAGATTTAAGCATACATAAGGATATAGGAACAGAGAAAGTGATTTTGTTCAATACTATGTTGTGTTGTGACTTGAAGATACTATATAACAATATCTAGTCATGTGAAATTACTAGTTAATGTGATATAGTATATGATTAAATTCCTCTCTCACCCTAAACTTTTCGCCGTAAACTTCTCATCTCTCAAGGAAAAAAAACGAAATTTGTAACATAAGCTTTTTTCTTAATACCGTACTGTGGGATTCTTAGATCAGTGTAAATATATAAAGGCTATTGACTTTAAACAGTAGTAAGCAGGCCCGAGACCTCGTTGTTTTAGTGTTAAAATCATAGCAATCGCAATGATTTTAATCGTGATTATCACTTGTTTCTTTTACATTAGGGCAGAGACTAAAACCCGATCCGAAAAGGTCTGATACCCGATCCTTTGCAATATAGAAAGCATTCACTATTTACTTATTAGGCTAATTAAATCACTTGTGTCAAACATAACATCACTGTAAGTCCGTATCAGTCAAAGGAAAGAGAAAATTGTTCACTTGAAAATTTAACACAACATCTCATAAATTTACCTGACTCCCAGATAAGTCTCCCTTCCCCAACCTATACATTTGAGCTCCACTGTCTCGGATGGATATACCGCCATCTGTCGGTTCAGGTACCTTAGTGGTCAGGTATTAGATTAAATATGTAATTACAACAATATTATACACCATAAAAAGGTCTACAAAAAAGTTCACGATGATATACGAGTATGTCCATCTCTCAAAGCAACCATTGTCTTTCTCATTGCACCCGTGCAAAGCCAAGGCGGGTCGCAGATTTTTGTATATAAGGGTATATTTGTTATTATTTATTGCCTTATTTACCTTGAACTCTCGTTAGCAACTATGATATACGCCATAACTGAATATTTTCCAGCAACAAAAACTCGGTGCCGCAGGATAGGGCCGTGGTATGCAATTTTCTAGCGATACTAAGCGAAATTTTATGAGCTCCTACAACTTGTCATTTTGCTGATTATCGTCATTGGTTCGCAACTTGCCCGCAATAAATCGCCTACATCACAGGTCGTTTTGAAACTTATGTCATGTAAATAAGGTTGAGAGTTATAAAACGGGATCGCAGCAAAAATTGTGCTTACCATTATTTTATATCTAGTGATGTTTCTCTGTTAAACAGCTTTTTGTCGACCACACAGGTTGATTTGATAGACTGTTGTCAGAACCCCGATCTTGTTCAGGTTTAGTTAATTATATTATAAATGTTATTAACATACAAATCTTACTACTCTTAAAGTTAACCCTGAGTAACCTTTTTTTTCTTTTACATATTACGAGAAATAATGACTCATTTAAGAAGCCATATTATGCAATACAGTATTTATCCCTATATATATATACACATTCACTGGGGTGAATCTGGGGTGAGTCCCTAATTCACTATTAATGAGTCACGAGGAAATTCTACGCTTTACGCTTCTAGACAAAAATATATACAAAACACTTAATTACAGTGATTTTGCAATGCTACCAATTTAATTCTATATTACAAACTAGTGTAAGAACCATGCACCTAAAATTAATTAAATATCACCCTATTCTTAAATTATTCAAGAATACAAAAAAAATTAAGTCATAAAAAAATCATAATTTTATTGCATGCGTTCTTTTGTGGTTCCATTTTCAAGAAAAATCTGCTTACATTTTACAACATAACGCATTCCTTTATTGGGGATGACAATCGTCATCATCCTAATTATACAGGCTTAAGATACTTGTTGTCTGACTGAGGCAAGAGATTTCCAATAGGACAGGTTCTATATATTTTCCATGCAGCATTATCCAGTAATTTAAATCGGATTATCTGTCAACCTTGTGAATTGAGTAAACTAGCAATTTGCATGCGAATATATTTTTAAGGCTACTTAAAACCGTTATTTTGATAAAATGAGAGTGAGAAGAAGAACATTGTGATTAATCAACTGTTTCTTTTTGTTTACTCAAATGTATCAATTTATTTTGTTTCAGGTAAGACGATTCCTCGAAAAACATGCATTACGTATCAATGGTAAGACTTGTATTTTTTATCATACATATGGCACAATGCATCCCACGCTTTGTTCAAAATATTACTAGTAGTTTGTTTTTATAATTATTTTTCATTTGTGAGAACAAATGAAAAATGATTATTCCGTTATAAAAAATATTTTTATTCTTATTTTGATGTATTTCAAAAGTGTTTTTTTTTACTATATTTTATTTTTCACTTTTTAGTTCGATTTATTGTTAAATAATATTAACTAAATTGGTACTTAAACTGGAAATTAGGTAGACGGTACGACTGCGCAGGCTGCATGGTCTCACTTGATTTAACATGGAGGAATTTCTTACATATAGAGAATCCTTATCAGGATAATGAGATAATTTTATCGAAATGATGTACTGGCACCAATTTTTGATATGTGTACCAAGTTTCAATAAAATCTGTCCGTCGGCTCAAAATCGACTTCGTATCAGTCAACAATCATACACACATAATGCGTGTAAAAAGGATAAGTTGACTGACTGATTGACATTTCAACGCAGTACCTCCACTTTAAGGGTTAGGAACTTGAAATTTTGCACACGGGAAGGAAATGTTCGTGCTAAGTTACTATAAAACTTTGCTGTTTTTTAAAGTAATTCGATTGAAACTCAGGTTAAAAGGTCGTTCCCTTAAAGGTATAAAAATTATAAATTATAAATTTTCTATAAATATAACCTTGTTCTAGCTAGACTATGTCGGGAATATCCCGAGAAATAAAAGATAATTAATAGCCTACGTCATCTTGTACAAAAATCTTTTAAAAACATTGTAGGTATATATGTTGGAGTTACTGCGACGCCAGCGCCGCTAGCGGCAGTGGGCAGAAGTAACGGGACTTCAGCCGACCGCTACGTCATAGACTCCGTCAAACACTTCTAGGTGGCGCTGGCGTCTCTTCGTCGCTAGTGGCACTGGCATCGCAGTAACTTTAAGATATACA
This sequence comes from Heortia vitessoides, assembly GCA_020976665.1. Taxonomy (NCBI): domain Eukaryota; kingdom Metazoa; phylum Arthropoda; class Insecta; order Lepidoptera; family Crambidae; genus Heortia; species Heortia vitessoides. The sequence continues at coordinate 3,713,753 of JACJUM010004390.1, forward strand.
AAATCATACTTTTACACAAACACGAAAATAGGAAAACGTAATTTTATCCAACATTAAAGCTAAAATTTTATCCAACACTAAAATTTTCTTTGTAGAAATTACTCAATAAACTCCTGAGTACGTGTGTATACGTGCCTACTAAAATAGTGATTGGAGTTGAACAGAGTCTCATACAGACATATATTTAAAATGGTTATGGACCTTTTCTAACATATAAATAATAACTCTGTTTTTATTATGTACGTAATGTTTTTGGTATCAATGTTTCCGTATAGAACAGAAATAACTAAATTCTCATAACATCTCATACATTGACATGACTCCGCGATAATTCGCTTAAACTACTTATGTTATGGACGTCAGACAAAAGAGAAATAAGAAATATAAAACTTAAATTTTCATGGCTGGTATCGAACCCACGACCCTTAATCCATAAGATAAGATGGTTATCATCCATCGGGCCATCGGGCCCGTCAAAGAAATGATAGTATTTTTATTAGCTTCGGTCAATCAAATTAATGGTTGCCGTAAGATACAGTGACACCTTTTTTTATTATATAAATGCAAAAGTAACACTGTCTGTCTGTCTGTTACGCTTTCCCGCTTAAACCTTTCAACCGATTTTGATTAAATTTGTATTTTGTAATTTCAAATTCGAAATAAGGGCTGTAAGGGGTCGAAAAAGGGGATGAAAAGTTTTATGGAAGTATTGCTATTTTTGAGCTAGAAATTTAAAACTTATTTTTTAGGCCATTGATTCGATATAAATAAACATGACATTCAAAGTTTATATAAGTTAAGGTAAAGAGATATGATACCCAAAAAAAACTATACTACGCGAACGAAGTTGCGGACACAGCTAATACAAAATATAAAGAAATAAATATAGACCTTAATTTAATCAATGTATATATATATATATATATATATTATTAATTCTAACAATAGCCTACAAACACTAGAAATCGGTTTGTCCATATGTTTTGTACCCTTGTTGCATGATACAAAATACGGTATCGTATTGTGCTAAATCTAAGGAGAGGAATCGACATGCTATATCGGCTGGAGCCGGTTCATTATCAACATATAATGCATCGATAAACTTCTGGTAACACTAAACTGCATACAAACTTACCTCCATCATGGAGCGGGATCTGATACGCCATTTTGGCCGCTTATAGTGATGTGATGATGTACCTACGGATATGTTTTCGGTCACTGCTACACATCATTAAACTATTGTTAAACGGCCTTAAGACGTGGTTTATCTCATTTTTATGTTACGCGTTAATGTTAAATTACGGCAGCCGTACGAAATAGGATGACGTAGTCTGTTTATTTAAAAAGATAAGCTGACTGACATATAAACGCGGAGCTGAAACTGTCAGGGACAGAAAATTAAAATTTTGCACTAGGGTTCTTTTTATAACGCAGGGGAGCACTATGAAAGGAATTTTGAGAATTTTCCCTCTAAAGGGGTGAAACGGGGGCGCAAAGTTACAAACTTTAATGTTTTTGTAATTATTCGAACGATATATATTTTTTTTTAAGGTTAAGGTTTTGCGTTGCAAGTCATGAAATACGTGTAAAATATAAGTCATGACAAATAATTTTAAGTTTTTTTTTCAATCGAATGTTCATTTGATCATTAATAAAACTCCTTCTTATAATAATACGTAAATAAATTAGGATTAAAACTTAAATATCTTCCTTAGCTTTTTTTTTTCTTTCTCGTTTCTTTTAATACATAACTATACATTTTAAGGTTTTTTATACAATGTTACATAAAAAAGATATATCTTTTACATTAAAAATGAAATTACAGATATATATATCTGTAATTTTGGTTGTTTAAACTATTTTAAAAAATATTACAGTTGAACTTAAATAAAAGACCAGAGATCGTCCCTAACACCAGATATAGTTCCGCCTCTATGTTCGGTCGCAGACACATCACTACTGACAACGGGAGTGCAATTGCGGCTCTTTTGATTTAACACGCACCGTTTTTGTAGCGTAATAATGGCTGCCGCGACAGAAATTGGCGGGCCTTTTACGGCGTCGGCGTCAGGCGTCAGGAGCGCTAGATCGGGTCATAGATTAGACGTGTTAATTTGGTTGTAGCTGTTTACCCTGCTCTTTATATTAATAAGATTGTTACAATTAAAGAGATCAGCGATGACTGAGTCATAGCAAAAAACTTTTATACTTTATAAATTACACGTTGATATTTCATAGTTGTCGACTCTGCCTTGTATTGACAAAGGTGATAGATTACAAGAGATCTGCGATGATAGTCCAAAAAAATAGCATTTTTATATTTCATAGATAAATATTTATGTGTGTCAATGTATGAGATATAGTGAATTCAACTTATTGTTGACTTACACCAAAATGGCGTGAGGTACTGGTGGAGTAGAATAGTACCTCCCCTTGTACCAGGTGTTGGAGGAGGCGACTAAGGTACCAGAACCGACAGATGGCGGTATATCCATCTGATACAGTGCAGCTCATTTGGACAGGGCGGGGATGGGCAGTAGCGTCCTCGAAGCAAAGCTGCGATCTGCGATTGTCAACACGTTTGCTCAGCACGGCAATTGTGGGCGAAATTCCACCTTTCTTGGGAAGACCTATGTCCGGCAGTGGACTTCCAATGGCTGATGTGATGATGACACCAAAATAGAGAGTCCAAGCCAATATTTTTTTCCGGTTCCGGTCTTATTTAAATGTTCGCAATAATTTTATACCCCTACTATTCCCTGTTTGTTACGCTTTCCCGCTTAAAAATCTCAACCGATTTTGATGAAACTTGATTTTTGATATAGAGAAAGAACATAGGTTTTTTTAATCCAAAATAAGGGTTGTAAGGGATCGAAAAGGGGGAGAAAAGTTGTATGGAAGTATCGCTATTTTTAGAGCTAGGAACTTTAAACTAATTTTTCTGGCTATTGATTCGATATAATCAATAATATAATATAATATAATCATGACATTCAAAGTTTATATAAATTAAGGTATGGTACCCAAAAAAACTATTCCATGCGGACGAAGTCGCGGGCACAGCTAGTGTTATCATATTTTTATTTCCAATGTTACGTAACTGCTAACTTACCGGCTGTACTTATTCATGCAGTAGCAAGCGCTTCAGTCATTCAAACGCGCATTTGGATTCATTAAGCAGCGCGTTCAACATTTTTGCGTGGTTTTTACACAGTCCAATCTGCCTCCCGCTGAGCTCAGCGTCTGTAACGAGCAATTTGCAGTTACTTTATATCGTGCTTGTCGTCAGATATATTAAGAAATTGAATTATACTGCGTGAAATAGTGTTGATTAATATTGGTGTGTAAGGCGCGCTACTAAATTTGAATTAACTGAGTTTGTGGAGTGCCACAGGGAGCAGTTTTAGGCCCTTTGGGTAAACTTAATGTAAAGTTTAGTTCAATTTAGTGGCATTTGCTTCGACAGTAGATATACACAGTTTAGTAAAGATAACTAAAATCCGGTATTTGTATACTTGTATAAATTAAGCTGGTATATACCTTTGCTACTTTGCCGTGAGGTACCAGTGGAGTTGAAAAGTGCCTTCCTTTGTACCAGGTACCAAGAGGCGGCTAAACTACCAAGACTGACAGACTGGCGGTATACCCATCCGCAACAGTGTAGCTAAAATGCAAAGGGCGAGGATGGGCAGCAGCATCCTTGATGAGAAAGTTGCGATTTGCTATTGCCAACACGCTCGCCCAGCTCGGCAGTTATGCAAAATTCCCTCCTTTTTGGGGAGGCTTATATCCACCAGTGGACTTCCAATAGCTGATTTGATGATGATGATATCCTTACTAGTATTATAAACGAGAAAGTTTGTGAGTTTGTTACTCTTTAATGGAAAAATAGAAACAGAGATATCGATAATCTGAAGTAACGCATAAGCTATTTTTTATCCCGAAAGCAAGTTCCCGTGATCTGGTTGTAGATTTTTCTCTATCTAAAATCGATACGACTATTTGCACAATTAACCTGTCAGGGACCGGCAAAGACTTGTTCCCAGAATAACAAGAGATCCGCCGAGATAAGATAAGAGTAAAGATCTCGCTGACAAAGTCGCGGACATGAACAAGTTCAATAACAAAGGCCGAACCTCGGGATTATTAGAAACATTTACCAAGATCTAAATAGATTTCCTCCGGCATCCGCAGAGTATTCAATTAAGAGCAATACTCCTGTTATTTCGAATGCTCCCCGGGGTGCGGTTCTCGCGTGAAGCAATTAAAATAACTCCGCAACGATTTTGACGAGGAGCCATGAGGGGTAAGAGAAGGGGGGCGTGCGGGTTATCTGTATGTGCTGTAATTAAAATCATTACTTTGTTATTCCTGTTATTGATGACGTACCTATGATTGTGGTTGTAAATTGGATACAATTGACTGAATGTGCAATAGCACTGTTTGGAGTCATAAAATATTCTGACAGTCATTAAAATTTGACATTAAATTAATTATTTTCTTTATATAAACACCATTGCCGTTCAAGTTAAACAAATTAACGCATAAATATGATAAACAAAATGAAGTGTAGAATAGTACCCCCCCCCCCCTGCCCAAACTCCTTGTTATAAAAAGTGACTGTGGTACCAGAACAGACAGGTGGTGTACCCACCTAAAACAGCTTATCTAAAATGCTACAGGGATGGGCAGCAGCATTCCCGTTTCAAAGCTACGCCCTGTGATGGCCACCAACCACATCTTAATTAGGAGCAAAATTTTTTCCCAATCTTAGGAGGCATCAGTGGTGGATTATGTGATTGTTATGATGACCTCAGAGAATACTCTGTAAATCCTTCGCTAACCTACTCTTACTAGGAATCCTAACTTATGCTTCGAATAAACACCATTGAAATGTAACCAAACGTACGAGTATACGCCTTACAAACAAGCGTTTAATTTACGGCAATAACCTGTTGTGGCCATATACAGCTCAATTGCTACCATGATCTTATTCAAATGCGAGTGTGAAAAGCTAGGATTAAAGAAAGATGCCGGTCGCCTGCTGTTTTAATCTATATTTACTTGGGCTGTTCAAAATAGAGGCTGTGTGCTCCCTAAGGCAGGCAGAGTATGAAATATTGTGACTTATGTCATATAACTCAGATCAGATATTATAGATAGGTTTAGAGTCGGTGTTCTTATATGTAGTCTGATGTAAACTACATGTGAACCTAAAAATCATATACGTATCATTTGTAAAAGTTACTTATGTAATATTTATAAATGTAAAAGTAACTGTAAATGTCTGTCTGTCAGTCTGTTACGTTTAAACCTCTCAACCGATTTTAATAAAATTTGGCACAGACAATCTTTAGACCCTGAGAAAGGACATAGTTTATTTTATTTTTCGAAATAAGGGTTGCAATGGGTCAAAAAGGGGGATGAAAAACTTGAAACTTATTTTTCAGGCCATTTATTCGATATAAATAAACATACATAAATAGATATTCAAAGTTTATATAAGTTAAGGTATGGTACCCAAAAAAACTATTCCATGCGGACGAAGTCGCGGGCACAGCTAGTATTATATAGATGAAAGTTTTGATGTTTTGTTAGATTGTTAGATTCTACACCAAAACTACTACTAGATCCAATGAAAAAATATTTATTATTGTTTGTACTGCATTAACACAAAACCTACTGAACTTTTTTATATATGTAAAAAGTTATATTATTAATAAATGATATAGCTAATATTGTAAAATGCTGGATTATATGTATTTGAGATGATTTTTTTCGTGTAAATAACATCTTAAATTCAACGGGCCCGATGGCGCAGATGTTAGTTATCCTATTTTGTGCGGCAGGGTCTTGGGTTCGATTCTCATTTAGAGCAAATATTTTTATGATGATATTTGTGTTTTGTAGTTGTATTTGTTCTGTACCTGAGTGCTAAATATACGTATTTAAGTAGTATATTTGTGATTCCTCTGTTGTCTGGCGTCCGTAATACCAGTGTTTTAAGCGACTTACCAGGGATTCAGGTCAATGTATGAGATGTTGTGGGAATTTATTTATAATTTATTCATTTTTGATCTAGCGCTTTATATGCATTTAGCAATTAAGTAACTTTAAAAAGACATTTGAGAGTTTGTAGGTAATACACCAGCAACATTGATATAATGGCGCTGACATCTCTGCGCAAAAATAACACGAGGAAAAATATGACGTCCGCTAAGTTCTCGGTAGCATAACGATAGTGCAGTCCGGCGGTATGGGAAAGATGCAGGGTTCTTATCCCGCCTAACACCTGAGACAAGTTGTTTTTTTTTTCTCGTAAATAATAACATAAGCTGTATATCATCTTCGTTCATTATATTCTAATAGAAACGGGAACTAACGAGGTGCAACCGTGTAGAACTGCTAGCTTATTAAAGACGAATAAACAATACAATAAAATACACATTTATAAAAATATCAAAATCTTATTTTCTTGTGCATAGATAACATTTAATAAAGATATTGATGTTCTCTTGTGCATTGACAACTGCAGTAGAATTAGGCCTTCTATAACTTCTTTCTTTGTGAGGTCCATGTCCAACAGTGAACTTCAAATGGCTGATATGATGATGCTGATGAATCATCAATTCGGGCCCGATGGTGCTGTTGGTGATCCTATGTGCCAAAGCTCTTAGAACGATCCCCACCCAGGACCATCAGGGCAAATATTTATATAATGATATTTTTATTTTTACTGTCTTGGGCATTGAATATATGTATTTAAGTATTATATTTGTGATTCCTCTGTTGTATGATATCCGTAACTCTCAAAGCGATCTCTTGCAGTCGGGGCAAACCAGAGGAATCACAAATATACTAATTAAATTCATATATTTTACACCCAAACACATAACGAACATTAATATCGTAATATAAGTATTTGCCCTGAGTGGCGATCAAACCCACGACCTTTGGCGCATAAGACTGGATTACTGCCATCTGCGCCATCAGACCCGCCAATCCTATCGTTACCTAGTGATCTACCTAGATCATTAGAACAAAGTGCTAAATAAACTTAAATTCATATCAGTTATCATATTAAAAAATCCAATATCAGTAGAACAAAATGTTAAATAAGTGTTAATTTTATAGACATTTTTTTAACTGCACTTAATATTACTATTGACTGTTCGACAATTAACTAAACAAATCAACTAATAAGGCAAAATATTTAAGGAACTATAATCTTAGAAGATTTTAATAATTTGTGTATTAGTGTGTTATTGAATTTGCAACAACCTAATAATGAAAAGAATGTAATAAATGAACTAGTAATGCAAAATATTAATTTCACTAATAAACCATCAAATTCACTATTACAATTTCAGAGACCAATGGTCAAAAGAATGAATTAAATAAACTAGTAATGCAAAATATTAATTTCTCTAATAAACGATTAAATTTACTATTACACATTAAATAATCAATTATAATATATAACGAACGAAGCAAATAAACTAGTAATGCAAAATATCAATTTCACTAATAAACCATTAAATTTACTATTACACATTCAATAATCAATGATGAAACGAACGAAGCAAATAAACTAGTAATGCAAAATATCAATTTCACTAATAAACGATTAAATTTACTATTACACATTCAATAATCAATGATGAAACAAACGAAGCAAATAAACTAGTAATTTCAAATATTAATTTCACTAATAAACGATTAAAAATACTATTACTACTACACGTGGATTACTAAGTTGAAGTGGCAGTGGGCTGGGCATTCGGTACGAAGAGCTGATGGAGTAAGGTAAGGTATAAGGTAACGTAAGGTTCTAGAATGGAGACCACGTACCGCAACGTCCACCCGCAAGACGGACGATCTGACTAAAACCGCAGGATCGCGCTGGACACAGGCCGCATACACCGGTCCTATTGGAGATTACTTAAGGAAGCCTATGTCCAGCAGTGGACGTCTTATAGCTGATATCATGATGATTACACTTTTAACAACAATCAATGATGAAACGAACGAAGCAAATGATCTTATAATGTAAGAGGTTAATCTTAATGCTAACAGGTCCAGTCGGAATGAGCACTAAGCAATATGCGTCGAACACTACGCTACTAAGCTGTATACTTTAATCAGTTACTATATGAACCATAGAAAAACTTGCGAGCATCTATAACTTTTATAAGATAAACAATCAAGTCGTTATACTTAATGCAAGTAATAACGAAGTTTATTGCATTCCGGGATGTGTTCAAATGTTACAAACACATCGTCCACAGCGAGTGGACTATTCATGTTATAATTACTTTCTGATATACATCTTCATTGGGGCTCGTGAGTTTTTATAATGCCTTATGATTAAAATGAGGTAGTTAATCGGTTTCTTTTATGTGTAATGTGATGCTTCATACTAACACTTCCAGTGGATTCTGTACAATGCGGAATATAAAGTAAGCATTTTTTCCTAAATCTTGTAATATTATAAAGTGTAACTTAGTGAGGGTTTTTGTCACTCTTTCACGGATTGACGGGCCTGATGGCGCAGATGGTAGTCATCCAACAGACCGCACCAAAAATCGTTCGATTCCCACCCAGAACAAACATTTTAATTATGATTTTATGTTTTTTCTATGTATGGGTATAAAATATATGTATTTATGTTATCTATACTAATATTATAAAGCGGAAGAGTTTGTTTTTTTGTTTACTAGTCCGATTTGAATTATTCTTTTTTTGTTGGATAGTCCATTTAAAGAGTAAGGCTTTAGACTATATAACATTACGCGAAGCGTCAGTGAGAAATGTTGCAAAAACGCATGCGCTGCATAACGGGTTTAAGTTATTCAAATACACTAGGGCTGTTGGGCTCAATCTGTCCGTCCTCTTTTGCTACAATTCATAATAAATTCAACCCCAACGACGGCGGCCGAGCCTAGGTCGAGCCTCTAGAGGTGCCCTCGGACGCGCCGTCGGTCCCGCTCAAATCTCGCGAGCCATTGCGGGCGCGACCGCGCTAAACGCGCGGTCACGGCCGCGGGGCACGCAGGGTGAATACGGGCATCGGACCTCTCATCTATGAGAGGCCCCGCCCTCTTTTTTCGGTGGCGCTGGAATTGACGCCTGAGTCGTCCAGCACTAGGTTCGTCCGAATAAAAAAAAGAAAACTATGTATGAAAGAATTATTCCTTTTTTTCCTATAAGAACAGGCTAGACCTAGTTCAAAAGTATCAAAATGTATTTTAATTTAAGTTTCCTTTTGTTGTTGAATAAAGTTATTATTATTATTAATAATAAAACAAAGTTCACGACAGTATATGTCTATCTCTAAAGATTTACTCATATTAACATTATTAGTCGAAGAAGGTTTGCTAAAATTATAATGTGCAAGCAGGCCGCGCGGCGGCAGGTGAAGGGGAGGTGGGCCTCGCCCCACCGCCGTGCTAGCCACTACCACCCGCGAGTGTATCTTTGCGAGTTTCCATGCCGCGCGGCTCAAACGGGTGGTGGGCTCCCTACAGAACGGTTGAATACAGCGTGCTTTATTTTAAACAAAAGTAAAAATATAATTTATGCCGAAATACTTTGTGCCCATTATTTTAAAAGCAATATTTTTTTACATATTATTTAAAAAAAATCGTATTCACGATTATACAATAACATAAACCAACGTGAGCAATCAAAAAATAATCTCGATAGAGTTTCCGACAACCACGCGAACAAAGTCGCGGGCACAGCTAGTGTTATAGAATGTTGTGTGAATTTATTATTATTATCCTTTCACGTCAAGACTATGAAACGGCTTTTAATAACGATTTCTACTATTATAGTTCATCCATCAAAATAACTTATAAGCTAAAATAGGAAATGAAAAATATCAAATACGTATTACGACCAGTTCATAAGCTAGAGCTATAAATAGTAAAGCATTAAGTTATCTGCCACTTTGTTTATTACATTTTCGTCCCGTAGCCGTAGTGAGTAAACCGATAAAATTTGGTTTGTGGTTTCCTTGACCCTCAGGGAAAGGCAATATTCCCGCAGGAAGTAATATTAATTAGAGTCCTAACGAAGGAAGTCAACGGAAACAAAAAAAACAATATTAAGACAGGCTGAGAGCTTCCTCCACATGTTGACATCGATTAAAAAATAGTCACAAAAGTTAAAGGCAGAAGAACTAACTGTTAACCACTTACTATGAAACGGTTTTTTTTGAAAATTAATCTTTTTCATGTATTACTTTTATAAATAGTTTTACTAACGAAAGATGAGGATTTTAGTTTCAATTACTACCTTTACAAACGTTTATGTATTATTAGTTTCTAATTTTATCCATGTAGATGGTAACCATGTTTTAAAGCCGGTAAAAGATTTATTACAATATTATTACAATAGGATACAATATAATTATTACAATAAAATTATCACTCTTAAAAATGGTAGTTAAAAGTCTTGCCATTATCGTCGCCGTTGAATAATATTGTACAATATTTCTAGAAATAAGACATATCGAACCATCACCGACACTATTTATTGTGCTAAAAATTTATACATTCTTATCATAACTAACATTATTATGCCGATACTTTCCTGAAAATAAACTATGAAAATAATCATCGGAAAGAAATGGCAAAGTACAGTGAACCTGTTTTAAAACCACAGTAGTTTTATACTAATAACTAGATGTTTAAAAGTGCGCATTATCCATACAATGAGCCAGCAAATTAAGCTAACCAACGCACGCTTATCGCTACAATTAATGTCATTATACGCTTTGATTTGTTACTCAGGGCTATCACACGTGTGCTTACTAAATACATGTATTCTATAATCTACTAATATTGAATAAGACACCAGAATCAGGCAAAAGAAGCACGCGAGTAGAATAAATGCTGTTGAAATGAGAGCACTTTAAATTATGTATAGTGTGAGTTTGAGAGATAGATTAATGAATAGTGTAATAGAAGATCAACTTGGTGTAAAAGATTAAGTTGTGACAACAATAGAGAAAATAATGTTAAGAAGGTTAAGAAAGGATGGATAAAAGTAGAATGACAGCACAAATATATAGAGCGTAATTAATGGTAGGGACGAATATAGGACGACCAAGGCAAACTGAGATGTGCTAAAGAAATCAGTGCCATCTCTTCAATTGTAGGTATTGTAGGTAATTAATTACTTACAACAATCAAATGTCAACCTTTCACAAGTTTAAAGCAATCGATAAAGAAAAAAATTAAACCTAATTACTTTAAAACTCGAAAAGAGATGGCGATGAAAATATATGTTAAAAAATTTACTTACTTCTTTCTTTCCTATTTTGTGATCTACATAAACACCTCATAGAGGGTCTCCTTCTTTTTTACTTCAGTTTCAACCCATTTGGTGGTATAGATGGTACATCTTTTGATTTGAAGCTTCGCTACATGAATTGTATTAACCTATAAGAATGTAAGGAAGCAACCCTAGCACGATGAGCTGTGCAAACTGCGCCTGCGCTCAAACAGTGATCGCGATATACCGATCGCAGAGATACCGTCACTGCTGATTACCTGCGTTTCATCCCACCTCTTGCGTGACCCATCCTTCAATGATATATGTATATAAATAATAAATTCCCACAACATCTCATACATTGACCTGACTCCGAGGTAAGTCGCTTGTATTACGGACATCAGATAACAGAGGAATAACAAATTTAATGCTTAAATATATACTTTTAATACCCAGACCCAGAACAAACACAAATATCGTCATTTAAATGTTTGGCCTTAAAGGGAATTGAACCCACGATACTTAAATAGGATCACTACCATCCCCCATCGGGCCCGTTATATTAAGTCACAAAACAATTTTACTCTTGAAACACAGAAATGCGAGCGTAGTTGATCCCTACCCAGAACAAACATTTATATAATAAAAATGTTTGTTTAGTGTCTGGGTATTAAGTATGTATTTATCTATTTCTATTTTTGATTCCTCTGTAGTCTGATGTCTGTAACATAAGAACTTAAAGCGACTTATCATGGAGTCAGGTATGAGATATTGTGTGAATAAAAAAAAGAAAAACAAAAGTTTGAATATAAGTACATGTTTAGATCATATGGTCGCCGACTCGCTTTCAATATGCTTAAAATAAAACAAAGGTCTATGTACTACGGTGAAGTTTTAATTATCCGTGCCATGTGGTTTTACATACTTTAGTAACGTTATACAGTGTGTTAAATTGACTCATAATTGAACAATGTTTTTAAATTAATAGGGTAATAATAATAATAATATATAGATAAATTTTGTGTCTACAATTAAAAAAAATAATGATTACAAAGTACAATGGGCAAAGTTAAGTTACGGTGAAATGAAACTAAGAGGTGTATAAAAGATAAATATTTTTATTATATAAAAATATTAATTTTTTACGAATTAATATAATTTTACAGTACTTGTATATGTCACTGAACTTCTCCTAAATCATGATAAACGGGACAGCAGCCTCATGTCATTAAACAACAATATCACTAGTATGTCGCCAATCTTGTGAACTGAAGATACAATGTTACATTTACCCAACACTGCTATTTCTCGGTAGAAATAAATGAGTATCAATGTAGACGACTTTTGTACGAGATCTAACTCAAGTACTATTCCGCTCTGCCGGTATCCCACGGTTAGTTAATATATTACAAATGCTGAAAACATCTGAATTAAATTGTTAATGTAACGAATGGCGTGATACAATGTAGCCACGTCTTGTAACGTAAACTGACTTGAACCAAATCCAAAATTTATATCATGACCGCACCACCCATCTCTGGGTACAAAATTACATTACAACTAAGTCAATTCATTATGTATACGCCACGATCAATCTCCGACCGGAACCCTCGATGTAAAGTGTATTGATAAGATGTAGATCAAGAAAAGTTTTACGACGTCTCGGTACAAATTGTATAGCGAATGGCCACAAATTCCTATTGATTTTCCGTTAGTCCCTACAAGGTAGGCTGGACAAATGTGAATGGCTCCAATTTAATCTGGTTATATGCGTTCGACAGGTGCAGAAGCTCCGAGGCGAGGTCCCTCGGCGCGTGGTAATTTTTATAGCGTTTTTAGATTTTAACATTCAATTCTGTCACTTTCCTTGTTCTTTGTATTATATTTATATATGTATGTTTATTATTATGTATGTACTAAATGCACCTAAAACTTCTACCAGCTTTAACTACATTATTTCTATCCAAAGGTTGCCTGGGATAAATTGCATTTAGCGATAAGGCCGCCTCTTGTACCTACTATTCCATGTTTCTGTGATGTTCTTGTGTCGTTTTCAATGGTGTACAATAAAGAGTATATTATTATTATTCAAATTACCTTACATGCTCATACAAAAAGTAAACAGATGTTGCCACACTCAATACACCAAACATAAATACATATATATTGACGAGTTTTTACCATACCTTATATTTTGAATTATACCTTATTGCATTGCATTACCTATTTAAATTGCATTTCATTCACAATTTTATGGATTACAATTATTTTATATGGCTTTCTTTGTTTCCTTTGGTTTCAGTATTGCTGGTTCAATGATATCTCAAAAGAAATAGACACATAGATTCTGCTAGTGTGTGCTGTACTTAAAATGCATGTAGAAAAATGCTTTTAATGTTGACAATGTACTACAATTGATTAAATTAAACTTTGTGTATTCAAATTTGATGGATATTTTTGACGAGACTTTGACGAGCCTGTTGACGCAGATGGTACTAAAACTGTCTTATGCGCCAAGGACCGTGGGTTCAATCCCCATTCAGGGAAAACATTTATATGATGATATTTGTGATTGCTCTGTAAATAAAATATAAAAGTATTATATTTGTGATTCCTTTAGAGGCAGTAAAATTACTGGATACTGTGACATATTATCTTCAAGTCACAAGGTTGGCAATGCGCGTGTGATATTTTTGTAATATTACTAGCGTCTATAGGTTGCAGTGACGCTTACCAATATTTTGTGGATTGTATGCGTGCTTGTAGGCTTGTCAACCTGGTATAACATTTGTATTGCTTCTTTATTGATTATAGTGTGTGGGTGTATAAATACCACAGTAGCGTGAGACCACCAATTTCTTAATCAAACTTGATGGCCAGTAAAAAATATATTATATTTTATGAAGTACAATCTCCAGATACTTTCTCTTAAATTGAGGAACAGAACAACGGCCGATAGGCCTACAAGGAAATAGTAAACAAGATCAATCTAACGAGCATAAATCTGATTAATCTATGGCATAAAGCCTAATTAATATAATCCTCGTATATGTAATGTGATCTTAATTTAAAAGTGTTAACCTTTTTTGAGACATTATTTTCAAAGTCAAGTCAAAAGTCATGTCAAAAATCAAGACTTTTTGATTAAGGTATTATAAACGTTTTGTTTTCTTTTTCCTCGTTTTGGAGATCTCTTACTACAGATTTTAATTAATTAAAATCTGTACTATGAGATTTTTTAAACATCCAAAACGTCTCAATTTAAACCAGCTTATTATTAATATATTCTTTGAGTTGAAACTATTATAGAAGGTTTGAGTAAATTACTAGTAAATTAAATTTAAAATGGTCAGCTTAAACAATTCTAAATTTAGTAGACACTATCCTCTTGATAAGTGACGCTCTACGAGACGAGTTTTCATTTGTCTTTTTAGAATTATTCCGAGTCGGTGGTATGGCACCGTTCATGTGATGGTCGCGGGTGACCGATACATATCGACCAGTGATTGATGCTGCCGCCCATACGTCGAGCCTGCGCCATCGAACATGTCCGGCCATTAAAAAGTCTGAATGGAAAAGTTGGTATAGGACGACCTAGGCTAACATACCTGGATCAGGTAAATGACTTACTAAATAAGAGACAAGTCAGAAGTACCAAGAACAAACAACTGATTATGAAATGACTAATGCTAGTCAGGTATGCCAGGATCGTAGCTAATGGAGACTTTATAGACTATGGACATAGGCCGCATAACCGGTCCTATTGGAGATTACTTGGGGAGGCCTATGCTCAGCAGTGGACGTCTTATGGCTGATATGATAATGATGATATATATCGCTTACCATTTGGCTGAGCAATATAGTATTCCTTCTGTACCAAGACTCTTAAGAAGCGACCGTGATTCCGGATCTGTCAAATGGAATTTCTTTACGAAACACTGTTAAACTGAAGTATATAGTAAGTATTGATATCACGTTTTAAATTGGTATCTTCTAGTTACTGACAAAAAAACGCTGCGTGCATTGGTCGCGTGTGACCGATATCTATAAACATCTTTAGGTGAGTGATGTTCCCGCCCATGCGCCGCGCCTGCGCTGTCGAACATGTCCGGCCATTAAAATCGTTGTTTGCCATTTAGTTTCACTTGTTCCAAGGAATATTGGCGCAGTAGAAATGCACCTGCTCATACCAGGTGTGGCAAGAGGCGGCTAAGGGACTATACTAACAAAATATAACTATATAGAACGAAGTAATTGCCGTGACGTCCCAGCAAAGTGGATCAGTACCCCTGTCTGTACCAGGTGTTGTAAAAGGCGACTAAGGTAGCAGAACCGACAGATGGCGGTATATCCATCCGAGACAGTAGCTTAAATGCACAGGGTGGGAATGGCCAGCAGCATTACTATCGATAAAGCTGCGTTCTACAATTGCCAACACGCTTGCCCAGCGCGGCAATTATGGGCCAATTTCCCGCTTTCATAGAAAGGCCTATATCTATCAGTGGATTTCAATGAGTGCAATGATGGTGATGAAAACATTGTACCGCAAATCCCCTTTTTCTTAAGCTCATTTCCAATAGTGGACATTGTACAGTTGAAATAAATAATATAATATACATGTAATCAATCCGTTATTTTTCTTTCCAACTTTTATGATTTAATAGACCAGGTCGACCAACAAACAGTCCCTGTGACAGTAAGCGCAACTGCAATCAACAGCCGCTCGTAATATCGCAATGACATCACTAGCGTGTTATATTATATCCCAATACCCAGTAATTTTACTACTATTGCATATTGTTACTAATACTACTATTTAGCAGTAATAGCTCAGAGTGAGCCACCAATGCAGGCGACCTTAGTATAAGGTCTACCTTATGTAAGATCACGTATGACACGGCTTAGCAGGTTTTAATGATTGATGACAAATATTTAAATGATAATGATTATTTTACTAAAGAGATTTTTCTCTTTTTTCTACTATTTTATTTAATTTAGTCCTATTTAATTAGTCATATGACTGACTATACGATACTACGATGCACAGACAAAGGCACATATCACATCTGTCGTCGTGCAGCAAGCCTAACTGTGTATAATTAATTTTCTGCATGCTCATTAGGCAATCCATCAGAAAAGAGCTTTCATGAAAAAATGATGGTGATGACACCCGGTGAACCTCTATCAGCTATGGCGCTTACAAAACCTTTGTCTTTGTCTTAATAACGTTTTCTTTGTCTTCGATTTACAGAGACTTAACTTGCTTTAAGTGTATCATCACACACTTCATTTCTACTTTTGTCGCGCTGATAAGTTGTTGTCGTTGAGAAGTAGCGGAAAGCTTCGTGTTAGCTTTTTATTATTAAACATATTTTAGTAACAACCCTGGACCACTACACTGAACGCTATCATAAGAGAAATGAGCGGTGCGTAATGACTTCAATTTTGATTGCTAAAAGAGCCCCAATATATCGGCGAAGTAGAGTACCTCTCTCTGTACCAGGTGACGTAAGAAGCGACCGTGCCACCCACACTGTTGTTTGTGAACTCAACTGTTATGAATTGATAAACAACAACTTTAGGACAACAGGTATTCTACTCGGTCGGTACTTAACGGAGAGAAATAATCAATACTTAAATTTAAATCTCAAACAGTCGTATTCCGCTTGTTTAGTGAACGCGCCGATCGGAGGCAGCGATGGCCACCGCCGGCCGCATTCTGCCGATCGTGATTAATGGGACACCAGTTCGACTCCCGGAACTGGACGGGTTTCGTAATCCTACAGGGTGTCTGTCTTGCGACAAATTTATCAACTACTTTGTGCGAGTAATCTCTCGGTCACGAATAGTTTGGGCCACTGACCGATTGCATTGAGCTTCGTCAATTTCCTTTAATTACGTAACAATCTAAATAAAGATTAATGACATTGCAGACTTATTATCTTCTTACACAGTTTTAATCTATTTCTAGTTCTCTTTTCTTCTCTGATCTATCTCTCTTTCTAATCTTTCTATATGCAAAAATATATTTGTCTAGGTATAACGCTTCTACAGTTTAAACAGTAAAAGAGTTTTAATGAAATTAAGTATGTGGAAAAGACAACTTTTGATCAAAATTAAAGTAAACAATGTCTTCATTTAAATAATTTCATCATAATCATTTTTAAACCAAACAAATAATATATTTTTCTCTAAACATGGATTCACTAATTACAATTAATTTTTCAAATAGCCAATGACCTTAGAGGGTAAAATAGATGATCTTATAGGATTATGAGTCATTTAACCCCAGAAAGACTTCCCCAGGACGCGATATATCTTGTAAACTAGGATATATATCTTCTTATTGGTATGTGGAAAACATAACTTGTTGATCTCAAAATATCTCTTAGTCAAATATCAAAGTTTGATATTAAGAGCTTAGAGATTAATGTACGTTTGCTAATATTAGTTATAAGTTTATCTTGTTTGTATTTATTTGGACACAAAAGGATAAGAAAAATATATCTATACTAGGATATTATAAAGAGAAAAGACTTGGTTGTATGTTTTTTAAGATTCAACTCAAATACTATTTGACCAATTTCAACGGCAATATTATATTTTAAGATTCTAAATTAGAGCTATGTAGACAAGATTTAAATTTTTGTTTATTTATAACAACTAAACTGAAAGACTATTGGACTAGTTTCAAAAACACTACTAACTACTAATAGAAGTTACATTATCAGCAAGCACTGTAAGCTATAAATATTCTTATATTCTTACGGGAAGGGCAACTACACGAGCTAAATTGCGGAGCGCTTGAGTTTATCGATAGTGTGTTTAGCGTAGGAATAATAGGGCTAATGGAATTATCTGTGTAAGATGACTTTTATGATCCCTTGGGTCATCAGGGTCATCTGTATTATACTTAAATACGCTTCCTCATATTTCCAATATTAATGTTTTTATAACGAATAATTTTATTGAAGATTATAATTGCTTGTAATGGTGCTACTTGAATAATGTACATTTATAAGGTAATAAGGTCCAAAACCGTTTCCTACCAATTATTTGTTAAGTTGTAGTCTACATTTATCGTGAAAATATGATGACAAACAAATAAAGATAAACTTTATACAAAGGTCGTCTGCATTAGTAACTCACTCTCACCTATTTCTACCGCCAAATTGCAGTGTTCGCATGTGCTGTGTTCTTGTTTGATGGGTGAGAGAGGCAGTGAAATTACTGGGTAATGTGACATAACATCGCTCATGAATTCAATTTTCGAAGGGACAATGTGCAGGTTTTAGATAAAGAAAAAAAATAAAAGCATTAAATTCGCTACCAATTTATTATTTGAACAAATATTTTTAATAGAGTTTATGGTGTTTTTAATAAATATTATTGAATCCTCTTATACTTGAACCTATTAACAAAAGTTAGCAATAAATAAAAATGTTCACCCACATGCCCCTAATGCCAATTGAATTTTTAACCGTTGATAATTTTTTTAGGTCTCAAGGTCGGCAACGCTTTAGTGATATCTTTGTGATATTACTTCTTGTTGTTGTTCTTTAGGCTACATTGACGATTACTATCACACGGTATGCTTGTCTGTCGATTTATAAAAATTCTTTACTACAGGATAAGTTGCCGTAACATGTTTTAAAAGTATAGAGCCATAGAAAGAGTGACACTCGGATGGGATTTCTAACCAGGACGAAACTAATTATCAGCATCTAGGGCCCAATCAAGTTTAACGGGTAGATATTACATCTCAGGAGCTTAAAGTAATTACTGTTACAACTATAAAGGTTGAGTTGGCCGTCTTTTTTATTAACTCAATTTGTTTATTTATTTACGGCACACGCAATTTCCTTTTTTTTCTTTTGTTATATTGCTCTTTTATTTTATTGATATAATTAATGATACAAAAGATTATATATATATATATATATATATATATTTCATAACGACAATTTTATTCATATTAAAATTTTCTCACTCTTATTTCTTATCAATATCAGCTACATTCCAGTCATACCTTTGAGATTAGTAATGTTTTGTCAATTTTAAACTGGCTTGAACGTTCAATGGCTCGCTTGTATAAATTAATATTGGTCATTAATTTTGATTGATTTTTGTAGTATTTTTGTATAAATCTTTTGCTGTGTGTACAAACAATAAAAATTATTATTTTTATTTTTTATATATACTTCATATACATTTCACATAAACATTGACTGTTATATTGTCATTATAAATCTACACATCAATTGTACTTATCTGTATAAGAAAGATTCGCCCTAAACCAGTTTGCTTTAGAATACTCACTCGCCTGTCACAACAATCGACACCCTCAATGCTTTGTGGGATTAATCCCACGAATCTCTTCGTCACGAATGTTTTAGATTGAAAATGTCGTAGACAGAATGTAATCTGAAGATTAGACAGAAGGCTTTGCTGACTTCATCCTTCCGGTTTTAATCTGTCAATTTTAGGGTTTGCAATAATACCTACTATCAATAACAATTGATACAAACGTACAAGGCAATGCACTTGAAAATCTTACTTTTGTCTTGGTAAACTAATGATCGACCCGCGGTTTCACCCGCGCTTATTTGTAAAACTCTCATACTAACATTGCACCCACTTTTTATGCCCTTAAGAGATGGAGTTTTTTTTAATAAACCGGAAGCGGCGGTGGATCAACATCAATACCGATCTTAACAACTTTCGATTATGTTTCAACCGTTAATACGAGAAAACGTAAATAGCGCTTGGAACAGGAAGAATATAAGAACGATTTTGAAAATTTTCGGTCTTAGAAGAATTTGCTGCAAGCCAAAACTCGAACTTATGTATTATTAGAGAAGAAATAGCTGAAATAAGAGACGAAATGAAGACTATCAAATCAATGACAGAAAACTATGCACAACAATTATAACAGGTAAAGGAGGATATTACAAATATTAACAGCGACTGCACAACGACACAGAAAAATAATAAAAAAATTATAAAAAGAGATATCTCAAATAAAATATACAGATCATTCCGACAGCTCGACCAGTAAATCGACACTCCCTAGCCCAGAACATCTCACCCTAGAACTCCAAGAACTCCTGAACGTGCGAAGAACCTTGTAGTAACAGGCATATTCAAAATAAACGACAAAAACTACAATAATCGGAGTAATCACGACATTAAAGAGTTCATGAACCTAGTCACGTTGGTACGTCCAGGCTGTCCAAAGCCAAGCAAATTGATGCGTCTGGGCAAATATATTCCGGGAAAGGACCAGCCTTTGAAAATCTGTTTTGATAATGACGTGACTCCCAAACTTTTGCTCAAAAACAATATGAAATTCTCACAGAATATTATCGCAAAAAAACCATCTTCAATTCATCAAAATGGAGTTGGAAAAACGTCTTGAAAACGGTTAAACAGACTTAATTATTAAATACATAAAAGGAACCCCAAATACCTAATACCCCGAATCATTAAGGACAAAATCAATAAAAAAAACTAAATCCTGCAGCTGCGCAAGGCCTCTTAAATGAACCTAAGTTATGTTATCGTTTAGTAAAAAACAAAAATATGAGCATCTGCCGCTCGTATCTTCGTCACTTCGAACTTTGTACACAAATATACGTAGTATTCAAAATAAGGGCAAAATCGATTAAATAAAGTGTACATTGAAGGCAATACCCAAGACGATTCACCTCTTAGTACATACAGAAACGTGGATCGTCTCTGAAGAAGATGCTAAGCTGTACCAAATTTCGAACTATACACGTATATATAACTACAGAAAAAATATTAAACGAGGTAGCGTATCTATTTACATATATATATATTCATAACACGGTAGAATTCAACATAACAGAAGATCTCATCGATATCGAAACGGGAATCACTATTTATGGATGAATATCAGAAAATTGTCACTTAACTCCAATAGTTATATACAAGCCTGATGGAGATTCTGATATCAACAAATTCCTAGATATCTGCTCAGCTCAATTAGAACAGCGGAAGAGAGCTGTCTGTGGAGACTTTAATAATGATCTGCTGAGAAAATATAGATACGTTCTAGGTAGATTAAAAAAATGTGGACACGCAATTCTAAATAAACGTGACCCCATGTACTGACGCGTGAAATTACCACAACCAAGACAATAATAGACCATGTAAGTACAAATATAGACAACCATGTGTACCATAGAATCATCCATATCAGATCACAAACAACTGTTCCTTGAAGTTGGCAAGTTGACCCCAGTATCAAATAAAAGAGTTCAATATGTGGCTTTGGATTATCGAAAGCTGTACGAAAATTCATTAAAATCACTAGATAGTGCTCAAGATAGCTATAGTAGTTTAGAAAAATATATATTGGAAAACATTAAACTTGCCAAAATAATGAAAACTTAACTTAACTGAAGCTTAATGAGCTCATCGCGAAGTTGAACGAGTGTGTAGTGTCGCATTTCGGACTATTGCCAAAGTATCTCGAGTACTTCGCCGAGGAACTTCGCGAGTAGTGTAGAGGAGGGGTTACGCAGACCGTATGCTTGTTTGTCGTCTTAGTTTAATGGAAAAAAAGTATCTTGTGTATTGTTTGTTATTTTCTTACAAAATAAATATTTAATCTAATCACCAAAATGTCATATATTTCTTAATTTACTTGAACAAAATTAATATGATTAACACAAACGGATTGCTTTGCGGAACGTGGAGAGTTCTACACTTACTCGCATCACTATCAAGTCCCCGGTCAACCTTTTCGTTCGTTCTTTTTTTTAATGATACATATACTACTCCCAAGCGATGACAGTGACAACTGCTGTCACTTGACATCGCACAATGCAAGACCACCTCGTCAATTACATATACATAGATACACACACAATGACATTTATGTATTAAACACAATAAGTTAGTTACATTCGATGTAATTTTATCTGCTCATACTCATGTGACGTAGGTGCTATCTAAATAAGTGCACAGCTTTCCCAAGACTATAAAAATCTTTTTCCTGTCCACATGTCTCCAGCAAGCTCTGATCACAGATACTCCTTTTCAAACGTCAGGAGAAAAAAATGGACACCAATTAAATTTTTTAGCGCACTAATGATTAATTCGCTCGATCGTTTAGTCCGCAGCACAATTCATTAAGGGCTGGCATACGTCCAATTACGTGCAATATGTTTAGAAAAAATGAAATAATATTACCGATAAACGGATGAGGTTTCATACTTTTAAGCTTATCTCACGTTCATCTCGCAATGAAAGGAGCTATTGACATGTGGCGTGCTCGTATATGGAATAAATCTAGCGTTTATGAATTATGCTATAGTAAATTACCTTTCAGTGTTTGACGCACGTCATTTTGGCGCAGGTTTGACAGTGAAATCAATCACTGGCTGCGTTTCATTAGAACGCAGTATTAACTGTCTGTATTAGGCAAGCACGCGGCACGGCGGCGGTCGTTCTCGGTTATCGATCAAGCGTGATAAGAGGATCTATATAGGGTCTGATCTAGATAGATTGCTCGGTAAAAACATCGGATACTGCTTATCGATCGTCATATTCTATTAGCTTGGAATCGGAATAACAAAATGACAGAAGGACTGATCAGGATGCTCTTTGAATAAGAAGTGGATTGGCAAGATCTGTTTGTTTGATAATGATATATCTATTTCCCTCATCTACTCCAATTACTTCTTATGGATACTAATTAAGTGGACCTGATAAGACCCTTAATAGGAAACCGGCAGAATAATATACTATTTACACATGTGGTAAGGAAATTACACCTGGTTATAATATATCGTATGCCGTGAGGTATCCGCATAGTAGAATATTGCTGAAAGGTATCAAAAGAGTAGAAGAGTACCGTCCTCTGTACCAGAATCGACAGATGGCAGTAAATCCATCCAAGACAGTGTAGCTCAAATGCACAGGGCGAGGATGGGCAGCAGCATCCCTTTTACCAACTTTGCTTTGCGATTGCCAACACTTTAAATATATATGCACCCGAAACAGCGCAGCTTAAATTTAACCGGGGATGAGTTTCAGCAGCATTCCACCGCAAAGATACACTCTGCGTATGCCACCGCGCCTGCACAGCGCGGTCGTTATGAGCAAACTTTCAGCAAAAGCAATGTACGTTCAGAGGCTGCTATGATGATAATGATGATGATTTAGGAAAAAGAACTTCATAACCTTTGAGTACAATCTATACGTCCCTCATCAACGCAACCCTAAAGTCTAAATTACTAAAGAGGTGAACAGAGAACACTTACCGTTCAAAAAACCTTTTTTCATTCTTAATTTGGAACGAACATGTTTAAGTTTTGGAATGAGACAACGGTATATTCATATTGACAGATATTATCACTAATCATGACAAATTTATACACCACATTTCGAACATTGACTTGACTCCAAGAAAATCGCAACTCACTAATCTTATGAATATCAGACAATATTAGAACCACATATATGATACACTGAATAAACACAAACATTCAATATGTATATATATTTGTCCTGGCTGGAGACTGAACCCATCCTTCTTGGGGATCCTTGCAGGATAAGATAGGAACACAACCAAATGCACCATCCGGCCCCCTTTAAAGACGAACCATTAGTCAGATTATCAAGCTAAAGACGAATAGTGCTGTTTGCTGTTTGGCGTTTTGTTGCGAATTGAAGTACCTATACGATTATCCCATATTAAAATACTACTTCATGTTCCCTCAAATTTAAGGTATTGAGCAAATAAATTTCCTCCCTATAAAATGTAGTAATATAACACCCCTAGTAATATACCTGCGTTAATTAATACCTCGTTCTAAATGCAAGTGTGACCGCGCGGTGCGGATGCGCTGGCAGTCGGCTCATTGACATGATGTATGACTTCAGCGGTGCATTATAGCTTGCTTAATTGGCAACACCGACGGTTTAATACCGATATTTATTGCATATACTGATTGGTTGCGATTTTTAACATTGATTAAGAATTATAACTGAGAATGAATTAATAACTATTTTCTCGTTAAGTTTCACAGTTTCATCATGATTATACCAGCGTGCCCAAGAAAGGGGGATGTATCCCCCTATTATGATCCCGTATTTGCCGTGCTAGGCTAGCGCGTTGGCTTTCGCGACGGGGATGCTGTTGCCCACCCATCCCCGCCCTGTATATTTGAGGTGCACTGTTTTGGATGGATATACCGCCATCTGTCGGTTCTGGCATTTTAGTCGCCTCTTATGACACCTGGTACAGAGGCGATTTATTCTACCTTACTACTAAACATAGGTCTTCCAAAATGATCTCTAATAAAACCGATTGTACGCGCCCTGTATTCAGCGCGATCCTGCGGTTTTAGTCAGATCGTGTGTCCACCTTGTGGGTTGGCGTCCAACACTGCGCTTGCCGATACGACGTGGCCATTTCAGAACCTTACGGCACTATTGGTTAACGGTTCCGCGTACTATATGCCTTGCTCACTGCCACTTCAACTAGCTAATCCACCGAGATCTATCGGTAAATTCGGTTATTTTACAAATCTCCTCATTCCTGATTCGATTGCGCAAAAAGACTCCGAGCATTGTCTTCTCCGTAGCTTGTTGGGCTATTTTGAATTAGCTCATAAAGGTAATAATAATATCTTATACAGCGACTCGATTCTGAGGAAAATTGCTTAAAACACATGTGTTAAAGATATCAGACTACAAATGAATCACAAATATAATACCTAAATGAAAATTTTACGCTTAAACGCAGAACAAACACAAACATTCATTATAAAAATGTTTATAGAGGGTGCGGTTCGA
The DNA here is from genome assembly GCA_020976665.1 of Heortia vitessoides. Taxonomy (NCBI): domain Eukaryota; kingdom Metazoa; phylum Arthropoda; class Insecta; order Lepidoptera; family Crambidae; genus Heortia; species Heortia vitessoides. The sequence continues at coordinate 3,738,863 of JACJUM010004390.1, forward strand.
ATCCTTCGCGCACAATATCGAATCATTAACATCTGCGCGTTTTTTCAATTTCAAAAAAACATTAATTCTCTACAAATTAAGTCGTATATGGATAAGAGGTATTTTTGTTTATTTTAGCGTTCAGTTATTTTCAAGTACATAATAATTAATAATTATGTCAAATTATATTTTCTTACACTTGGCACTGTAATTTTTAAAAAGGAAAACGCTGTTTCAAATAGAAATCAAATGAGTATATTCTATTTGTATATTCATGTATTTATAATACCACAATAACCAATATTTTGGCTTGTAGACAGACAGAGTAGATTAGTACCTCCCTTTATATCAGGTGTCGTAAGAGGCGACGAAGGTTCCTCAGCTGACAGATGACAGTTTAAACATCCAAAACAGCGCAGTTTAATACTACAGGGTTGGGATAGGCAGTATCCTCGTCACGAAGTTGTGCTTTATGATTGCCACCACGCCTGTATAATGCAGTAATCACTATATTAGCCATAAGCCGTCTACTAGACATAGGCCTCCCCAAGCAATCTCTAATAGGACCGGTTGTATGCGGCCTGTGTCCAGCGCGATCCTGCGGTTTTAGTCAGATCATCAGTCCATCTTGCCGGTGGACGCCCTACGCGGCAATAATAGGCAGTAAACTCCCTATCTTGAGGATGCCTATGTCCTACAGTAGACTTTCTATGGCTGGTCATAATGATATTAATAGAGCTTGAGGAGCTCCAAGACAAGGCCAATTTGTGCCAGCAAATCAATACAAGTATACGTTTCAAATTGGCTTAAATAACTACATACTAATTGTTACTGCCACAAATAAAGCTGTGCAGGTACTTAATAAGTAAAATAAATCTCACAATTAATGTGTCCAACGGCGGAAACTTTTCGTCACGTCTCAAATTACGCGACATTCCGTCACAAGCGCCGGCTTCCCGGACGGAGTGACTGCGGATTTAGTTAATCTGATGTGACACGATCTGACCGAGTATAAGATCAGTGACCAATTGTTGCTACTAGTTAGTATTTAACTAATAATCTATTATAATCATCATCATCAGCCACTTGTAGGCCTCCCCAAGAAAGGGGGAATTTAGCCAGGCTTGGCATGCGTGTTGGCAATCACAGAGTGCAGATTTTGCGAGGGGGATGCAGATTTTGCGAGGGGGATACTGCTGCCCATCCACGCCTTGTATATACCACCATCTGTCGGTTCTGGTACCTTAGTCGGCTCTTACGACATCTAGTACAGAGGGAGGAACTATTCTACTCTGCCAGTACTTCACGATTGTTTTTTAATACACAGCATTAAATGAATTTTACAATTCAAGGAGTTCTGAAGTTTCATACTTTATTTACTATTTTTTATTAAGAGACATAATCGCGCTACAATATCCAAACTATGACAATTCAAAATGTTAGTTTTGACGGGCTCAATAGCGCAGATGGTAATAAACCAATCTTGTGCGCCAAGAGTTATAGGTTCGATTTTCACAAGTAATAAATGTATAATTGATTAATATAATATTTGTATTTTTGTATACACAGATTCATGTGAAAATATGTATTTAAGTATAATATTTGTGATTCTTCGATAAAGAGCTGGCTAAAGCACTTTTATCACGGACCCATCGAGGAGTCTGGTGTATGAGATATGATCTGAATTAATATATAATATAAGTAACCAAATTAGAGCATACGTAATTCACCAATTCAAATAATATGTAGAATTAAAAAAAGGCTTCTGCTGATAATGTATTTACATTTTTTTAAATCAATTCAAAGCTTTAAAAGTTCTACATTGAAGATATATCAAATATTTATATGATGATATTCTTGTTTGTCTTGTGTCTGGATGTTAAAGTATGTATTTCATATATTAAATATATTTGTGATTCCTCTATTGTCTGATATCCGTAACACAATTACTTTAATCGACTTACCACGGAGTCAGATCCAAGTATGAGATATTGTATGAATATTGTTACATTGTTAATTTCTTAGTTGTAACATATCTATTATTTCAGTCTTGTTGATCGTTTTACATTTGTAAAAACATGACATTCAACTTTATGTTTTACTTATGATATTGAAAAGATGACGCCAATCTCTATGCATTAAAAGCAGGAAAAAGTTTTACTTAGCATGATAAGTAGTACGATTCCCCAGAAAAGAAAGGCCCCGGTTTTTTTCCCATCTGAAATCAGAAACAAGTTGTACATTTTATAACAAAAATTGTTTCAAAATTGAATAAATGCGTCTCCCCGTATATCCGTTTATGAACGATATTTACTAAAAAAATCAAGTACAAAGATAGTGCTGTCCCCCGATATGGGGACGATGCAGGTGTGAGACCCTTCCATACTTGAGATGGTTGATTTTTTTAGTAAATATCATTTTAAATATATTTCGGCATATTCTACGCATAAAACTTCTTATTGTGATCCGTTTATTAATATCAATATCTCCTTTGATATACAACCAAAATATAGCATACATTTGAACATCGAGACACGCTGTTTATATTTCGCAATGCAGGCAGGGGACGCCTGAATGAACCGTAGATTACCTTCCTCGCAGGCTCAAGTGGCGACAGCTCAATCGAGCATTCATCGCGTCAGATGGAGCAAGCGTCGCCCCCTGTCGGCCGTTGTTATCGATCGGTGCGCGGAGATTAGTGGCTTTTATTGGTTGATAGTTCAACTCTTGTTACAGACAAACTCAAGTCCTCGGTATATAACTTAAAATACTCATAATAAGGATATCATACAGCAGAAACATCACAATATTATCAATACATATTTAACAGCAAAAAATAGAGAACCAACACAATCATGGTATACATTTTTGTCCTGGCTGGGTATTATACGACACGACCCTTGGTACCATTAAGGCCATCAATGTGTAATCATTGTTAAATATCTTTAATACATAATATGTTTTATTTGTGAAGCTTTTGTGATGTATGTATACGATGTCAATCACAAAAATTATGATGCCAAACACGAATATTATATAAAAGCAACCAAAAATTAAGACAAAATTCTATTAAAACCACGTTTATTGACAGCTGTCATTTTAACCTTTACACAAACTAGATTTAATCGAGTATAGTGGCCTCGCAAAGCTTTGAAGCAATTACTAGCATTATTATTTCTTATCAATAATTATCATATCTCACCCGATTGTAAATTAAACATAATTAATATTTTCTAATCAATAAATATGTCGGTTTCTTTGTAAAATGATTTTTTTTATCAGACTAGGTCGGCAACTATCATACAGCCCACACGATAGTAAGCGATATCACTAATGCTAATGCAAACCTTGTGACGTGAGAATATTATGCCACATTACCCAGAAAATTCACTACCTCTCTCACGAGAGAGGTGAGAGTGACAGTTCGTATTAGTATACAGACGACCGTTTTTATGAGGTCCTCATGATATAGATAATACTTAATTTATCGTTTATGAAAATATACTTCTTACTGTAGGTATTTATTTCTAAGTAGCAACGCTCTGCGGTTTTACGTGAATTGTTCCCTATCCAACAACATGGCAACAAAAAATAACTTATGTTACTTGCTAATAATATTATATTCAACTAGTAGAATAGTTTTTGAAAGCAACGAAGTAGTTATAGAGTTTATTTTAAAAATATCAAAGAAGCATATGGTCCGCTTGACTCGTCTCATCATAAAGATATCCTTGTGATCTGAAGATGTTACAGTTACACAGTAATTTCACTACCTCCCTCACCCTTCAAACGAGCACACATCAGTGCGAACACTGATATATGGAAAACATGTCTTTTATCACATATTTTAAAGAATTTAAGGTTCTTTAAAATATGTGATATAAGATCCAACCAAATACTGTCTTTAAGCTTCTCGAACGTTGTCAACTAATATAACCGCAGTACCAGCTGTATCTTTCTTAAGTTGGTATAAATTTAAGGTGCAAAAAGTCACACGGTGCTAGTCTATTCTAGCTAGCCAAAGTTGTAAGGCAAGTGATACAAACGCTGAACCAGTGTAGTAAATAAACATTTCAAGTCCATCATGGTTGTAAATGGTGGCGTGTTCCGTAGCCTTATTAAAGCAAATGAAGCCTTGTTTGGTTTGAAGCTTGAAAAATAAATGTAATTAATGCCTCGATGCAGCGGTAATATACGGTTCTGATGATAATAACAGATGAAATGGACGAAATTAACTATAATTCCTAGGTTTTATTTCTTTTTTATTAACAAGTTTACAGTCCCGCTTGATAGTAAATGTCACTGCAGATTATATAGACGCTCATAATATCGCTAGGATATCACCAGCGCGTTGCCAACCTTGAAGATATTATATGGTATTATCCAGTTATTACACTGTCTCTCTCACATTTTAAACAGCAATGCTAACACTGCTTTTTGCGGTAGATAGGTGAGAATGAAGACCAATACAGGCAGCCTTTGTACGAGGTCTACCTCGTATATTATTCATATATTATCATATATTATTATTATAACGTAACTTACATTTATAATTTAGTATTTTTAATTTTTATTTAAAAAGTTGCCGTGAGGTACTGGTAAAGTAGAATAATATCTCCCTTTGTATCGGGTGTCTTAAAAGGCGACTAAGGTACCAGAACCGACATACGGTGGTATATTTATCCGAATCAGTGCGTATGCTCAAATTCACAGGGCGAAGTTGGGCAGCAGCATTCCCACCATGAAGGCTGCGCTCTGCGATTGCTTGCCCAACGCGGTAATTATGGGCAAGATTCCCTCTTACTTGGGGAGGCCTATTTCCAGCAGTGGACTTTAAATGGCTGATGTGATGTGATGATTTAAGTTTGCACCGCCTTATCACCTTTTCTGCTTTAGTTGATGGACGGGTTGATGCCACTAGGTATTGGGTCTGCCATATGTTCTGTTTGTGTTGTATTTTTAAATGCATAAAATTAAATAATAAATGCCGTAGAAAGTTTTATAGTATTTCACGCTTATTGATAGTATTTTCAACTCACATAATTTTCATGGCACGTGTGTCCACATCTTAACTCGCTATACGGCATTCAATTCAAATAAAACTAACAACACCTCCCTACAAGTTTACACTGCACATAAATGTTTACTGAAACAATAAATCTTTGAATTGGCTTCCACTTTCCCGCGTTTTTTATTCATATATGGTTTCTTGTTTGAAGTTAGTTCGAAACTTAATTTTTTGTGTAAATCCGACTACGGTTTTATGGCCATAATTTGTTGTGATGGCAACACTCTAAGAAAAATGTGTGTTACTTTTTTGTACCACGATGGGGATAAACTGGCCTACGCCTCGCGTAATAGTACACGGCCTCCGTAACCAATCAACACTTGCAGTACCAGAAGTATCACAAGCTCATGACGGGAACTAAAAAGAAACCCAAAATGTATTTAATTTTCTATTAAATCTACATCTATCACAAAGGAAGTAATATAAATTAACTAACAGCGCAGGTTAATACTAGAACCATTAAAATTACGGGTTTAAATGGCCATTTATTTAAAAAAAAATTTTTGCTATACATTTCATTTACCTATTACGGTAACCAAAGATTTACTAACCGTAAACAAGGTTATAAAATATGTTTTTATGAGAATTGAACGCGTAAATGTTATTAAATATTAGATGAAAGTAACACAAAATAATTAAAAAAAATGTTTTTCCAGGAACCAAGTTGTTTGTAAGTTTCAAATTTAACAACTGTTGTTATATTTTTTAGTTTTCTAGTAACCTGATAATGAACAAGGAAGTAAATCAGGATCACAGTAAATATAAACCAAAATTCCCTGCACTATATTGGTTGTCATATTATGAGAAGCTGTGATTATTTATTAATCGTAACCCCATGTTTCTATTGGCAGAATTACGAAATATTAATAATATATATGCAGTAGTCACCCATGGGTATTGTTTTTATAAGCATCTTACAAAGAAATAAAGATGAATGCTTATTTCTTCAAGTCATGGCTCCACGCGTAAACGACTTAATCGATATCACAATTTTATTATTAGCAGAAGAAGGTTTTTATGAAAGTATTTTTATTATCTGGTATATTTGCTTGTAAAATTAGAAATACTATACAAGTATAGTATTATTTTCTTTATTTATTATACTGATTCGAAAAAATCTTTATTGTGAGTAATTAAGACAAGGCAACTTTTTTGTGTTAAGTAAAGAATGTGTGTAATTAAATAAATATGTACCTATGAGATTATAATGTGTCATATTACTTAAATGTATGTGTATGAGCGGTTCGCTGAAAGTGTTTATGATAGTTTAATCCAATATTTCATTTATTATAACAACTTTGCGCTACGACGTACATCACAACAAATGGAGAGCAAAAAACAAGAGGCCCGAGTCTATTTATTAGAACAGTAGAACCAATCAATCTAGGCAGCGAACCAGATTTCATTCTTGCACCGAAGCGAGGGCAATCGTAAATAAATAAATTATCTAGACTTGGAAGGCGTCGGAACACCTGATTTGTGTCATCGTGATAAGAGAACTACTTACAAAGGCTAGGAGGGAATTGTGTATTTACGTTAGCTAGAATTTATAGGTGTTAGTTAATGACGGGCGGGTCAGCACTGAATACCTGAACTGAGGGTTTGAATGGAGATTGGTTTGACACTTCAGGTTTGAACACTTTATATATGTTTTCATTAGACTAGGTCAACTAACAAGTCTACCGCCCGCGTGATAGTGTCTCCACAGCAGACGCTCATAATATCACAATAAGGGTATCACTAGAGCGATGCCAACCTTGTGATTTAAATATATTACGTTATATTACCCAGTAATTTTACTGTCTCTCTCCCTCTTCAAACCGAAATGTGGAGGACATAAAAATAAATAAAAAATAATCTATATTATTATTGATGATATTAAGGTGAAAAAAGGAATTTAAATAACTGTCTTGCTGCGTAAAATGCACGAACGTATTTATTTGCTATGTGACCGGTACAGGAAAAAAATGTAGAAGAAAACAATGTTGCCAACCTGACATGCAAGATGGCTCGTGGACAACAAAACAAATCTTAATGGTTGCATTCTCATTTAACTAACAATTATACTAAATATATTAACAGTGTGTCAAACGAATTCTTTAAGTTTAAAAGCTCATTCATGTCTACACTCTGCATTATCTTTATATAAAGAATTTGGACTGACTTTTTGAAGTCGTGATTTCGGCTCATAATTTAGGGGCATCATCGTATAATTGTGAAATCATTTACTTTAGACGGTAAACGCTTAAAAAGTATACGAACCAACAGAATAACCTACAAAAATTGCAAATTATACAATCAATATATATAACTCAAAGGTTCGTTCTTAAATATCCATGTTGATTGCAGAATTGTGACTTTTTTGTACAGGTGAAATTTTTTTTTCGAATTTGACACTGATTGATATTTGACATTTTGATGCACATTTGTAATAAATGTTAAAGATACAAATTGTTTATATCTGTGTGTACTAGAAAAAGTTCAGCTTAACTTTAATAAAATGAGAAGCTGAATGACTGGCTGACTGACTAGCTGACTGAATGGCTGACTGACTGGCTGACTAGTTGACTGACTGACTGACTGATTGATAGATAGACAAAATAACTTAGGGCCTAAATAATAGAGGCTAGAAACTTGAATTTCAGCGAAGGATTTTCTTTTATAATGTAAGAGAGCACTAAGGAAGAATTTGGAAAAATATACACCATAAGGGGAAAAAGTAATTCGCATAAAAATTTACTTACTAAAGTTTATCATTGAATGTCAAGAAACACGTAAAATATTTATCGAAAATCATCCCTCAAAGGGGGGTGAAATGGGGCGTGAAGTTAGAATGATTCACAATGTTATATTTGGGTTGTAAGTTCCTATTAATGAATTGGTAATATTCCTTTTTGTGAATTTAAATAATCGGCCCAGCTAGGCCTATTGTTATTAGGAATAACTAATTCCTATTATTAAAATTATTATTCTCATAGGAGACGGAACTGCGCGGGTGACACCGCGGATCGTTGCTAGTCATTAATATAATAATAATATACTTTATTGTACTCATAAATATTACAGACAAAAGCATTTATAGTTATACATAGTGAAGTACTGTACATGTCTTATACCTTATCGCATCGAGCGAGTTCTTTGCATTTTGCAGGCAACTTTTGTATGGAAAATGTGTGGAAAACATATTTTAAGACATGAGGTAGTATGAGGTGTACCAAATAAAAATAATAATGTAAAAATAAATAAATAACAATAATAATAAACATAACGTAGTAACATGGCACACACTTTTAATATTAAAAAAGAAAAATGTAATACAAATATACGCAGTACACGTAGCAGTTTAGCCAGTGAAAATACTACGTTCTGGAGTCGAAGTAATCATACGATAGATAATACTCCTTCACTTCCTTCGTAAATATGTGCGCATCGGATTTTTAAAAGAAATGCATTCCACAAACGAACTGCAAATACCGTAAAGGATTTACTGTAGAATGCTGTGGAAAGCACAGGCATCCTAAGCGTTAAACTCTCTGATGACCTAAGGGATCTCTCATGGCAGTCCTAAAAAACAAAACGCTTTTTTAGATAAGATGGAGACGAGGCATAAAAAAGTATCTTATAGAGTACAGAAAGTATATGAGCATTCCTGCGGAAGCGAATAGGAAGCCATTTGAGCTTAGTTCGAAACTTCTTTCAGTTGCGTAGTCCAGGACAGGTATAATCAATAAGACTTCTAAGTTCTTAACAGTCTTACTGATTGGAATGCAAATACTTATCTCTTTACATATTTTAAATTAACTTATGAGACAAAATAATAGCAATCTTACGTGGTGTATTTATTATTAATTTACTTGAGTATTCATTCATTCGGTCAGTCTCCATTCATTTATTCGTTCAAACTTTTATATTAATATTAGTATAACCAGTTCGTTACGTATTGCAGCATTCTTTCTTAAACCTGCTAACCATAGACAAGCTGTGTCTATGGTTAATCAGCCCTCAACCCAAAGACAATCAATCGTCACGACTGGCAACACAGTATGAGCTCGTTAGCGGATCCTTATCAGAGGTAATAGCCACACTCCAACGGCTGGCCAGCTAAACGATGGCCCAGCGATTTGTGCCAGCTAACAGATGGTAAACGAAGCTTAAATATGGCGTTCGTGTAACTAGGTGAGGTGTAATGGATATAATAAATAATATTTACAGCTTCCGACAACTACTTTAATTTGGTTCAAGTAATTAAAGGGCAGACATTGTACGAGTGAAATTATTTCTACCGTTAATAAATATCTTAAGTGTCGGTATCGTTAAACAAAAAATATATTTTTTAAATATAAATGTAATCAAGCCATTGGAACTCCACTGCTGGACTTAGGCCTCCCCAAGAAAGGGGGAATTTTGCCCATAATTTCCGCACTGGGCAAGCGTGTTGGCAATCGCAAAGCGCAGATCTCGCAACGGGGATGCTGCAGCCCATATCCACCCTGTGCACTATTTCATATGGATATACCACCATCTCAGTTGGGGTAGGTATCTCAGTCGCCTCTTACGACAATTGGTACAAAGGGTACTCTGTCAGTACGTCACGGTACAGCAAATGTTATTTAATAATTATATTTAGAAGAAAAATGTAGAATTTTCTTCAAACAACGTATGCAATCACAATTGTACTGCATTTTTTTATAGTCAAGACTATTGACTCCAACCTTTAACAAACAATACCATAGAGTCAAATAGGATATTTTTCATTACTCAAGGGATCTCAAAACCAAGTTTACTGAGACTATACTGGATATATAAAGGTTCATTACGGGAACAACCAGAAAAAAGCTTGCTAAATAACTGATGGTGACGAACGTGTCGTGTCAACTTAGGTCGATGGAATCTGTCCAGTGACAACGCTCACAAAAGCCATTATATTCAATCCGTGATGGTTGTTAAAAAATATTTCCTCTTCAAATAGCAGCTACAAACCCTGTTCTCGACATCGGCTTCTTAAAGGATAAAATTTGCCCATTATATCCGCGCAGGCCCGGCGGCAATTGCAGAGCCTAGCTCCGCGACTGTATGACTGCTTACCCTCCCGATATCCTGATCACATCAGTATATAGACGTTCACTGCTGTATAGGTCTCACCATAAAAGAGGAAAATTTTATCTCAATCCGTTCAACCGCTAACCGTTCTGACGTAATAGTGTATTATTATTACTCAAATTAAGATGTAACCAAATAAATTTGCGGCTGTGATAAAATTATTGATGAACTAGATTTAAAATTAGAAATAAGGTTCCGTATCTTAAAATTTTTGCTAACTATGTACAGTTTGATCCAACTCAAGATATAGGATAGGAAGTTTTTCATGACGTTAGTCATGAAAAACTAGGTATATGTTTAAGGCAGAATAACGTCTGTGGGGTCAGCTAGTAGAGTAGAATAGTCTTTAGACGTAGTATCATGGAAGGTAAGGGAGGTTACATCACAATTAGAGGTAGACGTTTCATTCTCACCTATTTTTACAGTTAGATATCAGTGTTCACATTGCTGTTTCGTTTTGAAGGGTGAGAGGGGCAGTAAAATCACTGGATAATTTGACATAATATCTTTAAGTCACATGGTTGGCAACGCTCTCGTAAATTTACGAGCTTCAATAGACTGCAGCGACAATTACTATTACGCGGACTATTTATTATTAGCTCGTCGATCTGGTCCAATAAAAAAAGAAAATAATTTAAAGGCCTATACGCAGTCCTTCGTGCCGTTAGTTACTGGCATAAAGAATAGTACCTCCCACTGAACCAGGTGTCGTAAGAGGCGATTAAGTACCAGAACCAATAGATGGTGGTACATCCACCCAAAACAGTGCAGCTCAAATACACAGGGCGGAGCATCCCCGTCGCCATAGCTGCACTCTGTGATTGCCAACACCCTCGCCCAGTGCAGCAATTATGGGTAAAAATCCTTCTTTCTTGGAGAGGCTTGATGATGATACGCAACCCTTCGTGCGGGATTCCAACTCGAACTTGACTGTTTTTTTTATTAAGATAATAACTACCTAAAGAACAAACATACTCGTTATGCACAGAAACTGACAGTAAGATTAACGGCTCCCGAACTGGAGCGAGCATTCCTCCACCGCAAAAACTGGAAGCAAAAACACCGTAAGCATGTGTTACACGGCCTTAGCGTCGAACAAAGGTGTTTAATCTCGTTGCATCTTATCTCGACTCTCTATCGATTATCTCGAACTACTGGTATGTGCGCACGTAGCCATATCTAAAGTTCATTTACGGTGTTTAAGAGGTCCATTTAAAAGACTAGCAGCGTCCCGCGGTTTCACCCGAGTTGAGTTGTAAAAATTTCATAGTAACTTTGCACCCCCTTTCACCCCCTCAAGGGATGATGTATGATAATATATTTTACAAGTGTTCAACCCTTTAATTAAAAACTTATGCATGGTTTTTGATGACATATTTAAAAAAATATATTAGATTTGATACTAGCATTATTTACTATTAAAACCATAATGGATCGGATCCGATGACGCACTCGGTTGTGATCCCATCTTGTGCGCGAGTCACGGGTTTGATCCAATCCAAGACATTATTTGTATGATGAATACTTGTGTTTGATCTGGGTCTCGAAGATGATTACATGGATTTTCAACACATCCATCCCGTAAAGTACTAATCTCACATATAAACAACATATATATACATTGACCTGATTCTGAAATAAGTGGTAAACAAATATTGGATTTTGTAACTCCCTAATAATAAGTTCTACAATTGGTGCAGTCGTTCTGATAACTCCAATGAATACATTTTGAGGACTCATATTAGCTCATATACATACGTGCATTAATCATTTTCTTTTATAGTTATTTATTATATATTAATATATTATGAACCACGTTATGTAAATAAAAGAAAAGGATTTTCAAACAGGCTTACATCCCACTTTTTTCTCTTCACAAACAATAACATGTAATAAAGGCTTTTAAATGTTATGTACATATAAATCATTCGTAGGAGGCTGGTGCTCGTGTAGGTTCAGAGACCCGTATTACAAATCACCAGGCCACTTGGAATAGGCTACCCTAGCCTAAGCTCTCCTCAAACCGGAAGTTCGTACCGGAAATCGTATGCGAATCGCCGATACTTGAAAAACCTATTATTCTCTTCTGCTACCATTAGTCTTTAAGTATGACTCGCTTTAACTCTGTGATTTGTTTAAACTTTTTCAATAAAAGAGCATGTGTTTGAACGGTGTAACTAGCATCGTTTGAGAAATGCCCGTGCATTAGCTTCATACCTCGGCTTTATCGAGCGATCTCGTATCAGTGGAATACATCAAATAAGCAGGATTGTCTACGGTGTCTGCGGACTTGGAAAGTGACTTGAAATTAATTCAATTTATGATTTAACGCGTAGAGTTGATGGAGGTCCATTTCACCAGATGTGGTTTTACTATTTTTGAATATCCGCTATTAGACAAATGTTAAATAGGTATTTACTCCTCGAAAGAAATTTTTGGGAGAATATTTTTGGGATTTTCAATAATCGCAACAAACAATAGTAATAACTAATTAAATAATTTAAATTAGCGCCTAGTGTTCCCTCCATTTATAGTTTTTATTTTTTAATGCCAAGATTAAATAGGCGTTCACTTGTGTGATTATTATTTTGATATCTGAAATAAATATTATAAATAATATTTGTTAGCATTCAATGAAAATAAATATCGGCTTGAATAAATAGTAGTAAAATGTACTAGTATTTTGTGCCCGCCATTTCAAATAATAAAATTATTTATTTATTGGAATACAGGTACATTAGTACTCAAACATGCTTAAGCCGACATTTTCTATCGATCAATTCGATGTGCATATTATTTATCATCATCCTCATACCAGCCATTGGAAGTCCTCTGGTGGAGATAGGCCTCTCTAAGAAAGGAGGTTTTAAGCCCATAATTGCCACACTAGGCAATCTTGCGGCAATCGCAGAGCGCAGCATTCGCGACGGGGCTGCTGCTGCCCATTTTCGCCTGTGCATTTGAGCTGCACTGTTTCGGATGGATATTCCATCTGTCGGTGACCTAGTCGCCTCTAACTTACACAGAGTGCAGTGGGAGGTACTATTCTGTTCTACCGGTACCTCAAATTATTTGTAAATCTATTAATTTAATTACTTATTATAGGTAATGTGCCTTACCATACTCTACCATTGTCCGTAGTTTTAGTAGCTTTAACAAAACGTGCTTGCCGCGCTGTACTACCACAGAATATATTGTGTGATAAATGCATTCAGATGTTTGTTAACTCGTACTTTAAATAATTGGCCGTCGCCTTGTACTCCTCCTACAAATAATAACGGCTAATATTAGTGTACTTCGTTAATTTCAATCGGCGGCGTCATGTTTGCACATCTCTCCTATATTTTTTTTATGATTGTCTTTTGTTTTAGGTCTTTTTTTGCATATCGTCCGTCCATTTGGCGGGCCGGATGCCGCAGATGGTAGTGATTCTATCTTGTACGAGAAAGATTGAGGGTTCGATTCCCACCTAGAATAAATATTTATATGATGTACATTTTTATTTGTTTATTGTCTAGGTGCTATGTATGTATCTAAGTATTATATTTGTAATTACTCTGTTGATGTCCGTAACACAAGTGATTTAAGCTACTTATCATGGAGCCAGGTCAACATATGAGATGTCACGTAAACTTATTTATGTTTTATTATATAGAGTACATAATGAACATGTTGGGGAGCACTGCTTATTTTTAATGAGCTATCTCTTGATACATATGTTATACTAATTTGTTATCATTAGGTGTTAGTATTAGTACCTACCTCACCCTCACCTATTTCTATCGCTAAATAGCAGTGTTCACATTGCCATGTTCTGGTTTTAAGGGTGAGAGACGGTAAAATTACTGGGTAATGTGACATAAAATCTTCAAGTCACAAGGTTGTTAAGCTAACAAGCTATACTTTTTGTATTACAAGCGTCTGTAGATCGTAGTAATTATAAACCACCTTGACTTATAATTAAAAAAATACTTAAACTCGTTACCGTCTTCTCTGACCATTAAATAAACCCTATACAAAAATCGTTCTAGCTCTGTGAAATAATTAAATTACGAGACTGGAAGTGTACTATGATCATCACCATATCAGCGGCGGGACGTCCACTGATGGACATAGGTCTCCCCAAAAAATGTGTGATCTCAAATCATTTGTAAGCAGACTGCGTTTAGCGTGATCCTGTCTTAGTCGCAAACTCACTTTCCTTCATTTCCTACTAGCAGAACTCCAAGTTTCTGCTATCTAAGGCAGCTGATGACTATGATACTTGGATACATTGCGCTCCACGGTTTCACTCACGTAATTTTTCTTCCCGTGACAATATAGGGATACTATGTTAACTAGACAAAATGACATTATCAGCAAGTGACAATGTCATTTTGTATTTTTGAAGGAGCTTTTAAAATGGGCTGTGTAATAAATATGGCTGCAGTATTTTCTAAATTTATTTTTTTACAAACGGATAAAAATAAAAATCTTGTATATATAGCTCTATTAACACTCTTAGGTAGCGGACTTTTTTTTTTTTAAACTATAATATAGCCTATATTACTTGGCAAAGAAGGTGCCATCTGATAGCTTTTTTTAATTGGTTTATATTTAATTGATTTATTTATATATACGAAGATATAATAACTTGAAATGAATCCCTATATCCCTTGGTCCCGCCCTTGTTGAAAACTATAAAATTTAAGATTTACTTAATATATGAGCACCCGTTCTGTCAAATCTATGTATAATGTCAATCTATGTTTTTTTCATCAATATGATTGAATTAAGTAAAATGTATATTACTTGATCTTAATTATACCAATTTGAATTAAATTGGTATAATTAAGATCGTTAAGATAGGACAACATCTGCTGAACAATCGGTTCAGCTAGTAAATTGATAAAAAGAGACATTAAAGTCACGTATACGTACACATATCTGCGTCCAATTACAATTGTTAAAATAACTTATATTACAATTGTAACGTATTTACAATAAAGGTCAAGAAGATTACAGTACACACCTGCATGCATTACATGTTATTATGTGGAAACAATAAGCGACAACAATTACTTTACTATTTATACTTTTATTATTTACCACACTACTGTTATAAAGGCAAATGTTGGCGAGTGTGTATGTTTGTTATTCTTTCACGCAAACACTATCATATAAATTTTGATTAAACTTTTAGATAATAATGATTAAATATCAGAATAACGTATAAGCTATAATTTATAAAGATTTATCTAAAACAATAAGCAAAGTTGTTTGCGCCCTGAAAGCCTGCCAAGATTTTTTCGCAAATCTGCTTAACATTGTGTTATTGCTTACTTTTAATATTTATAATTAGCTAGGAAACGGAAACTACGCGGGTGAAATTGCGGGATGCTGCTAGTATATCTATATAACAAACACCTATTCAAATATCTGAATTACCAGTATTTCTTTTTAATTGATTATTTTTCATTTCACTTATTTAAAAATAGACTTTACCATTAATCTTTTTAAGTAGTTTATCGAAAACCTTTTTAGAAAAACCGTTTTAAATTCTAACCAATGAAAGCCTACAAACATAACATCTTTTTCCCTTCATCTATCCAAACAAGTGCTTGATTAGTGCTTACGTATATTACGTGATTCACTTTACAATCACACTAAATAATTCCACTGAGATATATCGACGACAGTGACGTCCACCCGCCGTACGTCTGCACTCTAAATTAATGATCTTTAAGTTTAATTTTACTTGGCAAATGACAAAAGTGTGGTGAACATGGTGTCTCAGTGCAAAAATGCGGTTTAATATTAACGAGGTTTTACTACCTTAAATAATAGTTGTCAGCCGATAAAAAAGGATGGTGCCCGGGAAAAAGTCATTGTGGATCATAGAAGTGGCGTTTGATATCAAATTGGTATTCTGTTCAAATGTCCGCCTGTCAATCATTTGCTTCAAGCTTATCCTTGGGCAGTGGCTCTCAACATGTAACCTGCATGGCGCGGAATAAACAAATCATTCAATTAATGCCGTGAAGTACCTGCAGAATACAATAGTACCTCTGTACTAGATGTCGTTAGAAGCGACTAAGGTACGAAAACAGGTGGCTACAGCCACCTGTTTCCTACCGTACTTCCTACTGTATCCTACTAAAACAGTGTAACTCATATACAGAGGGTGGAGATAGGCAGCAGCATCCCCATCGCGAAATCTGCGATTGCCAACACCCTTGCCCAGCGCGGCAATTATTCCCCCTTATTTGGAAGTCTAGTTTAGTGAACTTCCAATGGCTGTAATGATGATGATGAAAAAGCGGATTCAAATAATGGCGCCATTCTTTAAAGTTAAACATTCATAACTCGTAAGCGGATTCTAATTATTACAATTATTATTTGATTTATTACTATCATTATACCATTGTCTTCACCATCATGTTTTCATGCACGAATGACGGCTCAGTAGAACGCACCAAGTATTTTTAGTTCAATTTGATTACCTCCGAGATTTTCTACTATCTACCACTTCATTTACCATCTCCTTTTTATTAGACCAAGTTTACAAACGAAAATACGGTTGAAAGTAAGCGTCACCGCTGCCTGTGGTCGCTCGTATTATCACAAGTGTATCACTAGCGCATTGCCGACCTTGAGATTTGAAGATATGTCACAATACCCTGATTTTTTCCATATTTCTAATTTGATGAATTCAGCTTACATGTCCAAACCAAAGGTATGAACCATGTAGTATTATTAATAATAAATACCATAAAAAGATTGAGAACCACCGAAAGAATATCTACGACTTCAAGCAACTCCAAAAAAAATCATGATCTCGTTCGTGCTGCGACGTGCGAATACGAATGAAGACTTAGTGAGAGTACAATGTAGTATTTAAGTATAACAACTGTGTTAATATTAGAATCATACAGATAAAACAAACAATATATGACTAAGACTAGGGTGCCAACTGTTGAAAGCACTCAATAAATTTTTTAATTTATATTTATTTTGCTTTCTAGCAGCATCTAAAATTTTACGGTTTTTCATTACAAGAACGTAAAAGTTTTTACATGTAATATCGAAGATTGTGAGTACATACTTGTAATTCTGCATTTAATTAAAGAAATACTCACTCGAACAGGTTTATACAGGCAACGGCCGATGGTGTTGTGTGTGTGTGTGATTGCAAAGCACGCAAAGAGAGCGTGTAGTGACGTGCGTGCGAGCGAAGGATGTGTATAATTTTTAGAAAAACCGGAGAAATTATTGTTCCCCGGAAGGTCGGGAGATTAACTATTATTACCGGAGTCTCCCGGGCAATCCGGGATGGTTGGGAACCCTACTAATATAAAGAATATAAAGATAATTAAGGTCACCGTAGCTTATAGACGCTTATATTATCACAAGAGTTTTTGTAACTAGAAGATATTATGTCACATTACCCAGTAATGACTGCATCTCACTCTTCAAACTTTAATATAATACGAACACTGCGGCAAAGTCGCTAGACACGAAAAAGGGCATCATCTAGTCTTATACTGGATTGTCCTCTAGCAAACACTATTTTATATATATATATATATATATATATATATATATATATATATATATATAAAATATAATACTTGCCAACCTTGTAACTTGAAGCTATTATGTCACATTACCTAGTAATTTCACTGCCTCACTCACTCACTCTTCAAACCGGTAATACAAACACTGCTATTTAGTGGTAAAAATAAGTGAGAGTAAGGTACCAATGGATGGCGGTATATCCATCAGAACAATGCCAAATGCGCAGGGCGGAGATGGGCAGCAGCATCCCTGTCTCGAAAGCTGCGTTCTGCGATTACCAACACGCTGCACAGCACGGCAAGTATGGGCAGAAAACCTCCTTCCTTGGAGAGGCCTATGTCCAGCAGAAGACTTATATGATGGTGTGGCTGATATTAGGTCAATGATGATGAAAGCGGATGACCTTTGTTTGAGCTCTACCAACAACGACATAGTAAACACTATAATTAAATATGGACGACCGGCATTGATATGCTAACTCAACTGCAAAGTGTTGGCTCAACTATCGCCTCGTATACACTACTGTAATTACATATGTTAGCTATTTTATTACGAACGTACACTAGCGTAGGGTTTATTTGTAAGTTTTGTAACCAAATATAAAGTATTTATATAGCTTCAGAATACAAATTAATTTAAAATCACACCTCAAAGCTATTATATATTTAATGTTGGTTAAATAGTAAAATTATTCTTATTAATAATTTATTTTTAATTTACACTATATACGTTTATTATTGTTTAAATAAATTCAAACAACTCACAAATAATAACCAAGTGGTACGTAGGTTAAAACACCTTTTGTTATGGATAGATCAGATAACAGTGATATGATATTTAAGTATAAATTTTTAGTGCCAGGTGTCGTAAAAGGTGACTAAGGTACTCTAATCAATACAGAGCGGTATATCCTTCCGAATGTTTAAATCTACAGAGCGGTGAAGAGCAGCAACATCTCTGACGCGAAATTTACGCTCTGCGATTGCCAACACGCTTGCCCAGCGCATGTGCATTATGCGCGAAATTTTCCCTCTTTAGGGAGACCTATCGGTGGACTATTAATTACTAATATGATAATCTACTTTTACACATCCAGATACAGAACAAACACAAATATTTATCACATACATATTATAAGCTTTCTAAATACACTACAAGTACCTCTAATTGTGAAGAAAAACTGTAGTAAGGGACAGTTAATTTTACTGTTGAGTTCTTTGTAGAGGAACGTCATGTCACGAACATATAAAAAATAACAGATAAAAAAGCACTAAAAACTTAACACTCAAGCTTAGCTGAGAACAAGATATATACCAGAAACAAAAAAGCATCAATGCAAAAAAAAATACAAACACTGTTAAACATTTCTTATCTGTGCAGCATCATGCAAGATGTCAATCATTCGTCAACTCAACACGGTGGCCGCAAAGTTCAAGACGATAGTGATGTACTCGCATATCTCAGACGCGTTCTGTCGAGTAGTCGTCGATGTAGATAAGTTGGCATTACATGCAGAGCGGACTGCTGAAGTTACATGTTAAATTTATTTGGTTGTCATAATTTAGTGTTATTTTGACCTCGTTGGTTGAATATCACGTATAATAAGCATGAAGTATAAGTAAGGATTTAAAGAAATGGCTTCTAAAATTCAGGTATGAACCTGGACCTTAATAATTGTCATAGTATTAATCACGGTTTGATATATCAAATCAGAATCAAGGTAGTTAACCTTGATTCTGATCAAAAAATTAGAAAACGGTTCACGTTTTGAAATTATACATTACTTTATTACACACATATAATAATACATAAATAAATAAATAATGCACAAAGACGGTAACTATATCAACTAAATGATGTTTTCATGTATCCCGGTATCATAAGAGATGTCAATCGTCCGTCGACACGGCAGTTGCATTTCACGAGTGCGATAGTGATGTGCCACGATCTCATGCGCAGTCGATGTAGCCGATTATGTAGATAAGTCACGCGAGTCGCGACGCATGCGCACGCACCATCTGTTCCAGGCGACACTTTTCTTACGAATAACGGACTGGCACTTGTAATAAACAAACTTTGGTTATAGATAGTGGACGCACGGTTCAAATCGTAACCACAAGAGAATATGCTAGTTAAGTCGCATGCAGATTTCAAAAAACACTAAAACTGTATTATTATATACGGTAAAGTTAAAGTAAGTACAATTATTCAAATAAGTTACTTCAAAAACTTATTTTTTCACGAGTACCGCCAGAGTAGTATAATACCCCCCTGTACCAGGTGTCGTAAAAGACGACAAAGGTGTCAGAACCGACAGTTGGCACTATATCCATCTGAAACAGTGTAGCTCAGATGCAAAGGGCGGGGAGGGCGGGGATGTGGAAAGAGCTGCACTTTGCTATTGCTTATACGCTTGCGGAAATTATGGGCAAAATTCCCCTTTTCTTGGGGAGGCCTATGTCCAGCAGTGGGCCTTGCAATGCCTAATATGATAAATACTCAAAAATTTTCTTATAAGACACATATACATAGTGGATGTAAACATCACACAGATACGATACGATAATACGCCCATCTACTAATCAACTCATTCAAATCTATAAAAATCTTCCAATTAACTGTTAAACGTTGACGTTTCTTCTACTGTTCATCACATGAATTCAGATTTTTTTTTAACTACATCTTCGCAAATACATATACACTCTAATAAATTATTATATGTCTCTATAATTCTAGAATAAACTTAAAGAATATATAACCAATTAGACACCGTGAGAGCATTCAAAACGTGCTCGCGCCTTGCTAATATTTATTTCAGCCATAAATCCAGCAACACTGAACCTACTGTCACATGAATCAAAACAGACATGACAACTTCAACTCTCATTACTACATTACTTCGTATTACATCAGAACATAGGTACATATGATTCGTGGCCGGCACAGATATGGACAACGGCGAGCATTGTGCCAACATACAAGTCGATTCGATCGACTAATGAATCGATCCATTATCGATATATTGGATCAATTAAGGCGAGGTTGGAATCGATAAATCACGCGATCGACTTTGATGCGACTCGTTCAAGGAATGCGTGGGGCGCATTCTTAGTTGCCGTTTGGAATTCGTTGATATAAAATGTTGGATTCTAGCTATTTTGCAAGCTGATTTATTAAAATGATATAGAAAATATATAATATATAGAAAAAGAAGATGAAGATATTTATTTTTTCTCCGTTATCATATTCGAATCGCTGTTAGTTTGAACTTTTTTTAATATTTAGAAGTAATGTTATCTCTTTCTATATAGTTGTTGTTACATATGTAACAGCTTACGTAGATATTTAGTAGACTAAAATGTATATGTATAAGCAAAGGTTTTTTAAACGTTTTAAGCAAAGGTTAGTGTAAATGGTTTACTACGAGCGCTATCTCTGGGTTAGTCTCGGGACTTATTGATCCATGCTCTATATAAACTAATTTCTTTACATATATATATATATATATATATATATATATATATATATATTTTTTCCTGAGGCCATTTTAACCCATCACTAGAGTGGACGGTCCCCAAACAACAGATCGCCTTATTTATTAATACCCTATTTTCAACTTAAACAAGTCTTTTTGGTCCACCATAGTGACGGTAATGTTCCAAACCTACCTAAAGTGCAATGAGTTCGCTAGGTTCCGGTAACTCAGTCGTTTCTTACGACACCCGGTACAGAGGAAGAAACTATTTTTCTCTGCCAGTACCACGCAGTCTTTTCAATATAAATATTATTTCATATAAATCATATTTTAAGTTTATATTAGTACTAGCTAACCTGAGAGACATTGTCCTATCTTCACTGCATACCTATGTTTATCATGAAAAATATGGCGATTAGAAATTGAGATATAAACTCTCCTGGGATTAGGTTGCTTTAAGCACTAGCTTAAAGTTTTTTACGCCGACGCCGGTAGAGGTTTCACCAGCGCCAAATGGGTAGTGTTGATGGAACCTTTATCACCAACAGTTTTTCTTGCAGGTGGTGGCGCCTTTCTAGTGGATTGCGAATTAACCTGCAATAAAATTTTAAGACTCGCCTGGTGCTGGCAAACTAGTTTAAAGAAAACTTAATGAAATATCTGTGTTCGGTGACTTTCATGACCCCCTAGTTCATCAGGGTCATCTGTATTATTTATAATAATGCATATACACTTATTAAAAAAATTAATGTTTAACTAATGGATTAAATCGGTTCAGTAATCTAAAAGATCTCGGATAAATAACGTGATAAACAAATTTTTATATATAAAGATTATTATATATCATATAGTATAGCATACAGTCTGCGTGACAGTAAGCGTCTCCGCAGCCTATAGACGCTCGTAATAACACAAAGATATCACTTACTCGTTGCCAACCTTGTGACTTGCGGATATTATGTCACCTGGCCCAGTAAATTCACTGCCTCTCTCACTCACTCTTCAAACCAGAACACAGCAATGCGAACACTGCTGATTAGCGGTAGAAATAGGTAAGACTGGTAACACCACCACTCTATCAGATAGAGAGGTACCAATGCAGACGACCTTTTGTATGAGTCTACCTCATGAGTACAATATTTCTTAATAATAACTATATTACCTCAACAACGGTTGCCGTTAGATACTTTTTTCAATATTATGAAGTCAGCAAACAAGAATACGGTCCGCTTGATGGTAAACGAGACCGCAACTTATAGACGCTAATGTCATCGCAAGGATTACACCAGCTTGTTAAAAACCCTGTGAACTGAATACATACTAACTGTCACATTTACCGAATAGTTTCACTGCCTCACTCACCCTTACAACCGGAACACAGCAATGCGATCACTACTATTTGGGAGTTACAACATTTATAAGAGGTCCAACTTATGTAAAGATAACCAAAATGTCGAACATCAATCGTTTTACAAACAGTAAAACAATTTTTTTTTATAATGAACAATAAACATGAAATTAATATACTTATTAGAACAGGTTTACATTTTTTCATTTCTTCATACAGTCATAATTTTCAGAAATGTGACTGACATTTGAAATTAGGTTTGATTCCATATAATCTTGTCTGGATGTTAAAAATATGTTTTCAAGTATTCTATTTATGATGCTTTTGTTGTCGACTTACTTACCTCAGAGTTAAATCAAAGTATGAGAAGTAGTGTGAATTTTTTGCTGACCTTACTTGACATTCGCTGAGCTGTGTAAAACACATAGCTGCCAGTAATAAAAAAATAAGAAGTAGAACCGTCCACAAACATCCCACAAAGTATCAGAACTAAAAATATAAACTAATGTAAAAGGTCGATCTTACATTCCTTCCTAAGCCTTCCCGACAAGCGATAATGAAGAAGTGAACAATTATCCTAACGTGCTGTTGAAAACCAATACTAATAAATTATGCTTTAAGCCCTTAAATGGAGGAGTCTTCCCCCTTTTTATAGGCTTAAATGGGTTTCTTTGTGTAATGCAGTTGATTTATAAAACACTTACTTAAAGCGTTGAACACTACGACAGGAAAATAAATATAGTAATTGTGCGTCGTGTATTCAATGTATATTTTTTGACGCATCGTTTTTTGGCGTACCCGACAGCTGTGTCCGTTAATTGTAGTAATAATACATATTTATTTATCTTTACTAATATTATAAAGCTGAACAGTTTGTTTAAAACACGCTAATCTTAGAAACCGGTGGTCCAATTTTAAATATTCTTTCAGTGTTGGATAGCCCGAGTACAGGAGCGGAGCTGAAGGGTATTCCTCTCAAAAAAGGTGTTACACAGGGAGACGTCATATCTCCGAAACTGTTTAATACCACTTTGTAAAACGCCTTCAAGCTCCTGAAATGGAAAGGATTTGGCATTAACATTAACGGCGAATACATCACTCACCTTCGATTTGCCGACGATATTGTGGTCATGGCAGAATCGATGAATGATTTAAGCACCATGCTCGAAGACCTCAATTGAGTTTCTCAACAGTTGGGCCCTAAAATGAACATGCTGAAGAGCAATGTGTAATGCCCGTGTTGTACCCACCCTAGTTTTAGTTGCGAACTCGCTTCTTGAAGTTGTTGACCCGTATGTATACCTAGGACAAATAGTCCAATTAGGTAAGTCTAACTTCAAGAAAGAGGTCAGTCGCCGAATGCAACGTTCGGAAAATTGCGAAACATCTTCTCGTTCGACATACCTCAGTGCCTCAAGTCGAAAGTTTCGACTTGAGTTTCAATGTGTGTTACCAACGATGACCTATGGCAGCGAAACGTAGTATTTTACCATTGGCCTTATTGGCAAACTGGAAGCTGATAGCTCAACAAGCTATATAGAGGGCAATGCTCGTAGTTTCTTTGGGCGATCGAATCAGGAATGAGGCGATTCGTAACAGAACCAAAATTACTGACATTTCCCGGTGGATTAGTAAGTTGAAGTGGCAGGGCATTTTGTACGCAGAACCGATGGCCGATGGAGTCGTAAGGTTCTGAAATGGAGACTACGTACCAGCAAGCGCAGCGTCCGCGTCAGCGTCCACTTGCAAGATGGACAGACGATCTGACTAAAACCGCAGGATCGCGCTGGACACAGGCCGCATACAACCAATCCTATTGGAGATTACTTAGGGAGGTCTATTTCTAACAGTGAACGTCTTATGGCTGATATATTGATGTTGAATAGTCCATTTATCGAAGAAGGCTACTATATCTCCAAAGTTAATATTCCACGCGGACGAATTTGCGGACACTGCTAGTCTTAAGTCTGTTGAATAAATCAAATTAATACCACCTTTAGACCACTAACCTACTAATGTAGCAAATGAAAAAAGTTCAAACGTGTCACCGGACTTAACCAAAAAGCTTTCTTAAAAATCTGTCAGACGGCAAAATAATAATATTGTCAAATAATTTATCGATATTATGAAAATATTGCAAACTATTGTAAACAAACGGCCAAGTTAAATTCTGATAATATCAAAATATAATTTATTCTAGTCTAGTTCTTGTCATATAATGTATATATAAAAATAATATTTTCATAATAAGAAGTACTAGATCCTATTATAATTATGATACTGATGACCCTGCGAGATCATGAGTGTAATCCAACAGATGTAAATTAGGACTATCTTAAACTAGTCGGCTGGCAATAGACAAGTTTTGAAACTAAGTTTACTGCAGGTTTATTACGCTACCCACCAGAAAAGAACCTACATAAAAAACTGGTAAAGGTTCTATTAACACCAAGTAATTTATGTAAATGAAATCCCCACCGGCGTCGGCGCTTACAAACGTCAGTTTTAAAGCTAATGGTTAAAGCAATTCAACTCTATGCAGCTTTATCATTGACGTAATGTTTAACACTATAATTTGCTTTAGAGATAACTTTATTCCTAACGTATATTTTTCAATTTCTTTATCGGTAAGGTGAGCAGAATAGTGCCTCTATTGTGACAGGTGTCGTAAGAGGCCACGAAGGTACCAGAACCGACAGATGGCGGTATATCCATCTGAAACCGAATTGCTCAAAAGCACAGGGTGGGCTGCAGCATGCCCGTCGCAAAACTACGCTCTATGATTGCCAACACGCTTGACCAGCGCGGCAGTTATGAACAAAATCCTCTATTTTTGGGGAGGCCTATGTCCAGCAGTGGACATCCAACGCTACCTAGTGTTTTATTGTAAAATCAATTCGATTCCCATTTATTTACTTTTTAGGTTTTCTTTTGAATATAATCATTTCAAATATGCATCCTAAGTGTGAAGCAAGTGCTTACCTAAAATTATATCTAATCAAAAAAATTCTAAACCAAGATGTTGGCTGTCAATCACAGTGCTCGCACTCGGTTTTATCCTATTCGTTACATCTAGGTATTTGAAAGATTTTCAGTTACCGTTATCTGAAACAATCAGTGTTATTATTCAATTATACACCAGTCGAGTTTACAACGAAATCTAATAGACAACCTCAACTCAAACAAATTTTATGCATTCCACCGCCATGGTATAATATCGAATGAAACGCAATAAAAACGGTATTATGATCTCATGAAATAAAGAACGGGTCGTGAGTGCCGTAAACATAGCCGCTGCATCCGGCAGGTGCCGGCATAGTTTTCGCGTTTTTCTAAGATGCCGCTTTTTGTGATAGCTGATATACGACAATCGATTGATATGTCAGCTATCACAGCTGTGGTACCCTGATTAATAATAAGTAATGTTGAATAAGCACAAGATAGGCTTAGGTCTTCTCTACGGAATGCAAGGTTGCTTAATAAAAGTCAATTTCGCAATCGACGATTTTTAGATCATACCTAAGTCCACTGCTGGACATAGGCCTCTTCCAATAAAGAGGTTCTTTACTCGTAATTGCCGCGCTAGGCAAGCGTGTTGGCAATCGAAGAGCGCAGGTTTCGCGACGGGGATGCTGCTGCCCACTCCCGCTCTGTGCGTTTGAGCCGCACAGTTCCGGATGGATATACCGCCATCTGTCAGTTCTGGTACCTTAGTCGCCTCTTACTACACCTGGTGCTGTGTGAGCTACTATTCTACACGGCCGGTACTTCACGGCTTATAGATCCGCCAATTTTTGAACAACAATACGAATTATTGAACAAAATTATTTTTTTTTCGAAGAACCTAATGCCGCTCTACTCAGATGTCAATGTCTGATGTCCAGTTCCCCCGAACGAGAGGGTGAGGCCGTTTTGAGTGAGTGAAATGTGCCTGAAAAACAAAATGTTCAATGTTTTGTTGTTATGAAGAAAATAATGACTCCGCCATTGAAGTGAGCTGAGATAGTGTCATTTATTTGTACATTGAAGAACTATTTGTACTGGCCACAGCTCACATAGACGAATGACGTCATATATTTCCTAATACGATGCAGTAATAGATCGCATCGTATTGCAACTTTCCCAATAAATCAATTTGCCCATAATTGCCGCCCTGGGCAAGCGTAGTCGCAATCGCAATTTGTGGTTTCGCGACAGATCAAAAACTGTAGAGTTTTTGCATTTGCAAACAATACAGCTGTTTTTCGCTGGTAACAACTGGACGGATGTTTTCCAGTGTGCTTAAAAATAGATTTAACTTAGTTGCCTTCTGGCTTTAGTGTAACTCATTCTTTATATTTCTAAGACCAAATATATCACCTTGACAACCCCCACAAATGAAGCTCCCTTCTTTTGTTCTGTCTGGTCATTTCCAAACACAATCTCAGCTACTCTGGATATAATAATTGTATATATTTTTATAATCTATCAATCAACTTAACAATAAGCTGTCCATTTACCCTCTCTTTAAACTAACCTTCAAATATTGCTTACTGCGTGGACTTGACTGAAATCTTAAGATTAGGATGACACAATCTTTTCCCGAACTTGTATAATGTCCTGCTTTTTTCTATTGTTTCAAATTTGGTATATTTAATATTCGCTTCCTTCCTAGACCTCCTAAAGTTGGAACTTAGTGACATATAGCTACAAGCATATTTTTTTAGATAATTTAAGTACCAAATTCATATAAATAGGTTAATTTAGATCGATGTGTGTTACGTATAATATTTGCTTCGCAACCTTTTGTAAGTTTAAATAAATAATAATTATTATTTATACTACACGGATTACAGCCTGTATGAGCGGCTCGATTCTGTGATATTAGAATAAACTTCGAATCAAACGACGATGTTATCAACATTGTGTGTAATTGTTTGTTCTGAATCGACAAAATAAAAACTTATTGTTATATCATACCAGCCATTGTAAGTCCACTGCTTGATATAGGCCTCCTCAAAAAGGGGGGAGTTATTACTGCGCTGAGCAATTGTAGAGCGTAGATTTCACGAAGGGGATGCTACTGCCATCCCCGTCCTGTACATTTGAGTTATATTGTTTCGGATGGATATACCGCCATCTGTCGGTTTCGGTGCCTTACCTTACCTTACGTCACCTGGTTCAGGAGAGGTACGCTTCTACTCTGCCGCTACCCCACGGCAATAATGATAATGTATACTACTGATGAGCTTCTAAATTTACAAAACAGAAATTAATTTTTATATGAATATAATTAATTTGTTAACAAAACGAAGCTTCCCCAATTGCTGGTGTTACAAAAACCGCAATCGATTGATATAGCAACAGCATTCTATAATACAACACCTACAAGTCGTATAAATTACTAAAATCGTAAATACATCACATCGAATTGTAGTTGGGGTTTATCGAGTCAAAGCCGCTCGATTCGCTCGTGTTATGGAAATTGTTCGTGATTGTCCCGCATTGTCTGTGTTATTATGGAGCGCGGGACACGTCCGCTGTCGCCGCAGTGGGTCCCATAAATCGATGATTTCCAATAAACTGTTTTAATAGTTTCGCTGCCGGCAATCGGACTATTTTGTTGTATTTAAAATTTGCCATTTATGAATGTACATTGCTTTATTGTCTCCGGGTAGCGCACGGCTTTTGTTCGCTATCCTGGAGCGGTGTCTTTCAAGATCTATTATTAGCAGCCTATAAAACGATTGTAGCGTGGAATGGTCTCACGTATTCAAGGGCCGAAAGGTTTTCTTAAATGGCTTGCGACCCTTTAAACGGATAAATAGATTACGCGGCCAAACACTTTCAACTAAACCGATAACGTGAAAAAGTTGTTTTTTTTTGTTTTTACAAATTGATTAACGAACGGCTTATGACATCATGTTTAATGTGCGAGTACAATGAACATCAATTTTTTATGGAAGCATAATATAACTTTCAGTACAATTCCTGTTGGCTTAACACAGATTAAATCATCAACATTTGAACATGATAATAATGAATTTACACGACATCTCATTTGTTGATCTGACACCGATATAATTTGCTTAAAGTACTTGTGTTCGCACATTAGACAAATGAAGGATCATAAATACAATGCTTAAATACATATATATGTAAAGAAATAATATTTCTTTAATTTTTGAACGACATTGAATGACATTGACAACTGACAAGCGCTAAAATCTGAGGTCAATGGTCAGTTGAGAGTTTATGGAAAAAATAGCATTGTACATATTAAATTATTGTGATTTGTTAATTAAGATAGATAAATAAGAATAATTGGTGGAAGAATAGACTTTAATTGTCGTTTCTTCGTTTTCAGAAGCAACGCATAAGTTTATTTTAACCTAAAATAAAAGAATAAACAATATATATATAACACCAATGTACAGAATAAATATAAATCATCACCATCATTATCACACCAGCCATTTAAAGTCCATCGCTGGACACAGGCCTCTCCAAGAAAGAAGGTATTTTGCCTTTTATTGCCGCGCTGGGCAAGCGTGTTGGCAAAATACAATTAATGTCATCATATCAATATTTATCTTAGGTCGGGACCCATGAACTTTGGCACACCAGATAGTCTAACTGCCATCTGCGTCATCGGGCCCATCATATATATCCGTCATATACTCGTATATGACATCCCATTACGTTATGATTATCAATCACTCACTCGAATACTAAAATCTACGGTTGACGTTTCAAATACTGACTCGAAACAGAGATAATATGAAAATATCATAAATAAAAACAGGAGATTCAATAATTCTGATTAAATTTGAAAAAAATCATTTTAGCTACATATATTGCATCTAAATGTAAAAAGGTCATATTTCTGATGGAGCAATACTAATCGCTGAT
Source organism: Heortia vitessoides (assembly GCA_020976665.1). Lineage (NCBI taxonomy): Eukaryota > Metazoa > Arthropoda > Insecta > Lepidoptera > Crambidae > Heortia > Heortia vitessoides. The sequence continues at coordinate 3,768,281 of JACJUM010004390.1, forward strand.
ATCTATGATATCGTAACAGAAAGACATAACGACTGTTGAATATGGAAATTGTGTCAGCATAAAGTTTATTAAGCTAACCTAGATTTAGAGCTAGAAAATATCTGTCACGTCTCAATATTCAAATTTAGCACCCTAAGCCTCCCAATCACAAATCAAGAGCATTCACAGAACATTGTCCAATGCTTTATAACTGAGAGAGTCGTGTCCACTACCGCCCTCTGACAGATCCTTCCATCATTGTTGTACGTTTTTGCCATCCCGACCTGACGTTTAAATTTTGTAAAATCGACTTTACCACTTTCGTAATAAGGCATTTAGTCCGTAGATAGCTGTTTTTGGACAGTGTATGTGGGCCGAGAGCAATATGGATTTACAAGCTAGGCGGGAGTTTTAGTGAATTATGCTATTTTGTTGTACAAGACAGCGTGAGCCGTGTTTAGACTATTGAAGAACATTTTACGAGTCATATTATGTCAGCATTAATAGTTGATATTGTTACTTATTCTTCGTTTGACTTATATTGTTTATCGTACGTAAAAGTATATATATATATATATATATATATATATATATATATATATATATATATATAATTATTCAAAGGATCACGTATGATTTGCAAATGGTGGCGTTACGAGAACTGTCAGTATTAACCTGTTAAAAGACTTATCTATGCCCCTTGTCAATTCTCTATGATCCAGAGTGGTAGCACTGAAGCCAAACCGAACATGGAAGGGGCGGCCATTTTGTTGATTTTCAAACGCGCTTGAATTACAAAGAATAAGAATTGTGCATGTATCTAGTCTCTATTTTCATGTTCAATTAACTTTCCCAATCAAAAATATATAATCTAGTTATAGATACCTTTTATCTAGATAATTAACTTACCTCTGAATGAAACTTACTGAAAACTTAGCCAAGTCGGTATAACTGATCCTCAATTATAAGCTTTAATTTTATATTACAATGTTACAACATTGTGTTTTATAAATAAACTGCAGTATTATCTACAGAACAAGGCACCCATTTAGATATCAATGCTTTTGTCGGAAAAGTCGACAACCACGTATTTGAACCTCTTTTATTTATATTTTGTTTTTAAAGGGATTTCATTACATTTAATTTTTAATTTAATGTTTTTGATTTTTTCCTTTCTATACACACTATTACCGAGCTGAGCGCTAAATTTATGCTTTCTAGGTCATCTGAAAGTGGGTTAGAATTTTGATCTACAGGTCGGTCAGTCAGTATAAATTTTTTGACGTTAATATCTAAATAACCGTATGAGCAGTATTTATAAAATTTGAGGTACTTGTTACACTAAAAAGTTTTAAAAAGTGTACTAAATTTCATGTATTCATTCATCATTTTCATTTCGTGTATATTTTAAATCGATTTTGAGTTATTAAAGGGTAAAAAGTGTTACCAAACGGTTCGTGTAAAAATACACACAGCTGATGCGCCGGCCGTTCTTTTTTTGAACTTGGCTGACACGCTGCCGCATGTCTTGATATTCTTATCTTATTTGATTAATTTTAAAGCATTTAACTAGAATTAGTTACTACAGTTAAAATGTACTTAATACAATACTTGTGTTACTTCGCCACTCTATTATTAAATTCTAGACGTGTTAAAGCAACATTGTAGCGCAACAAGTCCGCATAAAATATGTTTGAATTCAATTAGAAATAATATCTAGTTACAGATGAATCAAATTAGAAACATCGAGTTTAACAGTACAATTCTACTTCAAGTTAGAGACTTTGTATGTCAAGCATAAAACACAAAATTCGTTATCATCATCATTACAGCCATTGGAAGTTCACTGCTGGACATAGGCCTCCCCAAGAAAAGGGGAATTTCACCTATAAATTCCGCGCTGGCCAAGCGTGTTGGCAATCGCAGAGCGTAGCCCTCGCGGTGGGGATGCTGCTGCCCATCCCGCCTTGTGCATTTGAGCACTATTTCGGATGGATATACCGCCATCTTTCGGCTTTGGTACATTAGTTGCCCTTTACGAAACCTGATACAGGAGAGTTACTATTCTACTCCACCGGTTCTCCACGGCACAATGCCACACACACACACACACACATATATAGGAGTATTCTGATAAAAATATAAATAAATTCCCATAACATCTCATACATTGACTCGATGAAAAACGTAGTATAATGTTGACATTATACTACGATGTATCATCTGACAAATGTTTCGGTATTTTTCAATTCAAATGGAATCAAATTGATCAAAATTAAAATTGATTATGTTATATCTTTATAGATACAACGTTTTAAAACTATTGTAAAAAGGCAACCTGGGTCATAGTTACTTATAGCAAAAAAATCTAATGATACAACTGCTAGTACAATTCAAGTATTACACCATTTCATCGACCTTTTGTACCTATTAGTTTTATGAGGTTGATTGACAGATCGTCTCATTAGATTGACCATACCTGCCTGTAGACCATATACAACGGATTGTTTTGTATAAACAGACCCGATTCGGTGCACCAAATTGCAGTATTCATATAAGGTTCCCGAATGATATATACAAATCGGTGCAGAGAATTGATAGGATTGGTAGGATAGTAATGGTATCAGTAACTGCGGATGCATGTTTCACATGAGTAAAATTAGCCGAAGAGAGGACGAGAAGGTTTCTTCGGCAACTCGCTGACTTTACTGAAAAAACCAACTAGATTCGATCTTACGAAGGCAGACTTCAACATTTTACAACTCCTGAAAGTTGCGCAGAGAACTAACCGATATCATCGTCATCATTACAGCCATTCAAAGTCCACTGCAGAATAGACCTCCCCCAGAAAAGGGAAATTATGCCCTAAATTGTCGCGCTGGGCAATCAAAAGTGTTGACAATCGCAGAGCGCTTTTGCGACGGGGATGCTGCTACTCATCCCCACCTAATGCATTTGAGCTACACTGTCTCGAATAGATATACCGCCATATATCGGTTCTGGTACCCTAGTCAGCTCTTACGGCTCTTGATACAGTGGGTAGTACTATTATACTCTGCCGGTACCTCACGGAAGACTCTTCCTTTTTAAATGAATGAGAAGCAAAATACATAACTCCAGGTTACTTAGTTATTTCCAAACTCGTGTTTCCACAAGAATTCCGCGCTGGGCAAGCGTGGCAACTATGGGCGTGGACAATCGCAGAGCGTAGCTTTGCGACGCGAATGCTGCTCGCTACCCCTGCCTTGGTCCATTTGAGCCTTACCTCTTCCGGTTGATATACCGCCAACTGTCGACTCCGTTAACTCAAACGCCTATTACAGGGGAAGGTACGTTCGTATCACGCGGCTAATAAGTACATTTATGTTTATAATTTGACCTAACTTGAATAATTTTACCAAGACTTTATTGAATAAGAAGAAAAAGGGAATTAATTGTTTTAATTAAATTTTATGGATTAGTGCGTGACCAGCGGATTAATTATTCCCGCCTGTTTTATTGCTAGCACATATAAAATACGATCGAAATCTAATGAAATTGTTCAAGAAACCGCACCTTTCAAGTCGGCCTAAATAACATGCATTTCTATAAATTTTACTCTGCTCAGAAATATCATGGCTAAAATTTGTCAACACCTGTTGTTTGTCTGATAAATAACGTAATCAACACTGAGCAATTAACAAAACACGCCTTTTTCGAGTTCGTAACGTGTTTAAACCAATGATTTATGAAATAAAAGGTTTAAATTTATTAGTTGAAGATAACACTGCGTTGTAGTGCATATTTATTTGGCGCAGACGGTAGTGATCCTATTAAGTTTTGTTCGATTCCCACCCAGGGAAAATATTTATCTGACGATATTTGTATTTGTTCTGAGTCTGGGTGTTAAATGTATGTATTTAAGTAGTATATTTATGAGTCTTCTGTTGTGTGGCGTCCGTAACACAAGCGATTTAAGTCAAGACAATGTATACGATGTTGTGGGAATTTATTATTATTTATTTATCATTAATGCAGGTACTCGTTTGTGCATATTCCAGTGCTATGCCATACCATATTGTAAGGGTCAGTATATTATGTAAACAATAGGAACAAGATATGACAGGACAAATATATCTCTTATTAACCTTTCAATCTATATATATATTACACAGTATTGAAAAGTCAGCATATACCAGCTTAATTTTACTTTTACCTGAACGACATAAAAATACTGCCACATATAAGACTGTATTGTCTTCACAAACTTTTACGTAACCAGCAGCGTCGTGATTTCGAGTTAGCTTTTTTTGTTTTCATTAATGATCACAATGAACTGACTGACACTCTCCGGCAATGAACTGACTCCAAGTTAAATAGCTTACAGTGCTTGTGTTACAGATATCAGACAACAGAGGTATCACTTCCACTGATGGACATGGGCCTCTGCAAGAAAGGGGAAATTTTCTCATGATTGCCGCGCTGGTCAAGCGTGGTGGCAATCGTAGAGTACAGCTTCGCGACGGGAATGTTGCTGCTCTTTCCTGCCCTAAGGCATTTGAGCTACACTGCTTCGGGTGGATATACCGCCAACTGTCCATTTACCTCAGTCGCTTCTTATGACATCTAGCACAGAGAAAGGTACTATTCTACTCTGCTGGTTCCGCACGGCTTGTTGTATCACTATTATATATTCTATACCCAGACGCAACAAACACAAATGTTCATCATAAGAATATTATTGCCCTGGGTGAACCCGTGACGTTTGCGCACAAGATAGGAACACTACCGAATACACTATGTTCCAATTACATTCAGTAATTCATAAAGTCTTGAAAGCATGTTGTTTGAGTTATTTATTTTATTACTTTATACAGGTTCACTTACAGATATTTATATGCAACATTATTTTTTATAATATGTCACTTATTATTATTATTATTATTACTTACATTATTTTGTATATATATTGCGTGCACCACTATATATATATATTTTTTTCTGTTTTGTTAATGGTTGACTGGGAGATAATGCCATCTGGCATTAAGTCCGCCATTTGTACATTTTGTAACGTTTTGTGCAATAAAGTTAAATAAATAAAATTAAAAAAAATATCACATGTCTAGAACATACTGATAGAAACAGCGACGCGGAGCAATGAACCATTTATTAATCAAAGATGGCGTCTTCGTTTTAATAAATCAGTCGACTGTTATTAGTTATTGCATTTATATGAAGGTTAGCGCATGGTTGACAGCAAAATTTTGTGAAACAGCTACTTTAGATTACTAGCTGAAACTGCAGTTTAAAATTTAACATATTAAAAAAGTCTTGCTCTTTTAATTTTGTGACAATCATTGATGTAATAAGCCGTGAGGTACCGGCAGAGTAGAATAGTACCTCCACTTGTACCAGATGTCATAATAGACGTTTGAGGTACCGGAGCCGACAGAGCCCAGAACAGAGTATCTCAAATACAACAAGACGGAAATGGTCAGCAACATTGTCATTGCGATTGCCATCACGCCTGCCCATAACAGCAATTATGGACAGAATCCTCCCTTAATTGGGACAGAAAATTTCCAGCAGTGGACGTTACATTACTACTATAATGGTAACTAGACTGCTTCTTTAATTTTTAACAATCTATTTCAATTTAAACGTTATAACGCACACTAATGCATCCCATGTGATGTGTGTGAATATACCAATATTTCCTGGTACCATACAACCAAGGTGCTACAATATGTTCTCATATTGTGAACGCCTTGTGCCCTGTCATCTACGTTCCGTTTCACGACTTACCGCTGTCTTATTAGCATTGTTCTTTGCCAGCGAAGCTCCTAGCGTGATACGGAACGCCTTTTACGTACGCTCCGGGTTTGTTTAAACCGAGATCATATTTACACTTGTTGAACTTGCCAATTACGCATTTTGAACCTTACCCGTTTGTAATAAGGTGTGTAAGATATATATGTTGGGATATTGTAATGGATTGTAATGCCAAGACATCCTTTCGTGTTTAATTTCACAGGACAAACACTTTGATTGTCCGACGCAATTCGTTTAGTTTGCGAATATTGTGGCTGGAACAGTATTGAAATATTTTATGATCTGTTAAATACCAACCATTTATAATATATTTCCATCAAATATAATTAAATCCTTAAACTTCAATATAATTATGTACATAATTTAATATATTCCCTTTTTCATGATATAAGTTTTGTTTCTAGAATTCGAACCTTAATCTTATTATTTGAATACCTAATACTTCAAATACCATACAAAAAGTTAATTTTATTTTTGGTTGGGTTTAAAGGCTGTATCAGGATGTAAATTAGCTTTGAACATTTTTAAAAATAAAATAATTTGTAAGGTTATCAAAATATAAAACTCATTAGGTTTTTTTGTTAATAAAGAAATTTGCCATTTTTTACTTCCTCCACTCATTAAAACTGTCAACGACTCGTTTATTGTAGTAATTTAATTCCTAGACCCAATAAAACGTATTCGATGAAAATAACCACTGGAATTATTACGTGGAATTTCGACATAATTATGTATATGAGATACATAACTCCTTTCTTTTATTTTACGAAGTCAGCAAACAAGTATCCTTGTTTTTATATGAGATAGACCTTATACAAAAAGTCGTCTGCATTGGTACCTCCCTCTCACCTACTTCTACCGCCGAATAGCAGTGTTCGTATTACTGTACCCAAGGTTAGAAGGGCCTGTTATTAGTAAAGTAAATATGATGAGCCCCTTGCAAAGGCCAATGCAGACGTGCATTGGCCTTTGCAAGAGGTCAATCTCTAATGTAATATTTCATACCTACTTCTTATTGGTAGATTTGAAATATTAGTATTTTCAAGGTTTAATCATTGGTTGGTTGGCAAAAAACACTTAAAATTCATATATTTACACAAAAATATACTTTTTAAAAACTCTACTAATAAATGATTACTCTTGAAATTATTTATTTCAATCTTGAAAATATTAAAATTAATATGTTTATATCACTTCTTCACATGGATTTTTACATCATGTAAAATGTCTCCTAACGTGCGTCTGTTAGAGCATGGAAAATAAAGCGATAGTCTAAATGTGTTACATCAAACATATTTATAATTATGGTGTGTCTATACTTTATTATAAATAAATAAATAATTTGCCACGACATCTTATACGTTGACCCAGCTCCAAGATAAGTAGCTTAAAGTACTTGTATTACTTATATCAGACAATAAAGGAATACAAAAATGTAATACTCAAATACATAAAAATAACATCTAGACACTAATAAATACAAATATTCATCATACATCGATCGGATCGAACCCACGACCTACGGCTCATAAGTTAGGATCACTACCATCTACAACATCGCATCAGTCAAATAAAAGCAGAATAAAAAGATTATTGACAAATTATTCTTTGAAACTAAAAACATGTAGCAAAACTTAAATAGCAATAAACGGATAAACTTTAATATTTTTAATGCCAGCATATAAAAGACAAGTTAGACACCAACTTAGAATTAGAGATAGATAAGATAAAGATTTATATATAATACCAAAGTCGTAAAAGTAAAGAGGTAGTGATCCAACTCTATGTTCTCGGCACAATTTACGGCCTGAGAACTCAACGCGTGGGCAATACTGTTGGAAGATTAATACCAGGATATAAGTTATTAGTGTCCAATACCTGCGGTAGGCCCCACGGGCCTACTACCTTAACTGGGGTCTTTGAGAAAGGTACTACCTCCGTAATAACCCGCTGTGTCACTAATTACGTGCACGTAATTAGAAATGTAACAGCTATAGATGGAGCTATTGTTATAATTTGTACTGTGTTTGAGAGAAACTATTTTTGGTGGACTTTATATTCGTAATGGAACACAAAATTAAGGTTGTTAGAATTTTTCGTTTCTGTGTGTGTGATTAACTTAGAAAATACTTCACCCATAGTCCGGACTTCAAAGATATATTTTGGTAAGATCCACTTAAAATTTGTGTTAAATTTCTATTTGTATTCGGTTCTGTAAGATTCGATTGATTAACTCTGTAATCGAAAGCAATGATAATTTTTTACTACGATTAATTACATTATGAACAAATTTAAATTGTATTACCCAAATTTCTATTAATACCTATTGTTCTATTATTTAAATGAAATAGCTGAGCCCGTGACTTTGTTCGCATGAATTAGTGACTGGGCATTATTTTTGATTGATACATATAAAAATTGAAAATAATATACCCACAAAATCTAAGGGTTGGCGACATGCTAGTGATATCTCTGTAATGGCACTCACACACAAGAAAAAATATTACAAAATCTTGATCAAAGTATTTTTGTTTATATATATATATATATACTTTTATTTAACTATTTGTGTAAAAAAAGTCAAGATTACGTAGAGGCGGGCCGAACCACAAGATCTAGGCGGAGCCCCAAGCGGAGCTACCAAGCGTCATACCCACTAAGTTTTTGCCCCAGCGCAGTTCGCGTGAGCTAGTGGAATCAATTGCTCTCCTCACGCCAGCAAAAAGTGATATGCGACGCATGCATGATACACCTATTAAACGCTTGCATGACCAGTCAGCTACGTGTTGAACATTTTACAAAAGTGGTGCGGTAGCGATTAGAAGTGGGACGTTATAGAAGCGACATTTTATATAAGTGGTGTCTAGTGACCGGATACTTGCGATTTTTATTAATAAATCATCATTACAGCCATTGGACGTCCACTGCTGGACATAGACCTCCCCAAGAAAGAGGGAATTTTCTCTATGATTGCCGCGCTGGGCAAGCGTGTTGACTATTGCAGAGCGCAGCTCTCACGATTGGGCTGCTGCTGTCAAGTCCCACTCTATGCATTTGAGCTAAACTGTCTCGGGCGGATACACCGCCATCTATCGCCTTAGAATACCCAATTGGTGCCATGTAATATAAAGTCATAAGCCTAAGCATTATTGAGGTTGGAAATTTTGTTGTAAGATTTCTGAGTTGATGAAAATGTACTATTTTTATTTATCTATTCTGACATTCTAGAACCAAAGCTCAATATACTCCGATCATTATCATTATAACGAATATTTTTTGGTTCGAAAGTCATTTGGCCGGATTTTTTTAATAGATCTTCATCATTTTATATTAATCTACAGATAATATATAAAGATAAAAAATAATAAACAATTCACACGACATGTTATACATTGACCTGACCCCGAGATAAGTAGCTAAAAGCACTTGTATTACGGACACCAAACAATAGAGGAATCCCAAATATAATGCTTAGATACATACTTATATATATAAGTATGTATCTAAGCAATATATATATGTGTGTGTGTATGTATGTATTTGAGTGTTATATATATAACACTTATATATATATAACACTCAAACAGAACAAATACGAAAATTCATCATATAAACATTTGCTCTAGGTGGGGATCAAACCCGCTATCTTTGGCGCACAAGATAGGATCACTACCGTCCGCGCTATCAGGCAGATACAATACTAATAATAATAATAAATATTTATTTCCAACGATATTGCAATTTAAAAGTTGAAGATTCTTATATATAAACAAACATTCATATGAAAATCACAAGCACATATGAAAATCCACAACTTATGTACTTACACATACTTACAAACAAGTATGTACATATACACACAAACACCCACATACACAGATGAAACATGACAAAACATTGGCGAAAGGGTAGGTAAATCTTACGCTACACTACATCATTATAAAACGTTGCTCGTCATCATAACGGCCAACGTTATACGAGTATTTATAGAACTTGAGATGACTGTCAATTGGTTGACAGACGGCACGAATGACAGAATGCACGCTGCAATAATGACTGAACGACGCCATTCGGCTCGCTATTTCTCTACAAAGATTTGGTGCTAAGCTGATTAGTTGATTCCAACACTGACATATAGAAGTGAATGTTGGGTATGGCAGAAGAAGCACGCAAGTAAAATAAATGCTGTTGTAATGAGAGCACTTCAAGTATGTATGGTGTGAGTTTGAGAGAAAAATTAAAGAATAATGCAATAAGAGATCGATGTGATATAAAAGATGATGTTGTGATAACAACAGAGAAAGGAATGTTAAGATGTTTTGTACATGAAGAAATGATGAATGGAAGTAGCATGACAGCACAAATATATAAAGTGGGAATGAATGGAAGGGTTAGAAACCAAGTAAAAGAGGTATACAAGAAGGGCCAGGTGCGAGTAAGGGAAGCAAGAGAGGTATGCCAAGATCGTAACAAGTGGAGATCCATAGTCTTTGCCTACCCCGATGGGACAAAGGCGTGATGTATGTATGTATGTTGCTGAGTGCAATATTTATACGCAATTATATTACACCTTCCAGCTAAAATGTATCCCTCACTTAGCGTCAACCCAGTCAACTATTAATTTGCGTGTGCAGTTACCCTTCAAGTATGCCATAACTTGGCTCGTGGCAGCAAGCGTAAATGTGTCAGTTTGGAATAATAAATCACGTGAGCAACGCGACACTAACGCGGATAAATCGCAGATGTCTAACGACACACCTGACGACCGAGGACCTTAGTAATTTCATCAGGTATACTACCTGACCGGTAGTGATGCTGTAAACTATCGATAAACAAATTGCGTGTGTATATCACAGGTGCCTAATGGCACGCCTAACGGACGCGGACAGTCGTAATTTCAACAGGTACACTACCTAACAGATAGTGATGTAGTGAACTGCCGATAAATAAATTACAGGAGAATTGACGGCGATGGCACAGATGGTAGTGATCTGTCTTGTGCGCCACAGATCGTGGGATCGAGCCCCACCCAGAACATATATTTATATGATGACACTTGTGTTTGTCCTGTGTCTGGGTGTTAATAATATTTAAGTAGATTATTTGTGATTCCTCTGTTATCTGATGTCTGTAACACAAGTGCTATAAACGACTTATCACGAAATCAGGTCAATGTATGAGATGTTGTGGGAATTTATACAATTTATTTATTTATTATCACAACGCACAATGTGCCTTACGGGCGTGGTCTTTCGTAATTGTATCATTATTGATAAGTGAATTGCGTCAATATATCACAAGAGGGTGGTTTGTGCTTTCATCAGGTAAATTGGTAGTGATGGTGTGAAACATCGATAAAGATAATAAGTACCTGATGACGCTCTTGTTAGCAGTAGTCTTTGACACTTTCATCAGGTACACTTCGTGCCCTGTAGTGATGTATATAATGATACAAAGAATCCAAGGGCTTTTTTCAGATTAAATCGACACACAAGCATGTAGTCCACGTGATAGTAAACGTCACCGCAGCCTATAGAAACTTGTATTATCACAAATATATCACGAGCAAGTTGCCAACTTTTAGACTTAAAGATATTATGTCAGTAGTTTTACTATCTCTATTATCCTTCAAACCGAAACACAGCAATAAAAATATGGCTATTTAGCGGTAGAAATATGTGAGGTTGAGTTACCAATGCAGACGACCTCTAGCATTGCTACCTACTACCTAATTGCATATATGAATCAGAGGTTCTGACAGTTATGGTAATGCGTAATTTCATTAGGCACCTGACTGGTGATGCTTTGCAGTATCAATAAACAAATTGCTTGAATATGTCACAAATGCTTAACAATGCACTTAACGGTTAAAAAGTCGCAAATTCATCAGTCGCTACTTGCCTGATAACAATGCTCAAGCTATCGACAAATATTTTGCATAATTAAACAGAATAACGAGTTTAAAGTAGGTCGAATTCCTTATTTTCAACGGGTATGCTCCGTGCCTACTCAGCCATGGCGTCAACCATTAAACAAAATATCTGTAAGTATAAATTTTCACATAAAACCGATGATACAGTTGTTTAAAGATAGCTGGATTTGAAAGAATGCGGACAAACTTACGGGATTTTAAATTATTTTAATAAATGTCGGTCTTCATATGTGAAACACACTTTTTATGTGAAATATAAAGTAAAATTAAAATGAAGACCGAATCTTTGTAATTTAAGTACTATAAATAGCAAATTATGAAACCAAATAGCATAATGAAAATATAAATAACTCTTATAATAATATTGACATCTGTCATTCTAATCAAGTTACATTCAAAGTAGTGATAGATTCGTTTATTAACTGTCTTTATAGGTTTTGATAAATTTAGAAGATTCCCTGTGCACATTGAATCCGCTGTACTGTTCCAATTATTTTCTTTCGTATATTTTTATCGATACCTGTAACATCGACAACATTATCTATTCGGTCGCGTTGATTCTGCGTTGATTTGAATCGGCGTTTGCTTTATGTTTCCGTGGGTAGGTTGCTCCGCCCTCGATCTGTCTAGATCCAGACTGATCTAGACCGCCATTAAATATATTTAAACGCTTCGAATTACGCAAATAGCTGTCAGTCTCCACAGTACAAAAACGTTTCATCATCACAGCAACCGTTAAACGTCTAGTGCTGGTCATAGGCCACCCAAAGAAAGGGGGAATATGCCCATTATTGCCGCTGTGGGCAAGCATGGAAGCAATCGCAGTGCGTAGCTTCGCGATAGGAATGCTGCTGCCCATCCCCGCCCTGTTACATTTAAGCTACACACAGCTAATGTAAACATACAAACCCACCGGTTTAAATAAATCACAATCTAGACTCAGAATACTACATTTATATTTACAAGACCACAAATATCTTAGTACTTTAGTTTGAAATTTACTTCCTTCCAGTATTTTCGTACTATATAACTCAAATGAGTTATAGAATGAAAACACTGGCAGAAGATTTTTTATAAAATAATATTCGCACACCTAATTATTATTAATGCTGAGCGTTTAAGCGATTTGACCCGTTTATAGATATTACTAGTTTTACATTACTTTATTCATACATACGTAAACAATTTTTCATATATATATAAATACAATACGAAATAAAATTCTGAATGTATCTAACATAATTATTTTAAATAAGACCTATTTTCTTAAATGCGTAAAGATAATAAAAGTCTCTCCATATTCTATCGCTTCGTATTTCAAATCGAGCCGCGCACAGAGGAAATAACAACAAACCATGACATGACGTACAGTCCTAGTATAAGGTGCGCGCTCCATTTGGCGCGCAAACGCACCGCCTCGTCTACTATCGCCATAAGCTAGACGTCTGACGATCGGCGTCCAACATTGACAATACACTGCCCTTTGATTGTGATCGTAATGAATCAATCTACCAAGATGCAGGCTATCGTTTATGTAAACTATTCAATTAGACCAAGGATATAATTTAATTAATCCAAGATTGCTAAACGAGGCGGTCTAAGACAACGTTATTAATTTTTATATCGTGAACGTGGTGGTTTTTGTCACTTCTATACAACTGCTATTAAATTCTCGATAGCTTACAATTTATATAAGCAGATCTTAAATGTACTTTATAGCTACAATATTAAACTGCGTCCGCAGAATTATATTTTTAGTTTTTGAATTAACATGTTGGAAAGCAATTTAAAGATGATTGTGAACAAGACGTTAAAATGTCATAGATGAATCGCCAAACAGTTAAGAAAATAAAGTTAATGAACCGTTTATAAAAATCGTTGAAAAAAATTATGCAACCTATTCACGGATACTTTGAAACCCTATTTATTAAAAACAGGCTCAGAAATTGTTTATACGGTAGAAATTCATTTTGTATCCTAGACAAATTCAAGATGGCCGAAGCCGCCATTCCACGGGTACTGCCAGACAGCCCAAAGCATAGATTCAAATAATTTCTCCCCATTCGACGCGGCTGCCGCATTTTTGTCATTGTGACCACATTTGTACCGCACAATAAGCTACATCACACTTAAATGGTCAACGATAATAGAAGTTAGGTGCGTGGTCATGGACATGGTCCAAACAAAAAAAAATAAAAAGTGAAGATTTAATGACCTATTGGAATTATTTTAAGCTGAGGCATTAATTACGAGAGGTGCGTATAAGTGAGGTACGCGGTCGAACCAAGTCAGACAAATTGAAATGTTAGTTTGTTTTTTATTAGATCACGTCGACAAACAAGCATACAGTCCGCGTGATAGTAAGCATCACTGCAGCCTATTGACGAACGTAATATCACAAAGATATCACTAACGCGTTACCAACCTTGTGGATATTATGCCATATTACCCAATGATTTCACTGCCTCTCTCACCCATCAGACCGGAACACAGCTATGTGAACTGTGTGTGAACTTATTTGGCGGTAGACCTTTTGTATGAAGTCAATCTCATCTTTATTTAAAAGACCTATCATAGGCACTTTTAACTCTTATCTCTTTAAAACTTATACAAATAGATAATTCTACAATTCTTATGACCGATGAGCCTGATTACTTAATAGAAGAATAAAATAACAAAGAGTTCATTGAATAGCTTACTTAAAAAAAGACAGTAATTCTGTAATAAAAAAGATGGTATCTTATAAAGTAAATACTGCATATTAAAACATAAATGTATCCCCAATCTAATTCTAATATTAATCTAAATATTAAAGCCGTGAGGTACCGGCAGAGTAGAATAGTATCTCCCCCTTTACCGGGTGTCATAAAAGGCAGCTAAGGTACCAGAATCGACAGATAGTGGTTTATCCATCAAAATCAGTGTGGCTCAATTTCACAGGGCGGGTATAGGAAGCAGCATCCGTGTCGGGATAGCTGCACTCTGCGATTGCCAACACGCTTACTTCAAGAATTTTCCCTTTCATGGGGAGGCCAATGTTCAGCAGTGGACTACCAATGGCTGATATCATGAAATATTAATTGCACGCTAACATTTCATTCTTCAAATAACATTCCCACATGTGTTTCAGTTAGTGCTATACTCGTACATTATTCCGCCTTTCTAGATATGAATCTATTATTTAATTAAATTTTGTCTCCTTAAATGGACAGTCGTGAAAAGTCTAGCCTAGCAGGAAATTATTCGCTCTGTAAGATTTTAATAGGCTCATACTTTTTTATTATCTTTTTGCCACGACAAGGTATCAATGTCCCAGCTGTTGCAACATGACACGCATGTTCAGAGTTTTAGGAAAAAGTGGTCCTTCTCACTCGTTATAACAACATTAGCATATTCGTTACCTCGCATGACCGTATACGAGGACTTCTTTTAATTGATTGCTGAATTCTGATGAAAATATGGTTGATTTAGTATAACATTACATATTGCAGAGATAAAACATCGGGAAAAACATCTTATCATGGCACGATCAAGTCAGGATAAGTTTTTTATCCATTTTTAGAGACTCGCATTATTTGATTAACGATGTGTGTGATGTGATATATAGCCATAGACCGAGTAGAGGATATATAAGAAGCCGAATAATGTGTAATATATCATTTTGATTTGACCAAACACGAGTGTTCGCAGCGAATGTTTATATTGTTTTGCCTATCGCCTGTTTAATAACACGTTCGACAACAGGATCACAATTTTAGAAGTGTTGAGTAAGCATTTCTATATTTAAATAGGTACCTTATGTAAACTATTAATTATGTTTTAATTTTTTTCTATTAACATTGATCAAAGCGGTGATCAAACTGTAGAAAAGTACCAGGTTTCGTAAGAAGCGACTAAGGTACCAAAACCGACAGATGGCGATATATCCATCCGCAATAGTGTAGCTCAAATGCACAGAGCGGGCAGCAGTATCCCCGTCGCGAACGCTCTGCGATTGCCAACACGCCCAGCGCGGCAATTATGGACAAATTCCCCCTTTCTTGGGAAGGCCTATGTCCAGTAGTGGACTTTCAATGGCCGGTATGATGATGATGAACATTGATCATCTGAAGAAATCAAAGTTGACATTCTAAGCTAATTTTTTCCGCCTTTAAACTTGAAATCGTAGTAGTAATATATTATAAAAGTAAATTATATTTAATTTAAATATTGGTATGTAATTATCATTGTTTATTGTCTCGAAAATAATTAATGGTGTCAATAATTAATTATCTACATCTTAACTTGTATATTTTTATTGCCAAAACTGCAAAATTATAACTCTTGGGAGGTCTTTTTGGAATGTTGTACACGCCTGTCAGGGCACTTTACACTGTACTAGTATTCAATATGTTCACAACCATATTTAATTTTTATAAACCTGCCAATAATATTTCTTTAGTAAATAAATTCTGACTTTGGAAATTACGTTGTTTCAGATGGATCAATTAATTATGAAATATCCGAAGCAATTCCAGTAAAGGTAAGTCTTTTATTTTACTGTATGAATTACTTATTTTTTTTTGGGTTACTATCATAGAGGCATTTGTTTTATCTAGGCAAAAGAAATGCTACGCTTTCGTCTGGGTAGCACAATAGTATACAATTCCTCAGCATGGGCAAGTTGCAAGCTCGAGTCTGCCTGAAGCCAGAGTCAAATTGATTATTTTTTTCTTGTAAATAATATCTGAAATTGGATTCAGCATGTTTTATGCATAAAACCTTTAAAGTAAATGGATCATGCAAAAAAAACATTGTAAAAGCATATCGACTGACAAAAATTCAATTGGCGTAAGAGAAATTGTTTATAGTTTAAGGATTAAATTTCAATAATATTTGTTAAAAACAGCTAAAACTTTGCGTTTGTAACTTGAACCGGGCCCAGTAAGTGTTAGGTGCACACTATCGCTGCGACCGCATCGTTGCCAAATTGTTCCATTTCAGTCGCATTGTTGCCGACGACAGTTGCCCGCATTATCGTACATCGACAATCGTTTACTGTGTTCAAATAATGCTTATATTTTCCATACTCGCTACAAATACGATGGTGCTGTAATCTATACTAATACTATAAAAATGACGTATCGACGGTCAGGAATTTAATTGGCGTAAGGGACATATAAGCATACAATTTTGTATTTATTAATTTCTGACTTTTGTTGTCAAGCAAAAGGGGATTCAATTCCAATAATATTTTGTTAAAACAGCTTAAAAATAGTTTTAAATATAATAAAGTTATAACAAATTAATTTGTTTTCTTTTGTTTTACCTGTAAACCTGCACATTGTCGCTTACGAGAATTGAATATATGACCGTCGATATTTGATTATATGTTTGTTTGTTTGGTACAATTTAAATCAAAATCTATTCAATAAGGTAGACCTAAACAGCGGCAGTAAAATTACTGGATAAATATAATATTTTTAGTGGTACCAGCCAGGTGTCGTAAGAGGCTACTGAGGTACTGAAACCGGCAAATGGCGGAATATCTACCCGAAGCAGTATAGTTCCAATGCAAAAGGTCGGGGATGAGCATCAGTGATCCCTTCGCGAAGTCGCGACAATTATGAGCAAATTCCCCATTTCTTGGGAAGATCTATGTCGAGCATATGGTGGACAATGAACTAATGATATATTTGTGACCACAGGAGCGTGTATAGGCGACGGTGACGTTTAACATCACGCGGACCGACAACATACTCATGAAAACGATAATTGTGAGAAGTTTAATAAATAGATATTGGCAATCTCTATCCCAGCCCATGCATAGCAAGTTAATGTATGTGAACTTAGTAAGTAGAATACGAATTACGATCGTTACATTGCAAATATCACGGCTTAATGTTCCGATCTGGAATCCTAAAGCTCTAACAACATAATTACCAGATGTTAAGCGTGCTGCTATTTGATCATAACCAGTTAACGACGTACATCTGACTGAGTGGTACAAGGGAGATGAGATTATAGCTCCCTATGTTGTACAGTGAGACGTCGAGCTAATAATAGTTCGGTACACGTCCTGTAGTGCGTGTCTAATTGTATATCTGTGGGGCTTACTCACTGTTGAGCGATAGGTGTTAATCCAGGATAGAAAACTAGCCTTCAACATCAAAAACGTTTCATTGCAACTAGGTAAACCCACCGATAATAATAATAACATATTCACACCATATCTCATACAGTGATATATTTAACATCCATACACTGATGTCTTTAACATCCATACACTGATATATTTAACATCCATATACTAACATATTTAACATCCATATACTGACATATTTAACATCCATACACTGACATATTTAACATCGATATACTGACATATTTAACATTTTTCCCGAACCTCATACAATCAACACATGACATAATTTTTTTATTTTTTTTTATGACACCAGGTCGACAAATAGCATACATACAGTCCACCCAGTCTATATACACGGTTAATATCACTAGCGCGTTGAAAATCTTCTGACTTGAAGATATTATATCACATTACCCAGTCATTTCACAAAAAAGAAAAAAATCGAGCAGCCCTGTTCACACCAGATATGCTAAGAAATCATGTCATTCGTGATTGTGAGTCATTAAAATAAATGCTATATTTACTTTTTAACTAGTTTTATATTTATTTCATATAGACGTTAAAAGATCTACGACTAGAACAAACATAAATAATTGCTAAACGTTATACATACATTTTCCAACAATCGGACTTTCCGTGTACACTATCCAACTACTTTCGAATGTTCCAAGGCAGTTTGGCTTCCATTACCTTATCACTCCACTGTCTAATCTCCATTTGTCAGTCGCAGACAAGACGCGGACGAGACGCAGGCGACGACGTAATAACAGCACACGAGCGGAATCCGCCACAGCAAGTATAAAGCGGCAACAGGTGCTTCGGTTCGCTTTAGGACCATCACAGTATTGGCGTTTTAGATCTAAATGTTTGTTTGTGTGGACCGTCAGGATCTGACGTTGGGCTCCTAGGAAAATCAAGCGCAATCCTTAGATGTTATAGATACGCACAATATGTTGTAGGTATTTTGTTTAAATTATTCTAATAATTTGCTTCTGGTATTGAAGTTGGTTTTTTGTTGAAAATTGTATTTAACATCCTTAATACGAAACTGTTATTCTAGTTAAAAAGTATTATTAGTATTTGTAATACTTATTTTGACCCGACGGCGCAGATGGTAATGGTCCTATCTTATGCGCGAAGAGTCGTGGACTCGATCTCCACCCTGAACAAATATCTATATGATGTTAAATATATTTAAATGGTATATATGTGACTCCTCTGTTGACTGACATCCGTTACACAAGTGCTTTAACCTCGGAGGTTTCAACGTATTAGATGTTGTGTGAATATTGTTTATATCTTACAAAAATCGAATGCTAGAACTGTGTCATCATCATACCAGCCATTCGAAGTCTACTGCTGGGCATAGGCCCATCGAAGAAAGTAATTTTTTTTGCCTATAATTACCGCACGAGGCAAGCGTGTGGCAATCGCAGAGCGCAGCTTTCGCGACGCGGATGCTGCTGCCCGCCCTGTACATTTGAGCTACACTATTTCGGATGGACATACCGCCATCTGTCTGTTCTGGTACTTTACTCGCCTCTATTTACACTGCCGGTACCTTACAACAGAACTGTGTACCAACTAAATAAACGTTCGTTTAGCGAACACGATACGCAAATCTTATTTACTTTATGTATCTGTGTAAGCTGTCAGTAGACTTGGGCTTTTTGCGTGCCTAATTGGTAATGCACTGGAAGGTCTACCGATGCATTCTTTAGATTTAGGGCGTTGCCGTAACTACCGATTCTGAGTCGTTCTGACAATTAAGATAGTGTCTAAATGTGCGGTTGTCAGCCGTCTGAGAGATTGGGCTGCGGCGCAATGAGTGGGATGTGACATGAAAGGTGTTTATCAAATGCATCTTGTTTGGATTGAAACCCTTCGTATTTCCTCTTGTTCATTATCATGGCAGTTTAAACTGTTTCACTTGAATAAAATAAATTAAAATTGAAATACATACTTTCTCTTTCTCTGTAAACATTTAATAGCAATTAGATGGGTACGATTGTATGTTTTACATAAACACGTGTCTTGGCAACTGATAGATTTGTCCCTTCAGGAAGTTTCTTTCATTATTTAATATCAGCTAACATATAATACCATTAAATGTTGTCTAGTTAAATTAAATATCGACGGGCCCGATGGTGCAAATGGTAGAATCGTGTCTTGTGCGCCAAGGCCAAACTATTTATATGATGATACTTATGTTTGTTCTGTGTCTGGGTGTTAAATATATGTATTTAAGAAGTAGTATATTTGTGATTTCTCTGTTGTCCAATGTTTGTAACACAAATGTTTTATGCGACTCATCACGGAATTAGGCCAATGTATGAGATGTTATGGACATGTAATCTTTATTTTTATTTATATACAGTACCAATCTCTTTCCATCGCTTTCGTTGTCATCCGTTTCTTTTTGGCCACTAGAGACATAAAATAAGATGGAGTTAATATATATTATAAAGTCAGCAAACAACCATCCGGTCCGCTTGATGGTAAAGGTGACTGCAGCCGCTTGTGTCATCCCAAGGACTTCACTGGCATGACGCCAACCTTGTGAAATAAAGATATAAAAGCACATTTGCCTAGTAATTGTACTGCCTTACCCAGTAATTTTTCTCTCCTTTTAGGCCTCTCTTTTGCCTCTCTCACCGTTCACGGTTCACTGAAACACAGTAATAAGGACATTGCTATTTGATGGATATTAACTATATATAAAGTATCCTATCTGTCAAATTGGATCAATCTGTACACAGCTAGCAAGCATATATAAATAGCTATTTAAAGAAGATCATCCCGAATAAAGACAGCGATAGGATTTTTTTTATATTTAAAGATTTCCGTCATAATGTTAAAAAACACCATCTTCCTCACACAGGTTGTTTTTTAAATTTAAATTGCATTTTATATGAATCTATGAAGTAAATGAGAACTATTTTGATAAACAAAGAACAAAATCCCTATCGTTCGATTATCGAACTCCTTAGTCAAACTGTATGGCTAAAAATCAGGATTAAAACGAACTACTTGCTAAATTACGTGAAAATAGTTGCTGATGAAGGTATCAAATATATTTATTCAGATAACATCTGCGTAATGATCATATTTATAAGACAAAATAGATGCATTCAGGTTTTAAGATATCATCTCGGGGCATTATAACTGGCTAAGCCGGCGTTAAACACCTACTGTGGATGCAACGCGTCAGAAATGTTGCAGAAGTGTGACGTTACATCGAGCAACGCTCGATGATGAGGTTTTCAGGCCAAGGTGATAGAGTTCAGTTTTGTGTGGCACTTGTTTGAACTGCTGGGTAGCCACATATTTGCGAAGGGTTATAAATAAGTGCATTACAAGCAATGGTCATTGCATAACGCAGGCCCCGACTCGAGTTACTCCAGTTGTAATGACTGGACACTCTCTGCCAATGAATAAATTTGAGAGAACCGCGCGCGTGCGGATTTTGCACGGGATGCGGCGTTTCTTTAAGCGATAACAGAAAATACAAACTTTAGCATACTTTTTTGACTCTTATACATCTAAATTCACTTTCATAGTATATATATACATACATTTCATGGTATATATTTCACACCGATTCGATGGGCCCGATGGTGCAGAAGGTAGTAATCCTGTCTTGTGCGCCATAGGTCGTGGGTTCGATCGCCACCCAGAACATATATTTATACGACGATATTTATGTTTTTCCTGTGTCTGGGTGTTAAATATATGTATTTAGGTATTACATTTGCGATGCCTTAGTTTACCTTGGTTTCTTAAGTCGTTAACAAAAAGCTAGGCTCATAAACTTGACTACTCACGGCTTTTAAGATTTTTTTACACTATATACTTTGATCGTGTCTTATCAATTAAAGTTCTTAAAGAAAGTCCTTGTGTTAATAATTAAATAATATTTATAGAATATTATTGCTTTATTTTTATTTTTAAATAAGGCCAATGACGCATAAGGCAATATGGTGGTGGCAATATCATTAACATGATGTTACCTGTGTTTGTTCTGTATCTGAATACTGAATATATTTAAGTTATATTTGTGATTCCTCTATTGTCTGAGGTCAATAACATAAATGCTTAAGGCGGCTTTTTTTCTCTCTACAATATATATGATGTTGTATGTTATTATTATTATTAAAAAACATAAATAAATAATAATAATTGAAAAATTTTATTATCTCTAAGATCCTAACCGATGCTCACCACTGACGATCTCTAATCCACGAGGTCAGGAAAATGGATGGTCACAATATATATTTTCCAATGAATAAATTCACTTGATCCTTTAGCCGCGAGAATATTTACATTCAGAATGAAGTTCAATAAACTCCTTACTGTCACAACATATTAGATGTATCACATCCTCTTATAATAGAAATGAAAGTTTATGAGGATTTTAAAGTACATGTCTCTCTTTGAAGCAAAAACTGCTAAATGGGTTTTACTGAATTACTTCGTACCTCACGCTCTGTAGAACTATTTATCATCATCATCACGCCAGCCATTAAAAGTCCACTGTTTTATATAGGCCTCCCCAAGAAAGGGGTATGTTGCCCGTAATTGCCACGCTGGGCAAGCGAGTTGGCAATCGCAGAGCGCAGCATTCGCGACGAAAAAGCTGTTGCTCATCCCCACCCTTTATATTAAGCTGACTTTTTTGCATGGATATACCGCTATTTGACGGTTCTGATACCTTAGTCACATCTTACGACACCTGGTACAGGGGGTACTATTGGACTCTGCCGGTACCTCACGGCTAGTAGTGGAACTATTAAAATAACACAAACTCGTTCACTCTTACGGCCAATATCATTAATATAAAAATTTTGTACATTTTATTTCCATGGCGGCGCAACCTACTATGAAGATAATATAATAATTCGACTTCATCCAAATGGCATTACATCATCATAGCAGCCTAAGAACATCTGCTGAACAAAAACTGGGCAGGCTGCCCCAAAAAAGGGGACTTTTGCAGGGTGTAGTGGTTACAGCAGAGCGCAGCCTCCCGACGGGGATGCTGAGCTGAAGAACCTTTGTGAATACAAACCTTTTTACTGCACAAATATATAAAAAGGAATTGAATTGTCGTCGTTGTTCGTGTCGTGTATGAAAGGACTGTTGCGAGTACTCGTAAGAAAGCGAGAGAGGTATGCCAAGGTCTACGATCATGAGCTTCGAGGTGGAGGCATGATCAAGAGGAGGTTCATAGTTTATTTTTTATTAGATCAGGTTGACAAACAATCATATAGTCCTCGTGATAGTAAGCGTCACTGCAGCCAATAGATGCTCGTAATATCACAAGGATTGCAACTTGCGGAAATTATGTAACATTACCCAATACATTAATTATATTATTATACTGCTATTTTGTGGTAAAAATAGGTAAGAGTTAGGTACTAGTGTAGACGACCTTTTGTATTGTGGTCTACTTCATAGTAGTATGTGTACGAATACGAATTATTATTATTCCTTAATATTTTTGGACACAAATGTTTTGAAGTGCCAAATTGAGAAACGACAGACTTAGCCGACTAGCAGTAACTCACGTCTTCGCTAATGAACATCTTAACAAATAGCCGATTATTTGTCATCACCTCAAGTCCTTTGCATTTATAATTTTAACAGGAGCACATAAAGCACAAGCACGAATATTTGCTATTTATAAATGCCAACGTGTCATTCAGCAAAAGTTATATTTCGTTTTTACATGAGGTAGACCTCGTACATAATTTGTCCACATTGGTACCTCACTCTCACTTATTTTCAACGCCAAATAGCAGTGTTCCAGTTTTAAGACTGAGAGGTAGCGAACTGTATGCTTGTTAGTTGACCTGATCTAATAAAAAATAATAGAAATCTTAATATAATACGAAAAAAATTTTTTTTCATAGGATATCTCAATTATTTTCGTCATTAAACACGTTAATTACCCACTCCAAACGCATTTCTCAGAGCTCGCGTTTAAGAGACTTGTTTCTAGACTAAATTAGCTAGCTTTTGTGAGCAATGACTTTGTACTTATAAATGTTTGCTTAACAGTAATAAACAACGACAGGTAAGGACCTGGGAAATAAAAAAAAAATAGTCTTATCTCAAACCAATTTGTCTGGTATAGATGCCATTTGTTTCTCAGTCATCAATAGTCTTATATATTGCAAGTTAACTATTTTTCATCAGCGTATTTTGAACTCAATGACCAAGATATACAGTCCATTATCAAATTTGATATCTTAACAGATTCCGATAGGTCGATTTGTTGCCGTATGTACAGCTTTTCAGACAAAGTTCACTTAGGTTATAAGTACTCAGCGCAAGTCAACATTTGAATACTGGTAAAGTTATAGTTTGATTCTTCGGACGCGTGCGCATCGCATTAACATTTGTTTTCTTCCCGTCGATCCGGCTCCATACATGGACCGTCAATCGGCCACAACCGACCATCTCATTATGCTAGATACTCCCGTAATATATGGTAATAATACAGGACACATAATTGGTTAAAGCAAACCAGGTTTAGTAGATTAGGAATATTAGAGTTTCTAAAATATAGTTTAAGTGTCGAATGTTGCTAGATAAGAAATATAAGTAATCAAATCTTCGAATTCATAATATCGTCATTATATCAGCCATTTCAAGTCTACTGCTGGACACTGGCATCCCCAAGAAAGGGGGAATATTGCTCATAATTGCCGCGCAGGGCATTTTGTAGCTACACTATTACGGACAGGTTTTGGTACCTTAGTCGCCTCCTAACGACACCTGGTACAGGGTGAAGTACTATTTTACTTTGGCTTGTTTTTTGGCCTCTCTTTTGCCTTGCATTGGCTCTCCTTTCAAAAAGATGCCACAGCCGTAAGGTACGCTCTCATCCCGATGTGTTTGTGTACATTTCCCCAGGTTCGCCTAACAGACATAAAATAAGTATTTTTTACAGAGACAACCCTATTATTAATCGCGTTATGACCGCCATTAATATGTCGTTCATTCACACGGTAATAACCATAGATAATAATTATTTCTTACTAAAACACGGTGTACGGTAATTATATATTATTGTGTCGTTTTCAACAAAAAATTTAATGTATACCAGAGTGAATTCACATTTGAGTAAGTAATCGATTGCTTGACATTGTTGATACACGAAACTGATTAAAATACGGTTAATGCTCATACTTAAATGCCTAATAACAGCACCTTGTATCGATTTTATCCATCGATAAAATAATCGATCCAGTTTTAATTAACCCTCTTTTACCGTCACCTTCGCTTAATATCTCTGTTTAACATCCCAAAGTCGCTATGACGGTCGGGTTATTGCAACGTTAAATAATGGTTATTCGTAAAAAAGGCTGATCGAAATAATGTATTGAATCGTAAATGAAGTATTTGCACGCCATTCAATTGCCTTGAGCCGACAACAATTTTTTATTCCATGCAAATGTAATTCAATTGTTTTTTTACGTCATGAAAGCCGGTTGTCCGATGAAGTTGTCCCTATATGGCAACTAGTTGATGTATATATATTTATTGATGTAAGTCAATATTACATTAGCTATACAATTTTTTTTATAAATTGCAAATAATTCGGCATGAAACAGTGACATCCATTTATACGGGAAAATATTTCTCAGGAGTGCAGTTTTTTGTAATAGAATATCGATATTATTTTACAAATTTTATTTTTTCACGGATACAACACAATGTCATTCTGACTTTGAAAATATGCTCTATAGTTACTTTAAATAATAATTATTGAGTTAGTAAGTAGATTAGGCCGGCGGTCAATTTACTGGGGCTAAAGGTAATTTTCATAAGGTAGACCTTATTCAAAGATCGTCTGCATTCGTTCCGCGCTCTCTCCCCTAATTCTACCAAGTAACAATGTTAGCATTGCTGTGTTCCAGTTCGAAGGGTGAGAGAGACGGTGAAATTACTGGGTGATGCGACATAAAGTCTTTAAGTAAATAATAAATAAATATCCCCAACATCTTATACATTGACCTGATTCCATAAAAAGTCGCTTAAACAACTTTTGTTACGGACATAGACAACAGAAGAATCATAAATACATAAATACATATATTTAATAATCAGATACAGAATGAACATAAATACACTCGTTTGCAAAAAAAACTGGTACCTAAGCAATGAATTATTTTAAATGTTACTTTTACTAACTGTTACTGTTGTTTGTTTGATAATCATTGGTAGTTTTACTTTCACAATTTAGTAAATTAATAAGCAAATAATTGTTTTAGCTAAAAGCTAAAGCTAAAGCGGCCAATGCGGATTGTGCATGAGTAATTAGAACTTCCGTTATTTATCGATGTCCAGTCAGTGAGCCGTTTTCAATGAAGACTAATTCTGTACGATCCATTGAATTTATTCCTGCCAAAACATAACAGAGTCCCCACCATAAGGTGTGATTTCTTCAAAGCCTCTGCAAAGCGTTCTCTTCGTCTTCATAGCACTCGCCGACGTCAATCTTCACCGAACAGAGATATTCTGGCTTAATCGGAGAATAATACCCTATTCCAGTCTTCTTGAGTCCATACGAAGCATTACTACGAAGCATTGGCTGCAAACCTCTTCGAGCAGCGCAATAATTTTGGTATATCAATAAATGAAGCTTTGACAATTAAGAATATAAAATAAACTCATAAAAATTGACTAAAAGTTATGAAAACCGACATTATCTTATGGAACTTCGCACCAAAAATCAAGGATAAAAAGTGGTTTTCTGTAAAAACGAGCATCAAAAAAAATTTGAATTTTGAACGCACTGTTTTAAATACCACGGCATTTTTAAAACATGTACAAATGTACAACAAGTAACATGTACAAATGATTGAAATCATTTTGGTAACGTATTTTTTTAAAGAAGACATATAATCAAGGCCACCCGTTTTTTTTGCAAATGTATTATTATATAATTATTTGTCCTGGTGGGGTCGAACCTTTGGCGTACAAGATGGAATCACTACCATTTGCACCATCGGGTGCATCAGTGGTTTGGTTGCCAACGCGCTAGTGATACGCGCAGAGGTACTATTCTAATCAGCCGGTACCATTCGGTATAATGCAATTTCAGAGGTTATTTGTTACAAACGTTCAAAAATACAAATCTTGTTTACATAGTTCTGATTTAGTTTATTTATTTATTTTATTATAACTTTGCCTATGTTATTTAGTAAAAAAAATAGCTCTTGGTGAAAGAATTTTAGAAATTGGACGCTAGTCCGATTTTTTCTAGCTTTATTAAGAATGTAAACTAGAAGAGTAGAAATACTTCTGGAAGTATTTCTGCCAAAGCGGAAAGCGGCCAAAGCCAAAGCGGCCAAATTTTTAATAAACAGAACAAAAAGAAAAACAGAAGTCCAAAGCCTAAAAAATAACGAGTAAATCTTGTCTAATTGGCGTCCCATACATCCGCCGTTACATCTCTATTATAACATTGGGTAGTCTCAGTTTGAAGAATGAGTTAGTTAGCGAGCGTTCAATCAATTCCATACCTAGATACACAGAGGGACAGACAGCGATCGGCCCCTTTGTCGTGCCATTTGTTGCCCGACCATAATTGCTAGCGGTTAACAGCCAATCTAGTGCTCACTGAAGAATAACTACATTGAAATAGTCTTTACTGTAATAATTTCACAAGCTTTGTTTAGGCAAATTGTGTCATGTCGATAGTCTTTTTTATATGACTAAGTCGAGATTCAAGCACACAGAGCGCGCAAAAGTAAGCGCCATCACGCTTAAAGACGCTCATATCACAAGGATATCTACTACACAAGGATACTAGCGCGATATTTAGATATGTCACCAACTTTGGAATATGTTGATATTATATATCATATTAGTAATTTCGTACTATCAAGTGGTTTGTATACTTGTTTGTAGATCATCATATCTTCCAGCTATAGGTAGGTCCACTGCTGTACATAGGCCTCTCCAAGAAAGGAGGCTTTTTGCCCGTAATTACCGCGCTAGGCTAATGTGTTGTAATTAAAAAAATACAATAATGAATTTAGAAAATTTTTAATTTTCAAAATGTTGTCACCCTCTTGTCAGGATAAGAAGAAAAAGACGAAAAGATACTTGCTTTTATCAGGAACTCGGAATGCCGAGAACAGGCGTTTAATGTTATACGTTAAATTAACCTTTATATAGTTTAATCTAATTAATGTTGTGGTATGATTGCAAAGTACCACTCTATAATTTAAATCGATAATTAGGTGCAAATGGATCCAGTATCCACCCTCTTATGGGAGCCTCTAGAGACGTCATGACACCGGTTTCTTATGATACCGATACCAGAAAATCCACAGGGTGTTCACCCACACACTATTGAATGATTTCAAAGGTGGTACCTTCAGCATACGCTAAGATTGTGGTAAAAGCCCGCCATAGAGGATTTTCCAAAACATTTCAGTTTGGAGTGCTTCAAAAAGGGGTAAAAGAAATTTTAAATCGGCAAATTTATCGGCAACGCGTTATATATCGGTATATGTCTACACGTCCATAGGCTGCGCTAACCGTGTGCCATCAAGCAGGCCGCATGCATATTTTCCATCTTCATGGTATAAAAAACTAAAATCTGCCATAGGGTACCGGCAGAGTAGAATAGTACCTCCTTATGCACCAGGTGTCTTAAGTGGCGACTAAGAATCAGAACCGACAGATGGCGGTATATCCATCCGCAACAGTGTACCTCAAATGCACAGGGCGGGGATGGGCACAGCGTCCCCTTCGTGAAAGTTGCGCTCTGCGATAGCCAATACGCTTTATCAGCGCGTCAATTATAGGCAAAATTCCCAATTTCTCACAGAGGCCTATGTCTACCGGACTGCCAATGGCTGATATAATGATGATATAAATCTGTAAACTAATCCTTACTAATATTATAAACTAAAATGTTTTTGAGTAGGGATGTATGTCTATTACTTTATAATGCCGTAACGGTATCGGTATAGTCGATTGGTACATCCCTAGTAGACAGTATGGTATTTTTATGCATGCCGTGCGCGGGAAATCTGTGCAAATACCGCGCGCATACCGACAGTGTTGTAATAAGGTATTTACTATGGGGCTGTCGTTTGAATCAATAATCGACTTCAGCGAAACATATCCTGACATTGCAGACTTTTTATTATATAACATATCCGCTATACTAAATAACTATCAGTGTCCCGCGGTTACACCCGCGTTAAGTTGTAGAACTTTGCACAGAAAACTATGACAGACAGACAACTGAAACATTTGATTTTTATTTTAGTAGTAAATATCATCTTAAACACAAAACACAACGTTTGACTCAATTATATTTATAATAAAATAATATGAACAAAAACAACTTTATAACTTTAACCTTGGTATTTTTTTGCTGAACTTTGACCATTATATACTTCTGACAGTAAATAATATAATTCTAAGAAAATTAAACTCACAGCAAGACGCCGCCGATATCCGATCAAATTCGTAAATATCGTATCGTATCAATCCTTTTGAGTTCCCCAGAAAATTACCAAAAAGATTTTACATCGGCTTAGATCCACTTTAAGTCGTAACCTATTTCTTCAAAAATATTTGAATTTTATCTATCCTTAAATAACTTGGCGCCAAAAATCGCATCGATGTTTGCCTCCATTTTCGCTCAGAAACAGCAAAAACACTATTGCACTTATTTCGCTATTTATAAAGATCATTATTCAAACAACTCAATAACGAATATAATAGATTGATCCGTCCAACAAGCCTTACACTCCGACTACAACAGCACAAATATAATAATCACTCGACTTTACGGCGTAATTCTAGCTTCAGGCTTTTATAGGTCCTTTGCGAAACAACACAGTAACAAAGTCCAAACTGGGAATAAAGTGTTCCAGCATATAATACGTGGAACTGTGCTAACAAAGGGCAAACCAGGTTATCCTGGAATAATTTATAAGGTTACATTACATGGTCTTTAGGGATATTTACAAGGAATTTTAACAAGTAGCAAGTACGTGCGTGAGTCTTTGTGTTTTTTATTTAGGTAAACAGTTTAGATCGTTCCAGTAAAGTGATTGAATCCATTATATAGCTCAACATCCTGTAAAAAATGAAATATCAATTCCAATCTGTACTAGAGCAGTGAAATTATATATCAGTATGTAATTTTCCACTCTTCATGAAATAATGTCAAATTTTAGTTTATTGCTACCTACACCGGGAGGCGCCACTATCTATTAGGAATATTTACTAAAATTACTCAGTGGAATTTAGATACAGCATGCACATTCAATTCACTTCTAAGCCAATCCGGTATTTGATTGACCGATAACTTTCTTGGATTTTTAGATTATAACTGCGTGAAAGATCTATTGGCAATACTTTTTAATTTGTAATATTTGGAAAGTTTTTTTTCTAGATACATAAATATCTTCTATTTGCCTAAAAACATTAATGGCCTAGACGCCACTGAGACCTTTAATTATTGCTAATATCCAAAAGAAATTTGCTATTATATTATAGTATTCAAAATAAAACTAATTAAGTCAAACGTTAAATGATTTGTATGTTAAAAGTTATAAGATTACGAAGTATTGTTTTAAATAAATAAATTATATTAATATTTTCAAGTCATTATAACGGTAGTGTTATTATGAGTAAGGGCTGTAAAGGTTAGAAGATATTTTAAAATGCTTTTGTTATTAATTGACTTTGATATAAATCGCATATACACTAGCCATGCGAAAGACTATCAATGATTCGAATTTAGAATTTTATTCTTCGAATACCCAATGTTTAAACAGTCGTAACCATTATCGATGTATCGTATTCGTGTGTGAATGAACGAGGAATGACTCGGTAACAAAGCAGAAGGCAGTGACTAAGTAAATGAC
Source organism: Heortia vitessoides (assembly GCA_020976665.1). Lineage (NCBI taxonomy): Eukaryota > Metazoa > Arthropoda > Insecta > Lepidoptera > Crambidae > Heortia > Heortia vitessoides. Next base: position 3,799,035 of record JACJUM010004390.1, read on the forward strand.
GTGTAGTGAACAGGAGTGGGGGTCGACAACAAAGAGCGGCCCGCGGCGGCTGCATTACACCGTCCGGGCTGCGGCCTTAATGATATAGTTCATCGCTGTTAGCACAGGGACCGACTGAGACACGATTTTGTTAACCTACGTTACAACTTATGCAGTATTTTCTCACATTTCTCTTCTTATTTACTACATTTCAAACACTATTCCTACATTTCATACATAGATACGGATTTTTATAGATCTTGCAATAAAGTCACGGTGTTTGTCTGGAATAAACTTCTGAACCGATTTTCATAAATGTTTATATACTGTACACAGCACCGTTTGCTCCAACTTGAGAGATAAGATAGAAGTTCGCGGATGACCATTGATTAACATGTATTGAACATATATTGTATCATGCCTGATAAGTTTAAATTAACTTGACCAAATATTTTAAATAAAACCGAGTGTTAGTTTTCTGATTCTGTAAAACTATGGTAGGTAATAAGTATTTACTCAGAAATAGTTTTATTTAACTTATAAATATAATATAATAATAGCTGTATTTACTCAGAAATAATTTTATTTAACTTATAAATATAATATAATAATAGCTAGTAGAATAAGAGGTAAAGTTCATGTAAATATATATTTTGATCGACGGTGTAACTCATTGCGTTCACTCATACGTTAAAAAGAATGTAACCATAAACTAAACATATATACTATCTCAAAAAGAACGAAGATATCAACAACATACTAAGTCGTTAGCAGGTACAAACGGCCCAAGTCCGTGCCTGTTCGACCTTTGATTTAGCTCAGCAGAAAAGCAGGAAATTCTTGTTACTATCTCAGAAGACAAATTATTTGTAATACCACAAACACTAATTTAACCGTAGAGATCGATACAATAATAATAAGTAGTTTGTGTTGTGTGTATGCTTGCGGGGGCGTTACCTACATTGAATACTTGATACCGCAATATGTTCTCATACGAGTATATTGTGTTTGTTTATATGATTATCTAATGGCGAATCTCTGTTGAAAGTAACAATATAAGGTGTTTTAGTGTCGTGTAGTCCACGCGTTTAGGGTTTGATAGGTGTGACAAAACTGAATTCCGATTCGAAATCAAAATCAAATTGAATTTGGAACGGTGATTCTAATAACCCGCGCTGTCTTTATGAAGTACATTTTCGAAATTCGTATATCTACTATTTTTTTTAAAACCAAATAAACAAAACAAGTTTTATACTTTCCAGGTGTTAGCGAATTTGAAAAAGGTGGATGCTTGTTTATTGGGAGTGTTCTGGTTTCTCCAGAATTTATTACATATTTAAAAGAAATAAAAGCATCACAGCTAAGGCTTATTCAATATTACATTATTAAGTAAAGGTGATGTGCACAATGTAATAATCATTTGTCCCCTATAACCCTATAAACTTGTTACTTAACTAAAAAATGTTAAATTGTTAAATAGTGCCAGTAAACTTAAGTAAAATTCTTATTAGCTATAGAAAAATTACTACTCAGAAAAAATATTAAATTAGAACAGATTCATGCAACACAAGAAATGTAAGACAAGAGCCGCTAATTAGACCAATAATTAACAAATATTATGATAAAAGAATAACTAAATACCTAGTCTCAAATATATATAATATCATTCAAGAAACTAAAATAAGTAAAAGTATATTAAAATAGAAAAGTAAAATCATATTAAAAGTACTATTTCAACGGCTTTAAAACCCTTTTAATTTAACAATTTAAACAAAAGATGTAGTCAATCGTGTCGCCGTAAGGTAACCAAAACGTTAAACAAAATTTGTTAATAATAATATACCGCGTTTTAAAACCGTTGAAAGAGTAGTTTTATTACAAAAAGATTTACTGCTCATGGAGTGCGATGAAGTCACTGTCATTGATGTTCATTCCCAGGACGTAGTAGATCAGTAAATTCTATTGCACAGTTTATAGTATGCTTCTTTGATTATATTGAATAATTAATGGTGTAAATATCATATAATTGTGAACGAGCGTGTCTCGCCAACAGGCGTCGTTGCAACTTTTTTGTCAGTCCTTACTCATATTGTAAACGTGAAAGTTTGTAAGTAGTATAGATATGTAGGTCTATGTGTGTTACTACTGCACACCGGAACGGCTGAAGAGATCTGGAGACGCCTATGTCAAACACTGGATCCTCTATGGTTCATATTATGTCCATTATTAAGGTACCTATGTGTACAATAAACAATTTTACTATTATTTGAGGGGCCCGATGGTGCAGATGGTAGTGACACTAGTCTTTTGCGCCAAATATCGTGGGTTCGATCCCCACCCAGGACAAATATTTATATGATTTATGTTTGATCTGTATCTGGGTGTTAAATATATGTATTTAAGTAGTATATTTGTGATTCCTCTGTAGTCCGTAACACAAGTGCTAAGCGACTAATCACGGAATCAGGTCAATGCATGAGATTTTGTGGAAATTTATTTATTATTATTCTAGCTTTCCGTACACAAGAAATACGTTTTATACTAACACCTACAATGACAGCCCGGGATCAAAAGGAGTTCGACTTTCGCTTGTCAAAAACTAACCACATGTCTGATTCCATTAACAACAGTTCAGAAACTAACTCGTGCAAAGATATCAAACAGGCTACAGTTCAACAAACTGATCAATTGTTCTTGCTTGCTGTTTACAATCATTGCGATAGGGGAAAAATAGAATGATCTTCTCCCACATCTTTGTATATAAGTGGAGAAGCTGACTAACTGATTGACGTTGATCAATTTTGTTATATTGATATATATAGTCTGACTGACTGACAGACTTTTAATTTAAAGGGTGCAAAGCTAGTATGATAATTTCCTGCTTTTGAATTATTTCGAATAAAATTCAGTATAAAGATTCTTCATTGAAAGTCATGAAACACCTGTAAAAATATTTATTCGAAAATCATCCTTGAAAGGGATAAAAAGGGGGAAGAAAATTAGTTAGTTTCCGCGATTTCACTAGCGTTAAGTTGTATAACTTAACGCTAGTGAAATCGCGGGACGCTGCCGGCTAATCATGTATGATTTAACTCAGAACCTTATATATTATATACCTTACATATGCATACCATTATTCATAAGGGTCTTGCGTGACATGTAAAAAAAAGATAGGATTGCATCCTCTCTCGTAGCTCGCCGCAATCCAGAGCATTAGCGTACGATTAGATACAACGTAATTGAGGCTCTATTTGCATAATATCGAGCCTCTACGCTCATTATGTTTTCTTGGTAGCGTTTAAATATAAGGTTGGTACATGGAGGCCAATCGTTTGTATGTAAAAAATAATTTGATACATCACATACTGCTAGAGCGAGCCAATGTTGAAACTATCTCTTTTCTAAACACGTTCCTGAGTTTTAAACGTCTTGCAATATTATGTTTAACTGACGGGTCCGATGGCGACCTCCCCTGATCCCGGAAATATTTATTTGATGAATATTTCTATTTTTACTGTGTCTGGGTGTTATTTGTATGTATTGTATGTCTATAACACAAGTTTCAGCAACTTATCTCATAGGTCCAAGGTGAATTTATGAGATGTCGTGTGAATTTATTTATTTATTTTATTAACTCGATTGAAATAAGCTGAAGTAAGACAACTGGCCCTATTGCTCACCTGGGGGTGTTTATGTCCAACACTAGAACCGACAAATGGCGGTATATCCATCCGAAATAATGTAGCTCAAATGCAGAGGGTGGTAATGGGAAGCAGCATCCCCGTCGTGAAAACTGTGCTCTGCGATTGCCAATACGCTTGCCCAGCGTGGCAATTATGGTCAATATTACCCCATTTTGCTAGCTGTTGGTTGCGGCTTCACGGTGAATAGTTGACATGGTCTGTTTGCACATACTACCAGTGACTCTTATGAGTCTGAAGACTATTTTACGCCTATCAGATATTTTAATCTATTAAAAAATATTTTATTAGAATAAGTCAACAAACAATCGTATAGTAATCGTCACAACAGCCTATAAACGATCGTAATATAACGAGGATATCACTAGCGTATTGCCAACCTTGAAACTTAAAGCTTTTATATCATATTACCCGGTAATTTTACTGCCTCTCTAATTCTTCAAACCAGAACACAGCAGTTCGGTTACTGCTGTTTGGCGTACATATTTGAGGTAAATTACTTTCAATTCTTCTCCGGATCTCCTCTTTTTTGAGAGCTCAGTCTACTTTCGTTTAGCAAGAACCATTGCAAGCATTTATGTATATATTTATGATCGTTTTGTCAAATACGGCTTACGGTTTCACTTAAAATCTACAAGATGGATTAAATAAAAATTTCACCGTTACATAGTATTTTTTTGATTTATGCTTTATTTTAGAAAAAAAATAACTACAATCACTCAGACTAAGAATAAACTCAAAAATACCTTAACTCCTTTTCAATATCATTATCAGCAAGCAACATATTGCATCCCCATATTGTCACGGGAATTACGTAAGAGAAACTGCGAAGCGCGGTTAGTTTGTTAAGACGTGTGTAACTCTTTCAATAAACAATAGGAAAATAACTCGTATGTTGACTGTAACGGTATATACATAGATTAAAAAGATTGCATGAGAACGCTTTCTACCTCGCCAAGATATCACTAACGACTATCACATTGCCCAGTAATTACACAAACTCGCCTTTGCATCAGCAACAAATTAAAAGGATAGTTGCTATTATAGTAAGGTAGCAAAAACTTTATTGGAGGTCTACCTCAGTTATAATCTGTTAATGGAGGCATCGTTCAAAAAGAGTTTATTGATTGTTTTAGTAGAAAATTATTATTTTTTTTATTTTAATCATTTAAATGTTTGCAAGTTACTTTTTGTTATTTAAGGTAGAGCAGATAACTACCCCAAACTGAGAAGGGGTAAGAAGGGGCTGGCCAGGCTTCAGAAATGACAGATGCGGTATATCCACTCAAACACTCAAATACAACAGAGTAGGATTTTCGCCACTAGCAGGGCAATTATGTGCAAAACTTCCCGTTTTTGGCCAAAAGGCTGTGGGGTACCGGCGGAGCGGAATAATACGTCTCTCTGTACTAGGTGTCATAAGAGGCGACTAAGGTACCGGAACCGATAGATGGCGGTAAATCAATCTGAAACAACGCAGTTTAAAGGTGGGAATAGGAAGCAGCATCTTCGTTACGAAGTTGCACTCTGTGATTGCCACGCCACGCCCATCGATGTCCAATGATGATGATCGAACACCGACCCAGAAACGGTCACCAAATAATAAACGACATATTTGAGGCTAAATAATTAACTTGCATTATAATAACATGCCTTTACACAAACAAACAAAAACAAGATTTCAGAAAGATATAGAAGCATTGCATGTATAGCCGATGCACCGTAAAGGATAAACTAGAACTTCGATCAACACCCATCTGTGCAGACAATCAGGAATAAACACAATTTGCATGGGCCCCATTACGAACGGTGCTAACGATCGCTTATAAAATATTAAAATTACGCACCACTCGTTACAGACGGCACACACGGCCCGGCTGTTTGACAAGCATTTATGCAATGTCTCATACATTTACTCAAGCATGCTTCAGTCTCGCAGGAATCTACGTATGAGTACTCACGTATCTTTTAAAAGGTTACCGTTCGGTAACCAAATCGTCGCCGTTAAATAAACCACCGTGTGGGAGAGTAGGATAGTATCCCGACTAGAATCGATAGATGGCGGTATATTCTTCCGTAACAGTGCAGCTTAAATACACTGGACAGGAATGGGTAGCAGCATCCCTGTCGCGGAGCAACACTCTACAAATGCCCATAACTGCCGCACTGGGCAAGCATGATAGCAATCGCAGAGCGAAGCTTTTACGACTGGGATGCTGCTGCCCATCCTCGCCCTGTGCATTTATTTGCTTTAAAAAAAACCTACTTGGTGGGAATCGGTGAAATATCACCAAATGTTATGGCAGTGGATTACGTTTTAACGTTTATACGATGATAAAACAAAAGTACTAAGAATAACCAAGCGTGTATGAAACGACTAAAACGAGAAAAGGAAGCGAGAGATGTATGCCAAGGTCGAAGCACGTAGATTTGCATAGTCTGCCTACCTCGATGGGACACAGGCGTGATGTGTGTATGTATACAGCTCAGTCTTCTACAATTGAAAATAAAATCTATACCGAATTAGCAAACAAGTATCATATATTTATATTTAACTACAATAACTGTCATCATTTCAGCCATTAGAAGTCTGCTCGATAAAGGTCTCCCCAATTTTCCCCAAAGAAAATCTTGAGAATACGAGCGTGTGTAGGCTATGCTTTTTAGTCTACGTAATCTAATATTCTCGTAAATATGGTTGTACGAACGCCAGAGCTGTGTCGCGGCACCTCTGAACATCCGTGTTTACACTGCATGTTCGCACCGTGATAGCATTTCGACAATTTATCGTTATTAGAACAAGGTTGCGTGCTGAGCCCGCATCCACATCCACTGGCTACAAATTAATACGATCACCCGATGTCATTTAAGTTAATAATTCCACAGTAATTAGTCGTAAAACACAAGGATAAATCGCCACATAATTGTTCATTAAATTACCACTGTTTAAACTCAGTAGATTTTATTAGATTTATACAATATATTTGGTATGCTAACAAGCGCAAAAGTTTTCCGGAACAGAAGCATAAAATGGTTGTAAATACGGATTTTAGTAATATCATTAGCAGTCTATAAATGGTAAGATTATTTATTAATAATTATGTCGTTGTAATGGTAAAACATTTGTAATGATAACAAGTTTACGCAATTGTGAAGTTGCTACGGCAGTTAATGGACCAGTGGTAAATACACATTTTGTGTAAATAATAAGTATAAATATACTTTAAATGTAACTGTTTACCAACACAGTTATATATTATTTTTCATCAATTTCTACGGATGAAGGAGTACAATTGGGGTAAATGATCTTGAGTTAATTGTCTGCATAAGTCACTTTCAACTATACTATTTGACAAGCCTGATTACGCAGGTGGTTGAGATCGTGTCTTGAGGGCCAAAGGTAGTCAGTTCGATCCCAACCTTGAGCATTCATTTATATGATGCATATTTGTATTTGTTCTGTGTCAGGGTGTTATTTACATGTATCTAAGTGTTATATGTGTAGTTTTGCTATTGTCCGAAGTTCGTAACACAAGTGCTTTATGCTACTTATCTTGGAGTCATGTCAACGTATGTCTTGTGAGTTTATTAAAAAAAATGAACCGTAGTTAAGAATAGAGAGAGTACAAATAACTTTATTTCCTAACCCCCTAACACCATTAACTCTCGGGTCGTGATTAACTGTCGTCGGCGCCTGTCCCTTGTCTCTACCACCAAAATGTAGAGCTCACATCAACGTGGTCTCATTTGAACGATGGCATTATTATTAATTGCTTCATTAACTCTCTAAATCAAGCTGTGAGTTCGCTGTGAATTCTCGTGTTCAAAGAATTAAAGAGACCGATGGCGCATTATCGAATTTTTTACTAAGACTACGGTTTGTTATAGCAGACGCCGGCCGGTTGCAATAATAAAGTGTTATTGGAACCCTTATCACCGTCAGTTTTTTTGCCGGTTCGTTTCTCGCGTATTTATATCTGTTTGGTGCCGACAGACTGGTATTACATTGAGTGTCAATTACCTATTTGTTTAAATGACTTTCATAACTCCATGAGGTTGTCAGGGTTTTATATTGTAATATGCAAATGTATACTTAAGCTTTTTCTGTTGTTTTGACGATTTTAAAGTGTATAGGCCAGGCCTGTTTAAATAAAGTCAAGTATTTGACGTTGACTTAAAAAGAATTTATGAACATTTGTGTTTTGTTGTTTTATGTATGTATTTAAGTATGACATTTGTAATTCCTCTCTCTCTAATATTCGCAACACTTTAAGCTACTTATCTCTGGATCAGGACGATGTATGGGATGTTATGTAATTCTATTGTTATTAGTCAAAAGTAGACATTAATGTCCATCCTCAAGGAAAAGAGAAGGAATCGCCATCACCAAGGAAGATTGGGAACGTTAAAGCGCAACAAATAGACGGAGATAACAAGTTCACATTCATGATATTAAAAATATCTTTTATAATACATATCAATTAGTAAGAAGCAAGGTTAGTTTTTCCATGCGTCTATATAGAAATCTTTTGTATCATTTCCCTAAGGATTCCCAAGATCATCAAATGTCATAATTGGTATACCGCTTAGTCTGTGAAAGCGTAACAGACAAGAGTTACCTTTGAGTTTATAATATTAGTACATACGGATGCTAACGACCAATTTAGTTAAGATTTATTTATGAGTAGTTTCAGGCTGTACCGTTCTGATTTAGTACTGTATAATAATTACTATACGCAAATTACAAACTATATGTTCGTTTACGTGAAAGTATTCTTCTATAAGCTTCTAAACCAAGATAATCTAGACGAAAATATTAGAATTGGAAATTATTACTCTGTCAAAAGAACAAATATGATGTGGGTAATATATTTTTTTATACTCAAAATTTACTTATAAACGCGGTTCATTTAACTTTTTATAATTGACCATTTTATAAACGGTTGCTGCAATGTAACCGAAACGTCTGATATCAAATTAAAAACGCCTTTAAACCCGTTCAAATAGGAAATTTTAGTATATTGGTTGATTCAAACACATTGGAAATACCTATGTATGCGTTTATTTGATGCGAATCAGGAAGAGTATGGCGATATGTAAAGATGTAACATCATCAACACCGCTTATCCTACCGACATGTAAATTTAAAGATATGGTAAAGTCGTAGAGTGCCGGCAGAGTACAATAGTACCTTACCCTGTACCGGGTGTCGTAAAAAGCGACTTAGGAACCAGAACCAATAGATGGTGGTATACCCATCCGAAACAGTTAGCTCAAATTTACAGGTAATGGGAACGGAAATGCTGCTATTTCCGTTGCGAGAGTTACGCTCTACGCTTGCCCAGCACAGCAATTATAGGCAAAATTCCACCTATCTTGGGGAGGCCAATATCCAATACTAGACTTCCAATGACTTCCATGCAAATAGAATGTACCTAGGTTTTTCAGAACGGTTGTCTGCATAGGTACCACTCTCACCTATTTCTACCGCCAAACACGGAGATCTCATTGCTGTGTTCCAGTTTGAATTGTAAGGGAAGAAGGAGATGCAGTGAAATTACTAGGTAATGTGACATGATATAATAACAGCACATGTTGCCGAATCGCTAACGATGTCCTTATGATAACCGGAACGTCTACAGACTATGGTATTTATCGTATGCTAGTTTACCAATCTAGTAAAATGAGAATAAATATAACGGTTTCAAAATGTATTTAAATAAGCCTGAATAGTTTGTTCATTTATAATTTATTGTATTAATGTCAAGAAAATTAATATTATATATTATTATAATTCTATTAATTTTATTTTACAATCCAGTTTAATGCAGACCCTAAAATTCAACGCGGATAACAGCTAATTCCGCAATCATTCGTATCGGCTTATAAAAGATCAACAAATCGTGATATCGTAAAATCACGCTATTATTTTTAAGATATCTCGCGAAAGCAATAAACAAAAACGCTGAAGGCGAAATGGTATATTTTACAATCGAATGTATTCCGATTTTGCGAATCAATTCGTCAATCTATGTCGATATCGAGAAGATCCGATTGCGATAAGGACGATCGCTGAGATATCGATCCAATACATATGTTACGCTAACAGACAGACTATGGGATGAAATGACTTGACTTTCCGAAGTTATATTTGGCGCAGGTGACATTTAAATATAATAAAACTTAAATCTGTAAAGTTAAAATGTCATCGTGGCTTTCTCCTATAAATTAAAGCCACGCCACCATCGAACTGGCTGTTTTAGACTATATATAATATATAAAACTGAAAACTCTAATATATATATATATATATATATATATATATATATATATATATATATATATACGTAACACAAGTGATTTAAGCGTTTTATCAGCTCAAAGTATGAGATGTTGTAGGAATTTATTATTGTTATTAAATATTGTTTCTAATACATATCAAAACATTTGTGAAACTATTGCAAATGAAATGTAAACTTTTGCATATGAACTCATATCTTTAAAAAGTCAATTTATATTATTATTTCATTTCTTGCCAATACATTTTAATATAATGTGATGTTGAAAGACGTGAGGTACCGGCAGAGTTAAATAGTACACCTCCTGTACCAGGTGTACCCCTATTCCAGCGTTGGTCATAAAGTAAAACCTTACGGTATGACCTACAGTAATAGAAAACAATAATTAAAAACACAGATATTTGCAGGCATTTTTAAACCATTCCACAATTAATAAAACTGCTACTACATATTCAGTGATTGTTCAGTAAAATATTCAATAAAGTACATGTTTGTAGAAGTTCTAGCCAGCAAAAGTATTTATAAAAAAAGTTTTGCCCCTTTTACTTCAAAGTAGACGAGAATACTTTAGAAAACTTAACGAGCATATAAACTTTTGTAAAATAAACTTATGACATTTGACATTACTGCCAGTGGATGAAATGTCAGCAACTAGCAAGGAACATTTAAAAATGACGCATCGTTCGTAATAATAATTTTAGTTGTTTTATTTGGTTAGGTTCGTTAGAACTGCAAGAAAACGAAACCAAGTGATAATATTTTAACAGCTAAAATATTTCTTAAGTAAGACATCTGCAAAACCTGTTAACGAAATTAAAGTTGTCACATGATTAGGTTTTAAATGTTGTTTGTATAATGACCTTTTGTACCACATAATTAATCTGATATATAGGTACATTTATCACATTGTTTAGATAGCATCGGCAGAGTAGAGCAGAGTAAGTCGATAGTACCGGAATAGTACCTCCCTCTGTACGAGATGTTGCGACGGTGACTACGGTACCAGAACCGACAGATGGCGGTATACCCATCCATTGCAAGGGCAGCAGCATCCCCGTCGCGATAGATACTTTTTGCGATTGTGTCACTCGCTTGCGCAACGCTGCTATTATGAGCAATATTGCCCCTTTCTTGGGGAGGCCTAAGTCCTGTAGTAGACTTTCAATGGCTGGTATGATGATGATGATTATCTAGATAATTTTCATAGTAATGACTAGTCATTATATATAAGAGCTATTTATATATGTAGATGTGTGTGTGTGTGAGTGAATTTAAGAATTAAATTAGTTGTTTACAATCGGAGAGCTGAGCTTCGCGACGGGAATGCAGCTGCCCGCCCTGTGAATTTGAGCTATACTGTTACGGATGAATATACCGCCATCTGTCGGTACCGTAAATCCGGTATTGTCTGATATTTGTAACACAACTGCTTCAAGCTACTTATTTTCGGAGTCAGGTCAATCTATGAGTTGCCATAGTTAAAATATAACTTCTTTCCGATCTGCTAGTGATAATAAGAAAAAGCTGAGCATTGAGACATATGTTTTTTTTCATAATCTGAGTCCGATAGCTACATCAGCCTTTATAAAGTAGCTTTTATACGAGGTGTTACCCTATTTTATGGTGCGTCGACTTCGAATCGAAATTTAAACTTGTGTATCGATATCTCGAATCGTGATCGAGAGAGTGGTGTTCGTTACACGTGATACCTTCTCGATAGGTTATTCCGATGCCGGAATCGGCTGGATAAGATTGTTCTTGATCGAAAAATATTACCAGGCCGGGTACAAGCTTGAAGTGACGTGAGCAGAATTATATGCCTGTATCGTTGTGGATACGGGGCAAATAGTGTTATATATGTTACCTTAAGTCCTTTCATCATTTACACGCGTGTAGAATCCTCGCATACAACTTTTATTTCAATATGTATGGTTTAATTTAACTAAACTTTGCATTTGCGAATTAATACAACTTATCAACGCGTTACTATTTTTAACTCGCATTTTATTTTCCTAATAAATATAATAAAAAATATAGTACATAGTATATACTAAAAATATAGTATTGACAATTAATTCAGTTGTTTATAGAAATGACATGAATATAAAAAGAACTTAGAGATCTTGTTCTTATTAAATATGTACACATTATATCCCACGGGACATCTTGTTCTCTAACAAACAGCGGTAACCGATATTTCCCTAGGGTCAAGTCAGTCTTTATAGCAAGTTTCATCAAAATCAATTACTATACCCAGAAATTGTAATATCAAGAATGTACACAAAGTAACCAATCAATCGACATTCATTTTTTTAAATGCGGGCCATTGAATTCAAAATTTACTGTGACTTGTGATTATTATGTAAAGATAGAAACATTTAAAAATCAGAAACGTTTAATGATACTTATATATGTTCTCAATATTTGATCTTAGGCTGAAAATCTCTTAACACTCTCATAAATTACCTTATTACAACATAAAACGTGATAAAGTAACTTAATCAATTTCTTCAAATGTGGACTATATGAAATAAAGAGGTAGTCTTTATTCAAAGGTACCTCACTCTCACCTATTTCTACCAATAAATATCAGTGTTCGAATTGACGTATTCCGTTTTGGCGGGTGAGGTGGCAGTTATATTACTGGGTAATGTGACATAATATCTTTAAGCCACAAGATTGGTAACGCGGTAGTATATCCTTGTGATATTACGAGCGTTTATTGTCTGCGCTGACTCTTACTATCATATAATATAAAAAAAGGAGCTATAAGTCACCAAACATACAACCGATAAGCTTGCTTTTAAACATAACCGCGAGAAAGCAACGATAAAAAGGGATTCGGTCCCTCATATTACATCAAATAACAAAACCAGCCTTCCCAAAAAACAGTTGCAATCTAACAAATACAAATCAAGTATTCCAAATGTGATTAAATTACCAACGATTGGAACACAATTTTACGTTGCGAATTACAAATAATTGGAATTCGCCTATGTATTACAAATACCAATGGAACACAGCTCGTTATGCAAAGCAACGTGGGCAATAGAGAATTTAATTAATCGGACGCACACGTGTTGCGCGGTATCGAGATAGAGCGCGAGATAGTGGGAGATAACGGGCAATCACGACGACGCGAGATCGCGGGATGTATGCGGCGTGATTTCGAAGGCAGCGCGCGCCCTTTCTTGCTTCGACTATTGAATTTAGAATTCAGTAAAATGCAAAGTTCATATAATGCTGATCCAATTTGCATCTACTTAAATAAAAATTTGTATATTTTTATTGCGTAGATTTGGTAGATATTTAAAAGATATAAAATTATAGGCCAAACTCTTAAATTATAATAATAATAAATACTTAATTGTACACCAAACATAAAAATATATTAAAAAAAACAGTAATCATAAAATACAATGGGCGGCTTTATCGAAAATAGCAAATTTTTTCATAACAACCTTTGGATGATAATAGCGAATGAAACTAAGAGGTAGTAAGAGGTCTAAATAAGACATATAGAAAAATATAATAATATATTAAGTATACATAATACAGATAGATCTTATACAAGGAAATATAGATAGATAGATATAACTATAACGATAGAAAGTCACCCTTCACCAACCGATTAAACACAGGCTGGGACTGCGTGCATCTTTTATTAAATCATCATCATTATCATACCAGCCATTGGAAGTCTACTGCAGTTCACAGGCGTCCCCAAAAAAGGGGGAATTTCGCCCAAAATTGCCGCGCTGGACAAGCGTATTAATCGCAAAGAGCAGCTTTCGCGATGAAGATGCTGCTGCCCATCCCTACCCTGTAGTAGTTAAGCTTAGCTGTTTCTGATTGATGTACCGCCATCTGTCGCTTTCGGTAACTTAGCCGTAGTACTATTCTACTCTGCTGGTACTTTTAAATGCTCTTACCAAGCCAACTTTGTAAAATTGCAATCTGAAATGATAAACGAAGTTTGGTAATTAAATTATATATAGTATAAGTAAATCTGACGCATATAGCATCCTATTTTACCTATCAACATCATTGTAGTAGTAGCTTAAGCTCTTGTGCGCCAAGGGTTCGATTTCATCCCAGAGCAAATATATTTGATGATATCTGTGTTTGTTCTGTGTCTGGGTATTAAATATTTTTATTTAAGTAGCATAATTGTGATTCTTTTGTCGTCTGACGTCCTTAACACAAGTGCTTTAAGCGAGTTACTGGGAGTTTATTATTATTATTTATAACATAAAAATCTCCAATGAGGAACTGTTTATAGGTAATATAGACAATATAGACAACCTTGGGTCACCAAGGTATCATAAAAGTCATCTAACACAATTATTATTACTTTTTTATTATTATTTTAATGGCGATTTAAGTGCTTGTAATGAGCCTACTAGAATAAAGTATATTTGACTTTGTCAATAACAGAAATGAATTCAACAATTCCACATTTATAAAGCACATAAACCGTTACGATACCTTAGCTAATTACTTCAGCCAATCTATTGAGGGTAAGGCTATGTAAAATGCAGTGCGGGGCAATCACGCACAAACACGCTCAGGGGTGTGTGCCGGGCGCGCCTGATCACGCGGGCGTCGTCACGGCACGACACGCCCGCACCTGCCGCGCGCATCTAATTAACACAAGGAAGTTGAATTAGATCAACGGTTTTAATGCAGCGAGCTATGTTGGCTCATCTATGAGATATTGTGGGTACATTCATTGCATTCAATTAATGGTATGGTATACTTGTGACTGGTCATTGTATAATAATAATAAATCCGCAGGGCAGTTTGTGAACGACACCACGGCTCCAAATTCCCCCGTAAGTAGGTATTTTGTCTCCGGCTTGGAGTAGACCCTAAAACAAGCCGTAAGATTCTTCCCTGGCTTGCCTTCGTTGGGGCGTTATATGCTCGCAGTGTGGACGTGAAATATGTGAGATGTACGAGTTCAGGTCCCTTTAGATCCCAGTTGAAGTGTCAACAACCATGTTGCGTTGACTATTTGGGTGGCACGTTAAGTGAGGAGCGAGTCACGGATCTGCTAAAATTAAACGAATTGAGACAACTTTCGTGGCAGTCGTACATCGTCTCAAGCAATAATCCATTTAACCAGTCCACCCAATATCCCAACTCCATATCCTGGAATTATTTTCTTTTCTTCTAAGAACGTACTTCGCGATAGCTCTTGCACCTCCCAGGTGAAGTCTCTTTATAAATTCACACCCACGTGAAAGTGGAATAAATATTACCAGAGACCTTTACGTGTTAGCTTCAACCGTGTGCCATCCTCAAAGATACGTGTCCCATGGCCCCGAGATCTCAAAACTTGCTTAAATTATTTATAAATAGGATATTAAAAACACACACAAATTAAATGTTTCGAATAGATCGCAAAATTTCTAGAAATGTATTATTTTGGGTTAATATTAATTTCTCTAGAAGTGACATATATTATATAACTATCATTTATCGTCTCATCATTATCACACCAGCCATTGGAAGCACACTGCTGAATATACTGCCCAAGAAAGGGGGATCTTTGCCCATAATTGCCGAGCTGGGCAATTGTCGAGCGCAGGTTTCACGAAGCAAGATCAAGAAACAGATTTATCTATGCAAATGTGTCAGCATCTTACTAACAATATTAAGCAACGATCAATTGATATTAAGTACGATCAATTGAATTAAAAGTTGTTGCATGGAGTACTCTTTTTATTGTCATTGTGCCATCACTAAAACTAAATTAAAAAGTGCAGTTTGAGTTTGATAAATTGCCGATAGACTATATACATATTTTGACATAACTCAATGCACATATGTAATGAAATAACATTAAGTTATTTTAAATTTAATAATTAAAATTAGTTTAAATAAGATGAAAAAAAGGTTTAATGTCGTCTGATCGCTCAACGCATGCTGTGTAAACCTACTCATTGTACACTTTGTTTTAAATTCTGGCTTTTGTATATAAATTATCGTGGTGTAACACTTACTTGACCAATGAATAAATAAATACCACAAACCTAGTGGGAGTCTACAGGCGCCTTTGAATTAATTCAACTTGGTGAACCAAGTTATTAACACTATTCTGAATTATTACACAAAATTGTACACTACTAAAAGAGAAAATATGTAATTGTAGAGATAAAACAATAGTACATTCACGCAAATGCCAACGACTGTGAACAAAACTTTAAACCGACAATTATGGATTCAATAAACCAACCCATATAAGACCACTATCACTCCACAGCAATTGAAACAATCAGAGCTATTATTTTCTCTAATTCCTATATCATCCAAGCTGGTCGACCATCCATGTCCAACTAAAGTCTAATCAAATTTATGAGTCCAATATTCCAGAACGATGCGATTGACCCCGATGACTTTTGTATGGAAGTTATAAGGAAGCGAATACTTTCAAACGGGCGGTTCTAAAATACAGCTTGTTCAAGTTAATATAAATTTATTAGTTTAAACCTCAGTTCACTGGTTGAGATCATAAAATTAAATTTAATAGGGATTTCCCTATTCAGACCCACAGTTATTTGCTTCATTAATTTTATTCAATAGTTTAAAAGTCGGTTCCAATAAACAAATTAAGATTAATGTTCACCATTACTTATTAATGGATTTTATACTAAACAATCTTTATTTTATCGTAAATTGTTCAACTTGCTCAATTAAAGTCAGACTAAAATTAAACTGCTCGTTTGAAACCTTGCCTTCTGAAAGTTAATCTAATTCGATAAGCTATTAAAATATATTAAAACATTACAAATATTTATATAAAAAACCATGAGGTAGACCTCTTACAAATGTCATCTGCATTGGTACCTCACACTCACCTATTCCTTCCTTCTGGTTTGAAGGGTGACAGAGGCAGTAAAATGGCTGGGTAATGTGACGCAATATCTTCAAATCACAAGGCTGGCAACGCGTTAGTGATATCCTTGTGATAGTAAGATCGTCTATAGACTGAAGTCATGCTAACTATCACGCGGACTTTATGCTTTATAGTCGACCTGATGTTATTAAAAAACGCACTTTTGGCTGTATAAATCGGTATTCGTTGTACGGTATTTTATTTTAAAAGTTGGCCCAGTGATCTGCGATTACTCTGCCCAAAGACAACTAATGGAGTAATCGTGCGAAATAAATAATTTGTCTCGTTGAAGCTTAAGCGAGCACAAAATTAAGATGGCGGCGGTATGCCATTTGGTGAATTAACATAATAAAATATTGTTATTGCAGATAATAACTTTAAAAAAACTTCAGGTAATTATTTCCGGTTAACATACGACATCGTATATGATCTTCTTCCTTGTATTTAAATCATCCACATGCCAAATGTAATAAAAGTCGGCAGCATATAGACGTATATAATTATTAGTATAATTTCGTATTTATAATTATTAGTACCGATTACTGTAAGTGATAGATAATTGCAATAGCTAAGCTTCTAAAATACATACTAGCTTTCACCTACATATACCCGCTATACCCGCGAATCCATTCGCCTATTACATTATATTGGCAACTCTCTCGGAATTAAAACTACCATACCTACATTAAAATCCATTCAGCTGTTTGTTCAACAAATTAATAGTTTACTTTGGATAAAATTAAATACAACTAAGATAATATAATACACAGCAAGGTCATTGACCCATCAACATAGTTTATTACCGTGTTTGTCGTTTGTCTAAGGATAGTATGAAAAACGCTCTCGAACATAAATACAGTATAAGCCAGAAATTTAATGGATTAACACGGCTGCTTAAAGATTCCTCGTAGCTTTGCACTTTACAATATCATCATGGGTTTGATTCCCATCCAGGGAAAATATTTATATGATGTTGGTATTTGTTCTGTTCTAGGGATTAAATGTATGTATTTTAGTAGTATATTGGTGATTCCTCTGTTGTTGGGCATCCGTAATACAAGTGCTTTAAGCGACTTACCACGGAGCCATAAAAAAAAACATGTTGTGTAAATATAAATTACATTTACACAAGAAGAGTTTAATTTCTGATTTAATTTATTGTAGCAACATTTTTTTTCTCGTAAAACATACGAGTATTATTAAGAGACGTCAACGTCTGTCGGGTCAGCTGACTTAAAAGTATACTTTGCAGCCGTGAGGTACCGGCATAGTAGGATAGTACCTCTCTAGATTTTGTTAGAAAAATTCCTTTCTAGCATCCAGTGAAAATTCTCTGCAATGTCCCGACCGAGCCATAAACACCAGTATCTAGTCTGAGTTAATAAATAAAACCTCCGTAGACCCGCATTAGCCGCCACTTACCGGATTAGATAGTCTGACCGCATCGACCTGCGCAACCAGCAGCCAGCTCTATTGTCTAAGCCTCTTCCATTTTAGCTATCGTTATTGATAATTCGTCCTCTTATAGAATTTATCTTAGACAATTAATACTGAAAGCGGGAGTAGATGTTTTATTTGTATTATTTGTTGTTCGAAATTTTCCACTACGCTGATCAATACATAACTTGACACATATTTACAAGATGATATTTGTATTTGATCTGTCTGGGTTTTAGATATACTCGTATATGTATGTAAGTAATATAATAAAATCCCACAACATCTCATACATTAACCTGACTCCGTGGTGAGTAGCTGAAAGCACTTGTGTTACGGACGCCAGACAAAGGAGGAATCACAAAAATACTAACTACTTAAATACATATATTTAACACCCGGACACAGAACAAACACAGATATCATCATATAAATATTTGTTCTGAATGGAAATCGAACCCACGACCCTTGGCACATAAGATAGGATCACTACCACCCGTACCATCTATATTTGTGACTCCTCTGTTATCTGATGACCGTAACACAAGTGCTTGAAGCGACTTATCACGGAATCAGATCAATGTATGAGATGTTGTGTGAATTTATTTATCTATACGAAATTATTACACTTTATAAGTTTCTTATAAGTTTAAATATATAAATTGTCTGTTTGTAATTCCAAATTAACAGCTTTTCATTAAATGGATAATATATACGGTTCTTCTTAAATTCAACATTTTTGTTTCTGTTTGTCTTTTTCGCCACATAGCGAGTTGTTTTAGAAGGTTGACATTTTCAATTCACGTTTGTTGTTGCACATAAAGGTAAGTGTTGTTTTGTTCAAGAGAACTGAAAATATACAAAAGCTAAAAGTGACACGGATGGAATAATTAATTATGCATGACTCTATCACTGTGTTTCAATTAATTAAAACTACCCTTGTATCTTAACGAAAATATGAAAACAAATTCCGAATTGAGGTTAACCTTTTACAAAATTTATCTGCATTGGTACCTCACTCTCACCTATTTTTGTCTTCAAATAGCAGTGTTTGCATTGCTATGTACCCGTTTAAAGAGTAAGAGAGACAGTGTTATTACTAGGTTAATGTGGTATAGTATCGTCGGTTCATAGGGTTGGTGACACACCTGTGATATCCTTGTGATAACACTAGTGTGTATAGGTTCGGTCACGTTTATATAAACCATATTAGTCAATGTGACTTTATTTCAAATTGACATATATGGTTTATGTTTAAATTAAGTGAAGATTAATTGTCTATGGAAGGTTAAGTCAATGACCAAAGAGTTTTTACAAAATTATTTAATAATTAATAATGGTCGAATTTTTACCACCGAGTGACCACTAGTTTATTTTAAAAATGGAAATGTGTAGACGTATCCAAGCGCCAAAATTTAGATAGCTTATTTCGTATGTCATTACTAAAATGAAGATGCAATACGCCTACCATATTTACTGCGGCGTTCAAATTTACAAACCCCTTAATTACGTACACCTTAGGAAGGGCTGCAGAACAAAGCTTCCATATAATATACGAGGCCTAAGTAATAAGCCAATATTTTTATCGTGGTTAATTACTCTATTCACGTCACGCAGTCACATCTTATTTAAACGCAATAGCCTCCAACAATACCTCGTTCCATGTTGTAAGGACATACAACTGATTGCCAATTGGCTGGAATAACAGCCCATCAATGTCTATTGCGGGGTAAAGGCCATTCTCATTGAAATCAAGTATAGTTCCGATTGGCTATGATTTACAATTGCCATTGTTAGACTCCGGTCCGTTTGCTGTCCGACAATAAATTACTCTATTGGTTCATTGTCCACATTATGGATATTGTTTACTCAACTTTTTACTATTCATTCGATATGTGCAAAATGTGTTTTATTACCAGCTCTCCGCCCACAACTTTGTCCGCAAAGTCTTTACCTTATTATTTCCGTGAGGTAGACCTCCAACAAAGGTCGCCTGCGTTGATACCTCACTCTCACCTATTTCTACCGCCAAATAGCAGTGTTCGTGCTACTATGTTCTGATTTTAAGGGTGAGAGAGGCAGTGCAGTATTATATCTTTGGTTCACAGAGCACGAGCATCTACATGCTGCGGTCACGTTTATTATCAAGCGGACCGTATGCTTGTTTGCTGATTTTGTAATATAAAAAAATACTTTATCGCATCCCTGGAGATATCTTGTTATTCTGTGAAAAAGTCTATGGCATTCCTTTATAGCTTAACTATGCAGAAAGTTATGCCAATCCAATAGAGAATAATAAACAACCAAATATATTACATAGAAACATGTCTTTGCGATGAAAAGTAACATAAAGGGGTTACTCGAGACTATTAATAATATCTGTGCTAATTTTCACCCAGATCTGTTCAGCCTTATCAAAGAGTAACAAACATAATAATCCACACACAAACTTTCTCATTTATTATATTAGCAAAGGATATTTATCCTGACGAAATTCAGCGGTGTAAAGTAGAAATAGCACAAAAACATAGAGTGGAAGTGTAAGGAAGAATTGGTATAGGACGACCTAGACGTACTTCTTTACCGGGTAAAAGAGGTTAGAAGTAGAAGAAGCGGAATATACGAACGTATAAGAAAGGATTCATGCGAGTAAAGGAAGCGTGCCAAGATCGGAGCAAGTGGAGATCTCTAGACTCTACCTCTCTTGGTGGGACACAGGCATGTTATATGTACCTATGTATATATAGCAGTATCTATCATCAGACATGCCAACAACTACATCATTCTTTTTTGTATGTAAATATTCATGCAACATCTCATCCTGACTTTGAGCTATATCGCTCAAAGCACTGTGTCACGGACATCAGACATCAGAGGGATCCCAATTATAATACTTAAATATATATTTTTTGTACCTAGATACAGAACAAACACAGATATCATCATATAAATGTTTGTCCTTGGTAGGGACTGAATTCACGACTCTTGGCGCATAACACAGGATCATCACCATCTGCGCAATCGGGCCCGTCAAATATTATAGAACAGGCATCATGACGTATAAATGATGATAAGGCTAATAATGCATTTTGTATACAATATGCGCTATCGGCTCCCGGCAGAGTAGAATAGTACCTCCCTTTGTAGGCGCCGTAAGAGGTACCAAAAAACATAGACAGCGGTATAACTATCGATAGTGAAGCTTAAATACACGGGGCGAAGCTACGCTCTATGATTGCCATCACGCTTGCCCAGCGAGGAAATTAGGGCAATAGGCCGATTTCTTGAGATATCTGGTCGGTTCTGATACCTCGGTCGTCTACTACACTTGGTAAAGGGGAGGTACTGTTCTACTCTACCGGTAACCGACAAACTTTAATACTCGACCTTTCAATTAAGAGGTACAGCTGACAATGACGGATCCGTGCTAACCTTTATAAAGATACCATCGCACAAACAGCCACCGTCGTTTCTCATCCGCAGAAGGAATACAATAAATCAATGCATACACAATGCGGTAGGGTCGGCAACACAATTATGCTCGGACTCGTGTCTGGGAGTTAATTGAGCTCTGTTAATTAGGGACGTGTCGCGTGGGCCAGACGCCCCCGCCTGCGCTTTGTCTCGTGTTGTACGGTTGGCAAAACAGATCGCTTTCTTAACAATTATTAAAAGTAAAGTTATATATGATTTTAGTTGCAAATGAGTACTCAATTGCGTACCCAATAATTCATTGGGTAGTCCCTGTCTAGCGCGTAAAGGTCGTGAATTCGATCACCACTCAAGATAAGTATCTACACGATGGATATATTTAGTCTGGGTGTAAAATATATGTATATTTTAAGGTTTTCATATATTGTTGTTATATACGCTTTAGATTAGTTATCACGGAGCAACGTGTGAGATGTTGGGGGAATTAATTATCATTAATGAACTAGGTATTTTCACGTTGAAAATGGTTAAAGGGCGGATAGAAGTGGGAATGGATTGAATGGGTTAATATAAAGATCATCCTAGCTTTTAACGCCATATATCAATATCTAGCGTGAGATTCAATTTACGAGCTATATTCTTGTATTTAGTTTTTATTTTATACTTTATATTTGTAAACTGCTTAATCATTGTTTTTTATGTATTTTTTTCTGAGTGTGCTTCAACTTTGTTATGTACCTTGGATGGAGGACGCTGACAGCTATATCACATTGATTTACTACCACAGCTATTAACGTAAACCTCTTGATAAATCGACTTCATCAATAGCTTGTGATTCAAGAATAAGAGGAAAATATTTGGTAGATTTTGAATAAATACATACATATCTATATATAAGGAGAACCTGATGGACCGACATATCAACGCAGGGCCTAAACTCAAAATTTTGCACAGGAGTTCCTTTTACAATGTAGAGCGGCACTAAGAAAGGATTTTTGAAAAATCATCCTCTGAAGGAGTCAAACGAGGAAGCAAAGTAGTTAGTGAGACTTTCCTTTTTTTTAAATAAATCGATTAAAATTCAGTATAACGTTTCCTAATTAAAAATCATCAAACACCCGTAAAATATTTTTTCGGAAATCATTCTCACTGCACCAGGTGTCGTAAGAGGCGACCAAGGTACAAAAACCGACAGATGGCGGTACACCCATCCGAAACTGAGGAGCTCAAATGCACAGGATGAGGATAGGCAGCAGCATCCCCGTCGTGAGAGATGCGCTCTGCGATTGCCAATACCCTTTAGTAGCGCGGCAATTATAGGCAAATGACCTCCTTTCCGGGGGGTAGGCAGTTTGTCCAGTATTTTCAATAGCTAGTATATAATGATGATGATAATTCCTTAAGGGAGTAAATTTTGTACCTGAAGTTAGTATAAAAGTCCTACAACTAAACGCAAGTGAAACCACGGGGCATTGCCAGTACTATTATAAATATCCGAGTTCATGTCCCTACAAAACCAATTCCCTGCAAATAACGCTCTCCTTAGATAACGAAGCCTCTAAGGCCTAAACTCTATATCATTTATTAGTAAACCGACTCTCTTCGGGGTCCGGCACGATCACAATAAAGCCTTCGCCCTACATTAGGGCGTTTATGGCATCTCGTTCCTGTAATGTTCGCTTTATTAAGATCAGCTGTCGGATTAACGAGTTGGAAATAATTGTAATCAGTATTGAACAGTTAAGAGAGGAAACTGAGGCCATAAGTTTTGATGTTATAATATAATTTATCCGTTCATTGTCTGCTATCAAGCACGAACAGCTAAACACGAGGTAAACCTCGAACAAAGGTCACCTGCTTCGGTACCTCACTCTAACCTATTTCCACCGCCAAATAGCAGTGTTTGCATTACTATGCTCTGGTTTGAAGGATGAGGGAGGTAGTAAAATTACTGGGTAATGTTGTATGTAACATTGCCTAGTAATTTCACTACCTTGAAGATTTTATGATATCTTCGAGTCACAAGGCTGGCAACGCGCTAGTGATATCCTTATGATATTACGAGTATCTATAGGCTTCTGTTACGCTTACTATTATGGTTGTCGACCTGGTCTAAAAAAACAAAGACACAAGATATACATTTATGTATTATGAAACTTACATACAGAATTATTACATAATTTGACGATATCTAAGATATCGTCAAATTATATTATACTTCTCTCTGTTCCAGGTGTAAGAGGCGACAAAGGTACAGGAACTGACTGGTGACAATATATCCACCTGAAACAGCGCAGCTAAAAACTACAGGGTGGTACTTCATCCCAAAGTTGTGTTCTGCGATTGTCATCAAGCCTGCCCAGCGTGGTAAATAGGCAAACCTCTGTATCTTGGGAAGGCCAATATCCAGCAATAGATTTTCTATAGCTGATTTATGATGATAATGAAGATACTAATCATCATGATCCATCCGCTACTTTGTCTATGAGGTCTTTACTTTATTTTATCCCTGTACTATATGTCGTTCTCTAAAAGCAAAACTGTGTACTGATTCCTCAGAGCAAATAAAGTCAGATATATCCCACGGTAACAGGTTTCCGGGATAGAAGTATTATGTGTTCTTCCAGACTACCAATAATTTCTGTGACAAATTTCATCCCGATCTTAGATACAGCTCTTTTGGCGAAAAAGTAAATAAGATCCATCCACTAATACAGACTTTTGCGTTTACAATATTAATATGATATAATTTATTCATAAACCGTAAGGTACCGGCAGAGAAAATTAGTACCTCCTCCTGCGAGGAGGTACTAAAACCGACAGATGGCGGAATATCCATGCAAAAAAGTCAGCTCAAATCAATAATATTTCTAATATCATTCCTATATAAGGGATATTAAGAGCGTTCAAAATTTTAGTTTACATATGTAAAATCTTTTATTGGCTGTAAGTTTCGACAATCTTTTTTTAATTTGAATATAAGAGCTGTGGATTTTGAGTGAACAAAAAAAAATTATAAACAAAATTTTTCTCCGAAAATACAAAGAAACGACATTTAAAGTTCACTTATATCGCCTATTCATTTACATCCCTTGTTTTAAGAACAAGACACGCGACAGCGTGACAGCCAAGTTCAATTTTAAAATACCAAAATATACAAATGAACATAAACGACAATTCAACATTGAATCACGTGAAGTTCTCCGATTTTGAAAGGATTTTAAATTTTAAAATAAATGCCATTTCAGTACATAAGTATTGTTTGCTGTCCGTACAGTCCCTAGAAATTAAGCTCGTATTTGAGTACAATGTCGGCGCGTGGCCGGCTACATTTATGAAATACCACTGTTTGCTCTATGTGGGATTGCTGAGACAGCGCCACAAATGGACCAGCGATCTGGACAACAATTAATATTATTCAATTCTAACTTTCCTTTGCTTGAATACAGATTAATTGGATCGTGTACTTTTTACTGTAGGCTTTTAACAAATTGAGTTGTTTTCCAGCTCATAAATATTCATACCCTGACGTCTTTTAAATTTAAAATCTTAATTCACTAGTTTTATATAAGCAAGTGTTTATTTCATGTATTGGTTTTTGTTTTTATTTCACGCAAACACAACTGAATAACTTTTAATTAACTTTTACAGTAATAAAATATTAATTTATCTGTATGACTTAGAAGTCTCACGATAAAAATAACACTAGGAATAAATCTATATGTGTACTCTAGTAACATAAGCGGTAGCGCACTGCGCCGGAATAGAATAGGTGCGGGTTCAAATCCCGCCTGAAATCTGTGAGAAGTAGTTTCTAGTAATCCTTTGCTTTGAATATAACTAGAAACTTTGACACTTGGTAAAACTTTTCTAGTTCTTCTGTCTTTTAATAATATTTCTTATTATATATATATATATATATATAAAAAAAAAACATATACACTTATTCCAGGTGTCGTTAGAGGTGACAGAGATATCAGAACCGACAGATGGCGGTATATCCATATGAAATATTGCAGCTCAAATGCACAGGGGGGGGGATAGACAGCTGCATCCCCGTCGCGTGGCAATTATGGGCAAAATCTAACCGTTCTTATGGTGGTCTTTGTCTAGGAGTGGACTTTCAATAGCTAATATCATGATGAATATAGCTATTATTAAATACCAGTATATGCCCTTTGAATACTACATGTAGCCGCATGTTTAAGAGTGCCTTTTATAGAGCTAGTTGCTACGGTCAGTATACATAAAGTTTTATAGCAAACCCAATAAAAGCGTAATAAAATTACCTTGCGGCAGCCGTTTTCAAGAACGGAGTCGAACAAAAAATGTAAAATGTTCAATAAACCGTGTTTAAAGCCGTTAAACGAGTAGTTTTATTGTATAAAATAAACGTAACGTAGCGTATTGAACAACCCTTGTCGTCAGTCAATTAAGACACGCCCTTAACACTTTCTGAGGAGCAGCGTCTTAATACGTTTTTTTTGTGTAAATGAAGTGACACAACGTACAGTAGCGTCGTTTATGTATCAAAGATAATAAACAAATTTCTTTATGTCTTTAAAACTACCGGTACTAGACGGTACGACGTCTATAGATGTTTACGTATATTGACGCTCGTGTCATAATCCAATCCCCCTTATTTGTGTTAAGTATAGAAGATATTGTGTGTAAACGTTAAATGAATATGTATGGGATTACTGTTTGCTTAAGTGTACATATGTATCTGTCCGTTGAAAGTGTTAATTATTTTAGAATGACCGTGAGGTACCGGCCGAGTGGAATAATACCTCCCCCTTTACCAGGTGTCATTAGAGGCGACTAATGTACCGAAACCTACAGATGGCGGTATATCCACCCGAAACAGTAGCGATATAATTTCCACGCCATCTTACTCATTGACCTGATTTCGTGATAAGTCGCTTAAAGCACTTGTGTTACGGACATCAGAAAATAGAGGAACCACAAATATACTACCTTAACTCATATACTTAACACCCAGACAGTAACAAATATAAATATCGTCACATAAATATTTATCCTGGGTAACGATAACCCACGACCTTAGGCGCACAAGACAAGAACATTACCATCTGCACTATCAGGCCCATTAAAAATAGCTGTAGATAAGAATAATAATACAGTTTAGCTCAAATGCATCGGATGGGGATGGGCAACAGCATCCCCGTCACGAAAGCTGCGCTGCAATTGCCAACCCGCTTGACCAGCACGGCAATTATGGGCAAAATTCCCCCTTTCTTAGGGAGGCAGGAGTCCAGGAGTATGTCCAGGAGTGGACTCGAGCGATGGTGTGAGAATATACGCTTCTAATGAATTACTTAATACATTTATTATATATGTATATCATCAATGTATAATCATATATAAATATATATATATATATATACATATATGATTATACATTGTACTAATTAATCGGAAACTGTAGCCTGAATTTGTAAACTCCAACCATATTTATTCGACACCTTCTATGGACATATTCGTTCAATCGAGAACGAAAAAATTTTAAATAAATAATTAATTTACGCATAATTTCATACATAGAATCACTTGTATTACGGACATCAGACAACAGGAGAATTCCAAGTATAATGCTAAAATGCATATTTTCAACACCCAGACACAGAACATCACAAATATCACCATATAAATATACGTCCTGGGTGGGGACTGAAACCACGACCTTTAACTCACGAGATAGGATCACCACTCATCCGGCCCGTCAAATATAAAATCATCAATATAAAAAATAAATTTTAACAAAAGAAAATAGTATCTACGTAATAGTCATTCACCGACTAATCTTACACTCATAAAATGTACGTCTCTGTTTGACCCAAACTATGTCTGGTACAAGTATTTTTGAAACTTATTTCTGGACTTTCCGCGTCTTGTTACCACTTTACTCGTCATCATCTACGACCGTGTGTCCGAACCCTTGGACGATTGGTCTAATTCAATCGGGAGCGTGTGTCGCTCCACGATTTATCGGCCGTCATATCGGCCCCTTTTGTTCATAGCCTGCTGCCAGGAAGTCACGAGCGGATCCACTAGGAGCGGCCAGTTTTGATACAACGCGCTCTTCGTTTTAATTGTATTTTAATAGGCTAGGCTAGGTTTACCTTACAATGTTGCTAGATATCCCAACTATCGGTATTTAGTCACATATATAATCTATGCGCGCAGATTATAGTAACTTACTTTTTAATGTGAGTATACAATTTAATTATCTGTAACAAAATGTATTCTATACTAATATTACATAGATAATAAAGAGAAAAGATTTGATTTGTTTTTTCCGGTTTAATTCAAAAATAACTGTACCATTATTTTTTAAATATTTTACCATTAGATAGGTACTTCTTAGCCGAGTAACATAGACTATGTTATATCTTTGAAAAAATAAGAGACCGCAGCCCAAAAATGGTATTATGTAAACAATATTTATATTTGTGTACGTTTGTAATAAATAAACTCAAACAATTTAAATCTCTCAAAACTCATTTTAAAGAGTCTTTTGTGAATAGAAAAAAGCATTATCCGCAAATACCAAAGGCAACATATTTTATCCCCATATTGTCATTACGTAAGCAAAACCGCGGAGCGCGGTGAAGTTTAAATTTATTCTGTCAATTGACAGACGTAGTTAAAATTGGTTGAGTAATTTTGACAGATATGTTATCTGTGGCCGTTTCGTTTTCGCCGTTTATATTGTTTCTGCTCTTATAGATACGTTTAAAAATGACCGCATTTGTGAAGTGACTAAAAGTGTGCAGATGTTTAATGCTTGTTAAAATAAAACTTTACTTCGAATTAACTAATTTACCACATGTTTGTTAAATATAAATACAAAAATATGTTGTTTTTATAAACAAATATGTTTAACGTTGACGGGCCCGATGGTTCAGATGGTAATGGTGTGATGGTATTTGTAATTCCTCTGTTGCCTGACGTCCGTAACACACTTGTGTTGCGGACATCACGTGTCGCTTAAAGCACTTCCCACCGAATCAGGTCAATGTCAATGAAATGTGAAAAAGAAAAAGAATATTTGTTTAATTGTATTACTTAATCTTAATAATTTGAATAGGTTAATCTATTCTCATCATACGCTCTAAATTAATTTTTTTTTAAGCAATTTTCAGCGAGGATCAACGCTCACTCGGTGGTCACTCATTGAATGCTTAAAATCAATTGTAACATTATAGGCGTATTTCGATGCTTGCATGTCATACTACTGAGAAATGTACATATCGCTTCCAATAAATATTTTAAACGTAAAGGTTGTAAAAACGGCATTCACGCAAAAACTACAAAATAATATAACTTTATTACATGAGACAAACTTAAAACATATGCTGATAATATAAAAATATCTTTTATTTAATTACATCTAACCACAGGCTCGCCACCAGAGTAGAATTAGAAATTAGAATAATAAAAACACACAATAAAACTACGACAGTCAGATATTAAATCTACCTTTTTGCAGCAAATCTGCCTTAAGACTAACCGCCATTACTGGACGGGTCTTAAAAGCTACTGCAGGTTCATTACGCGATCCGCCACAAGATAGTCTTCAAGAAAAATTATCGGCGAGGATGACCCCGTGCCACCTTGGTCGGGTTAATGAAACCTTCATCAGCGACGGCGCTTACAAATAGCACTTTGATTTAATAACCATAGAGCTGACACTTTTTAGGACCTAATGCAGAAACTCTTTTGATAAATACTCATAATTAAAAGAGAAAGGTAAACTATTTTCGAAGGAAATAAATTCATCTGTCGGTTGAGGTACCTCAAATGACACCTAGAAGTTGGAGGTACTATCCACCCACGCCGGTACGCCACGACTCAAAGCCTTAAATCATCCAAACTAAAGTTTCGTTTAAAAGCTTACGTTTAATTCTAAAACACAAGAAGCATTGCATTTTATGAGCGTCTAAAAATAAACGAGTCGATTGCTCATAACAAAACGTTGCAGGGAATACTTACGCAGTATAATTCCGAGCTCGGCATATTCCAGATAAGCTCACCGTGAGATACCCTGGGGCTGCCCGCTAATACCTGGGAATCCTTCGATCGAACAGGTGTTCCTACCCTTCCTATAATTATTATATGCCTTCGGAAATGTATGGCGGCCCGCGAATATAAATCTTGCATTACTGTGTTGCTTAGTTGTTGTTGCGAAACTTAGATAACATTAGATTTGCTCATCCAAATTGATCCTTAAGGTTCCGCGGGAAAATATTAAGCGGGACGTTGAAATCTTGAAATGCTTTTCTGATGACTGATTGGAATTTCCAAAATTTTTAAGTTTACGTACATACATTTATAAATCACGCCTGTGTTCCATCCTATGATAATGCTTACTGCTTTACTAATATTTAAACGCGACAGTTTATTGGTATAGATGTGTGGATGTATGTATATTTACGAGTGAATAGATCTGGATGATATTTGACTCAGAGACCAAATACCGGCAGAATAGAATAGAACCTTGCCTTGTATCAAGTGGTATAAGACGCGACTGAGGTTTCAAAACCGACAGATGGCGGTGTAGAAGCAGTGTAGTTTAAATCCAACAGGGAAAGGGCAACAACATTCCCGTCACGTAACTACGCTCTGCCACCGTTTGCCCGGCGCGGCAATAAATGATAAATTTCCCTTTTCTTGGGGAGGCTTATGTCTAGCAGTGGACGTTTTACACCTGCTATGATGTTGATGATGATGGAGCATGTCTTAGGTCACATTTTATTTCGAAAATATGTTACCATGGGATAGATTTCTTTTTTTATTTCTTTCTATGAAAAACGGCAGCACACGAGCAGTTCAGCTGTCAAACAGCGACATAAAATTCCTTTATTCTTTTTATTCCATAAAATTACCCATCCCAGAATAACAAGAGCTCCTTAGGGATGAGATATAAAGTAGCAAATGTTATATTACAAAACTAATGTCATTAAATTATTTATCGTCAACTTTTTATTAGTTAATTCGAATAGACGTCCATTACAGAAGATTGTTTTTAACAGGCCCACATCCGGTAGATTTCTTATCTTGTGCTCTTTAGAGCACCCACTGTCCTGGGTGACCCAGGATAAATATTTGTGATTTCTCTATTGTAACATGTCAGTATCACAAGTGTTTAAAGCGACTTTTATCGGAGTCAGGACAATGTATGAGATGTTGTATGAATAAAAAAACACAATTATTTTCAGCAAGTTTTCCTAGTTGCTAAGTATCATCCAGTGTCCACAATAAATAAATACATAAAAAACACAATTATTTTCAGCAAGTTGTCCTAGTTGTTAAGTATCATCCACCAAACCGGCGTGTAGTTTTGCTATTTACGCAAAACTAAAGCTGCATAAAGCGTTCAGAAATAATAGCGATTACAAAACCAAACTTGCTCACTAATATTATAAATACAAAATTGTGTTCGTCTATTTGTAGCGCAGCATTGATTTTAATCACATTTTGCAGTTAAGTTATGCTATAGCTTGAACCTGTGCCGCGGGTTATCGACGGAGTAGAATGGTACCTCCCCCTATATCAAGTGTCGTAAGAGATGACTGAGGTACTGGAACTGTCAAAACGCGGTATATATCAAAACAATTCAAATACATAGGTGGGAATGGGTACTAGCATCGTACAAACATGTACATATTACATACACACAACGAACAACATCAAATGCTCACTGAGGGTGAAATAAAGACCGAACCATGTTGGTTATTGCCACGCGAATATCTAGCTGGCCACTCATTAACTAATTTGCAGTCTTGGTATTGGCGAGTTTGATCCGAACACTGTTTTTTTAAGTGGTGGGTAGAGAGAAGGTACTTTATTCCGGGGTCTTTTAACTGGCTATTGTCACTGAGGGACAATTGATTTTATGGATGAACATTTTTGAAACGAACAGTAGATCAAGTAGATTTCATCTAGGGAACTCTTACAGAAGTATATTAATTGGGATTTGTAAGACGTGTTTTGTTTTTAACAGCGCAAGTATTTATATGATGATATTTGCGTTTGTTCTTTGTCTGACGTTCGTAATACAAGTGCTTTAAGACTTACCACTCAGGTTGATATACGAGATGTTGAATTTTGGTTTTGGGAATTAATATATATATATTTATATATAATTTTAATGTTGTGCGAATTAATTTATTGTATATATAAAATAAATCTAGGTTATCGGATCCAGGGGCATTAACTGAAGTCCACTAGGACAGCCGCAAGAGGAATGCTAGACTAACTAATAAAAGAAAACATGATTCAAGTTTTCCATTAACAATTCAATGAATATAGAAAATCGTGTTGCGACGTTCCCGTGCCATAACTCGATGCATTCAAATGTATGCAGAATGTAATTCCAGCTACTATTGTTGTCACATCGATGTTTGCCAGCGGCGAGTGTTCGGATAATAGATATCGGACCTTGATTCGGAGTATCGAATACGAGTATCGGCTGAATCGATTATTCTAGTGTGGATTACGTCGGGCTTTGATGATGAAGTATGACTATTATTCTTCAATTGATACTCTATCATTTTGTTACAAAATATTTATCTTTGTAATATTATAAAGGGTAGATCTTTAGACATCAACTCTCACAAAATCTTTTGCCGTACATTCTAGCTAATATGTACTAGATTATAACGAGCCCGATGATGCGGGTGGTAGTGATCCTGTGCACCAAAAGTCCTGGGTTAGATACCCACTAAAGATAAACATTAACGTACCAGCCGAGTTAACTAGTACTAGTGGTAAACCTCTTACAAAGACCGCCTGCAATGGTACCTCACTGTGCACTGTGCATTGCTGTCTTCCGCTTTGATTCAGCATATACTGTGCTAGGCTCTGCCCGAGATTTTACCCGCTTAGTTGATACTTAGTTGATAAATATCATTACCCACGTAATGATAATTACTACTTAGTATAAAACAATGTCGCTTTCCGCTGTCTGGCCCTATGTATGATTAAATCCTTAAAGCGAATTTTAAGGCGGTGTTTTTTTAATAGATAAAGTCATTCCAGTAAAAGGTTTATAAGTTTTAAACACGCAGAATATTACTATATTGTGCATATATGTATGTGTGAAACACTTATTATTTTAGAAGATTCCAATGTAATGTCATTAACAAACAATATTTTTGTGTTTACATTGCAAACACTGGCAGAACCCGAAGAGATAAATCAAAATAATATACAACAGTCATGTACACCATAAAAGGGTCTACAAAAAAGTCAACAGTAGTCTCATAGTATGTCCATCTCTTAGGGATTACCTATACATAACCATTAATACACAATATACATACATATACATAACCATTTTTTATCCTTGTTGCACTCGTGCGTACTAACGTAACTGTCGCAAGTAGCTACAGTTATTCTATATATCTTTATCTCTTGCCACCCGTTTAAAAAATTAGCAGGAACAAACAGACAGCTACATATAAGCTTATTTTTTTTATAAATACCGTACTTCCGTAACTTTTTTACAAGTATATACTTACATATACATTTAATGAAAAGCTGTTAATTCGGCGTCTGTTTACGCCTGATTTTTATTTATAATGTAGATATAAAAATAGTGTAAACAGTTAAATAATTGTATTTTTTTTAATTTATGCATTCATTACTATTACTCTAACTATATTATATAAAATTACTCTTTTAATGGTTTAAAAACTCAGTATATTTAACTTTTGTTCAATGTTTCGGTTATTTAGCGGGAACGATCTCAAGAATGATCGAACAAAAAATTTTAAAAAATTAACGGATTCCTAACGCGGTTTATTTATCTTTTAACATTTTTTGTTGTGTTGACTACATTTTTTACCAATAAACCACTTTTTAAAGCCTTTAATAATCTAATTTTATTATGACTACTGTATCCGTGAAAGTTCGAATATATATATGTATTTACAGTCTCAAATCATCGCATGAAACATTAAAAATATATGAAGGAGATGACTAATATTAATTAAATCTGTGCTATTTTATATTATGATCATTACTTGTACCGAATAGTGACAAAGACCGAGTGTTGAATCGTTTATTCGATCGTGAATGATGCAGCGCTAGGGGCTACACAACTCGAGTAGTTTCGCTCGATTCCATTCGATTATTATTACAGATATTTATCGTGAATATCGGTGTTTGTTTTAGATTTACTATTTACAATGAATACATATTTATTTTCCATTTATTAGCACTCGTTTTCTACGGCCCGGGGGGATGTCTGACTGTGATACTTTGGTTATTTTCTCGTAAATACGTAATTGCTTTCGCACCGTTTACGTAGTTACTTCAATGAAGGTATTTAATGTTTCAAGGGATATCTTATTTCTTTGGTGCCTGTGGTCACTGTAATAGGTAACATTGAAATCGGCGAAGTTTAGTTAAACTTTAGTATATTTTATAAATAAAATAGTTTATTTGCTAGAAAAAATTTCAATCGTCTGGGGAAAAAATTGATATATAGGCACGTAGTAGACTCGGCAGTAGTAGTCACTGCATAATTTGTAGTGCTGTTTTCCGGGAAGGAAAAAGTGTAGGTTCGAGCCCATCCAAAAATCGAAGTTATGTCATTTTTTCGAAACAAAAATTTTATAAAGTTCATAATCTAGTATTTTAAATGCGTAATACCTTTTACAATGACAGCTATACGACTCTGGAATGAGTTTCCGTTGAATATTAAGCAATCCCCAAAACAAATTTATTTACTGATGTTGCTTTTCTAACTTTATAACCCTGTTTCTGATGTACGTTATTTTATATATAGATATATTTTTTTTATATCATATGCATTTATTGCGTTTATTTATACAAATATGTATGTCACGTTTATCTATTTTGTGTATATATTGTCTGCACCACTATATATATATATTTTCTGTTTCCTGTAATGGTTGACTGGGAGATAATGCCATCTGGCATTAAGCCCGCCTTTTGTACACTTTGTAACATATGTGCAATAAAGTTAAATAAATAAATAAACATAAAAAACTTATAGAAGTAATGTATTGATTTAACAGAGCACTCCTGGCGCTTCGTACTTTATTCCTGCACACTTTAATCTCGTTACTGTAGTAATTTTAAACATAAATTTAAAAGTAATTTTAATGATATGAAGTCAGCAAGCAAGCATGCGCTTGATGAAAAGCATGACTGCAGCCTTTAGACACTCATATCATCACAAAGATATCATTAGTGTGTCGCCAATCTTGTGATATAATGTCGCATGATTATGTGTTAATCATGTCATTTAAGATACAATGTCACATTAACCCAGTAATTTTACTGCCTCTCTCACCCTCTAAACCTGAACACAACAATGCAAACACTGCTATTTGCCGGTAAAAAGAGGTGAGAGTGAGTTACCAATGCAGACGACCTTTGTATGAAATCTACCTCATGTTAATTGGTTTAGTTGTTCTAGAATGATGCGCATACATACATTTCGGTATTTTTTTATATTAAAAAAAGAAGTAAAAAGATCGCGCAAAAATCGTAATTATATTTTACACCAAATTAGGTGGATACCATTCTATAATAATTATATCAATAACAAAAAAGACGTCCACTGATGGCCGTGGGCTCCACAAAACAGAACAGGGAATTTCTCCCACAATTGCCACACTGTTAGTAACAGCAACGAAGTTGCAGCTGCCTCGCCTTAATACATTTGAGCTTCAATGTTTCGTATATACCGCCGTCTATCGATACCGCTACCTCAGCCTTATGGCACTAGCATAAAAAGAGATTAAATTCTACTCTGTCGGTATCCATTAACAACGGCCCGATGGCGCATTCGGTTGTGTTTCTATCTCAAGTGCCAAAGGTCGTGGCTTCGATATCTGTCCAGGACAAACTGGACAACGCAATGGTATAAATAAAAGAAACTGTAATGTAATTATGATGTTGTAGTAAGTGCGTTTGTGCACATAGTTGCGCTGCAGTGTACTAATGTAGTACATAAAAGTATATAAAACATATATAAGATAAATATTTGTATTTTGTTCCGTTTCTGGGTGTTAAAATAAGTGTTAAAGCATTATATTAGTCACATTTTTTTATTAGAATAAATCAATAAACAAGCATAAAGTCCACGTGATAATAAGCGCCAAATCTGTAACACAATTGCTTCAAACGAATTATTATAGGGTCAAATCAGTATGCGATATTGGGAGAATGTGCTTTTATTTTTTTTAACCAACGAATCTTACTAACTGCTACTGCTCGTTACAAAATTTATATAAACCTATATAGGTAGCAAGCTTTATTAATAATTATAATAATAATAATAAGGGCATGTTCAAACAATATTAGTTAACAAAAGCTGGCTTATCATTAGGGCACATATCTACTGCATAATGGATGCCGATGCTAACGGGACGAAGGTAATCTTCTAATACGGAATATATCAACGTGCCTTAGGGCAGGGGCCTGGAGCCGCGCAGTTACGAATCTGTGGTTTATAATGATCAGTATAACGGTACATTTCCTAGAGGTAGACCTCTTACAAAGGTCGTCTGCGTTAGTACCTCCCTCTCATCAATCATCATCATCATCGTACCAACCATTGAAAGTCCACAGCTGGACATACGCCTCTTCAAGAAAGGAGGTTTATTGCCATTATTGCCGCACTGGGCAAGCGTGTTGGCAATCGCAGAGGGCATGGAAGGTACTATTCTACCCCGCCGGTACCTCTCATCAATATCAAACGCCAAATAGTAGTGTACGCATTACTGTGTTCCAATTTGAGTGGTTTGTGTGGTATTAAAGGGTGATAGAAGCAGTATACTGAAGCAATTACTAGGAAAATGTTGTAGTATCTTCAGTTCACAAGGTTAATGACACGCTACAGATATCTTTGTGTGTCTATAGATAGAATAGAATAGAGAACAAGAATCTTACCTACCTCCCCCTGTGCCAGGTGTCGTAAGAGGTGAGTAAGGTACCAGAACCGACAGATGGATAATGTGTAACATATAAGTATACGAAAAACAATGTCAAAAACGCAAAACTTACAAAAAATGGGGGGTGGGCGTAACGCTGCTGGGTTTTTTATGAATGATTCCTTGATCAATTAACTATCGAGAGATATAATTCTGTATTCAGGTGGAGATGGTAGCTATGTAGTTCCAACACTAACCTGTGTTACCCGATGTTATCAATAGTTTTTTTAACTAGATCCTTCTAAGGAAGCCAAATTTAAAGAGGGTTTCACGCCAAAGCAGTGTTTTGCTGACACTCAATTCAACTAAAATATTGAACCTAATATAAACTTACATACATACATCACGCGTTTGTCCCATCCGTGAAGCCAGAGACTATGGACCTCCACTTGTTACGATCACTTGCTACGCTTGTTTATTCTTGGTACTTCTAACCTAGCCCTTTAATATCTCTTTTATCTGGTTATAATTTGTTTGCCTAGGTCGTCCCATATCAACTCTTCCATTTACTACCGCTTTTACTCTTGTGCAGTCATTCTATTTTCATTCATCCTTTCTACAGGTCCAAACCAATTCAACATTCCTTTCTCTATAGTTGTCACAACATCATCTTTTACACCATATTCATCTCTTATAACACTATTTTTTAATTTATCTCTCAAACTCACACCATAAATACTTCTAAGTACTCTCACTTCAACAGCATTTATTCTACTCGCGTACAATTAAACGTTTGAATAAGAAGTGTAATATAATAAATACTAAAAAATATAACTTGTTTGTTTTTGATTGTTGCTATTTTTAAATATATATTTTAAAAAAAATCATTATTTTGTTACACGCCAAATTAAAAACAAACCTATAAACAATATACTTAAATATTTTAATTAGGTTTTTTTGACAACTGCCTATCAATATATTTTTTAATTCCTACAAAATACTGAAACGTGCTATATTGGAAGTCTGCTACCAATACATAGACTGGAGGCAAGTACAGTAGTAAATTCGACTCTTAATGGCAAATAGGCAGGGTTCCATTTCTCAAACAAGCCAGTTTTAACCGCAAATAATACGAACCTTACTTAAAGCCAAGTAAGAAATCGAGTTTTAGATATGTCACTGAGAAATTTTGCCAATTAAATATGTATTTCTATCGTTTAAACTTTAATAGATATAATAAAAGTACTCGTAAAAAGCCGAACTGATATGTTAATTAACATTAAAATTTTTACTTTTGCCATTTTAATGGGAACAGCAGAAAAAAATTCACACAAAGCATAGAATCGCAGACTTTATTTAATTTAGTATACTTCCATTTTTGTCGAGGTGGTCCCACTGTCTATTGAGAATAAATTAACTCGGACAATCAAATATAGTTAAAATGTGGTTGTTTTCAATGACCAATTATTTTGCTGTATTGACCACACTTTGAAAGATATTTTTTTTCTTGAACCACCTGGCTTTAGTTAACGATGTACAAATATATATAAATAACCTTATACAAATACTGAATAATTTAAGAATTTTGTTGAAGGTTAGCATTACCTTTTTGATTAAACAACGACTATACAAATTTGAAATTTAGCTACAGTCAGTTGTAAGTTACCAGGCGCTGTCAGCTAGCGGTAGATGAACAGAAATGCATGTTTGAAGATAATTAATATTAACACAAAGGAAACAGGAAATAAAGTAGAGAATTAATTGTATATATTCATTCTCATACTTCATAGAAAAACACAATTCCATTTCTTTCCTACAGATAATATTTAATATACATTCCTAGCTAATTCCATAAGTATACCTTACTTACTCATTAAGTATTTTTTTCTCATTCCATATGTATTTCTTACCTCCATTGTGAATTCATTTAAAAAACCCAAGGTTATTCATAATAATTATACTCGTCATATTATGGACATTTAAAAGGTATAATAGTTACAAAAACCATTATATGAGGGCCCTAACTATGGTTTTCTTACTATTAGATTATATGCCCTTAAGTCTCTATAACATTAGGCCCGAATAAGTAGTGTTAAATATAAATTAATTTGTAAAAATACCCTGCTTGGGTCAGTTGGTAAGGGCTGGAAGTAAAGAAAAAAAAACAATAACAGAGAGGATGATGTCGCTAGGCAGACAAGAAAAATTTCTTCACTAAAACCAAGAATCTAAGCGAGGACCGCATGTTGCTCTCTTCACCGGTAGAATCAGCATTTAATTGCTACATTTTTGCACTTGAGAATGTTAGAAATCCATTGCATCCCCAGGGCTATCAGTTTAGCGTCGAACGGAAATACCTCGAGCGGCCCCATTCAACTCGAGCTTAAATGAAACACGGCCGGACCGGACGATTCTATTTCTTATGAATACTATAACTGCGGCAGATCGTTATCCACGGGCCGTTGAGACTTCAATACCGAATAAATGGGGATTGACATTTTTGCTTTCTAAGGACATCATATCCGTTGCGTACTTAACTGTACTCTCGCCTGTATTTCAAATAATTGAAACGAGAATATCAAAATTCTAGCCTAACTTGAACCTATCATACAATTGTAAGATTAATCTAGTACAAGACTCATAGGGCAGAGTATACCACCCGAAATAGCGTAGCATAAATCCTCTGGACCGGTATGTGCAGCAGCATTCCTATCGCAAAGCGCCGTTCTACATTTTCAGCACGCCCCACCAATTGTGGGCAGAAATGAAAGTTCCCAGTCATTTCATTGAGGACTTAAAGTCCGGACTCGATTATTTTTGTCGAATTGCACGAAATATAATTTCCAAGGTCAAATATACTGTCACTCTATAAATTAACGATTTGTCTTTCTTCCATTGGCGCACTGGAATTAATTTTCAATTTAAAAAAACATGGAATTTTTATTATGGATGCCCGTTACTTTTTTATTTGATAAGGTCGACAAACATACAGTCCGCATGATATCACACATCACCGCAGATTATTATCGGTATCACCTCACGTAAATCACTAGTGCGTTGAAAACCTTGTGGCTTGAAGATATTATGTCACATTATCCAGTAAGTTCATTGCTTCCTTCACCCTTCAAACCGGAAATACGAACACTGCTGTTTGGTAATAGAAATAGGTGAAAGTTAGATAGTCGACCTTTTTATGAAGTCTACCTCAGTCGCCTAAGAGTCTTTCCTCCGACCTTGATTCTGTTTCGTCTAGTCTTTGATTATGATGAGATATTTTACATACATTAGATGATGAATGAATTAAAAATTATATAAAATTTAATGCAAAGCAGATTCATATTGTGAGTGAGATATTAAATGTTATCAACAATTTAAATTAAAACTACTGTTTAAGTCAACAATTAGTGGTTCGTCAAAATATCAATAGATGGCGCTGTACGCTGTCTCATCGCGCTTACGAAATTTACATGCTTTCGAACATAAGCTCGAGTACTACGCTAATTAATAAGTCTTCTAGTTCGGGCTATATTGTTGTGGTTTCATTTCATCACTAGCCAAATACAATTATAGTCGGCATCCAGTTCAATTAGGTCAAACTGGCCAATTAACATTTGGTCCTGCGAGGCCAAATTTTTTTGTATTAACCACCCATCCATGAGGGTTGGCCTGCGTACTGGCAGTGGATTACTGCATTTAAGTGTACAAGCGGCGGTTCATTGAGCAGACGGAGGAACGTTCATTTCATGAACTATCGAAGAGCGGAGGAAGAGTACAGGAGCGTTGCGTCATAGTACTGACGTCAGGATCAGGAGTCATTTGTAGTGAGTAAACAGTGCAAAATTGTGAGTACATTTTCAACCTTATTATTTTGGAAGAATTTAAACATAAAGTTTCGTGTTAATTTAAAAATCAAGCCACTTTGGACTTTATTTACAAAGAAGAATTTGTGTTTTATTATTAGACATTTTAAACTTAAAATAAATTTGCATGTAAGTTACTTTAGAATAGTTTTATAAAAAATGATAGCACGGGGAATCCATGCCCGATTTTGTTCGAAGTTAAATTGTTATAAACACTTGTGAAATTTTCGGTTTTCAACTTGTATTTTTAATATTTCTTGGGTTATTCTAATACTTAAATTTATTGTTTTACTATTATAAAATGGAAGGTTTAAATTATGCACAAGCATATTTATTGGGTTCAATTAGAAAGGGTTTGACTAATTTTAAAAAAGGCCCTAAAGAAAGAATAATCAAAGAATATTTGGAAGCTAGATTGGAAAATCTAGAATCTGATTGGGTATCTTTTAGGTCAAATAATGAAAAATTGTATCAAATTTAGAAACCAGATGAGTTAACAAATTCTATTTATGTTACTTAAATTATGTACGATAATGCTAAAGAATATTATTTAATTTATAAGTCTCTTCTGAAAGTTTCTCTAAATCAATTGTTGTCATCAAATCGTCATTGTTAAAGTGTA
This sequence comes from Heortia vitessoides, assembly GCA_020976665.1. NCBI lineage: Eukaryota > Metazoa > Arthropoda > Insecta > Lepidoptera > Crambidae > Heortia > Heortia vitessoides. The sequence continues at coordinate 3,840,199 of JACJUM010004390.1, forward strand.
ATAAACATGTTGATAAGTCGAGTTTATCGGTGAGATTCCCAAAAATAACAATACCCAGTATTTCGGGAAATTATTTAGAGTGAACCACCTTTTGTGGTTTGTTTACATCTTTAGTCCATAAAAATGGTTTTCAGAAAATGTACAGAAGTTACATTATTTGAAGTCACATTTAAGTGGCGAAGCAGAACAATTAATAAGACATACACGGATTACAGACGCAAATTACAATGTATGTTGGTCTTTGTTGGAATGTGGGTACAATAACAAAAAAAAAATTAGCGAACAGCATTTTGAAACGTTTAATTAGTCAACGACGATTGAATGTCAACGTCGTTGACAATCACCGTCGGGTTTAATAGAATAACTTGATACAACTTTGGATTGCTTAAATGGGCTAAAAATATACATATTGATGTGAGTACATAGAATATTATTATAATTAACATAATTTTAAAATAGGTCCAAAAACACGGAATTTCATATATATCGAATAACACGAATTAATTGCCAGAATTGAATCAATTTCAATCTTTTTTGGAAAGTCGATTTAGACCCTTGGAATTTGTAGACATTAAAAAGATTTCGGTTCAGCATACTGTTGGTTCTCTTCACAAAGCCAAGGTTTTGGTGTCTACGAATGTGCAGAGTATAAGTTGTGAATTTTGTGCTAAAGGTCACAAGTTATGTTTTTGCAAGAAATTCAATACACAAACTATTACACAGAGACGTGAGTTTGTTACTAAACATTCTATTTGTTATAATTGTTTAGGCAGTAATCATACCGTTTATAATTGTAAAAAACCCATGTCATGTCGAATTTATCACAAAAGACAGCATTCTCTGTTGCATCAAGAATTTGACAAATCTCCATCCTCATCATCGTCAGGAGAAACTGTTGAGTGCTACCTCCTCTGCTAGTGCACTTCAGATAGTATCATGTTTGTCAACTCGAAAAGTTCCCAGGTTTCGACAGTGTTGCTAGCTCATAGAGCTGTAGCTAGCAATGCTGAGTCACGAACTAGTGGGAATTAAACTTTGCAAGCGTTGTTAGACCAGGGCTCACAGGCCTGCTTTATAACAGAGACCAGCTTTTACGCCTGAAAAAATATTTTTTTGTTAGAGGGGCAATTACTGCATTAGGAGGTAAAGAGTCATTAAGTACAAAGTATATTGTGACGGTTCATTTAAATTCTCGAATCGATATGGATTTTAAATTGCAATTTAAGGTATATGTATTAAAAACAAAAACGTCACTCTCATCAGAACGGAAATTACAATTTGTAGACACTCGTTAACAAAATACATAGATATTTTATTAGGAGCCAAAGTTTTTTGTCAAATTTTAAAGAATGGTGTTATTAAAAACTCTAACGGATCTCTTATGGCTCACAACACTTCATTAAGTTGGATTTTGTCGGGCTTAGTATACAATGATAATTCATGTAATGTTGGTACGCAAATATCCATTATGCATGTTCAAATAAATGAGGATGATATTTTAAAATAACACACAATACTATAATAAATAATACACATAATAACACACAGTTGTTAACAGCAGATGAACAAAAGTGTGAAAAAATTTTTGCTAGTACAACTAAGAGGACATCTGAAGGCCGTTACGTTGTGAGACTTCCTTTTCCTTGAATTGGAACTACGATGCTTAGTAGGTGACACTCGAAAAATTGCTGTAAGGAAATATAAACCGTTAGAAAGAGGATTATCTAATAATACAGAATTAAAAAAGAGGTATAGTGCAGTAAAACACGAATACTTACAGTTACGACACATGCGGCAAGTAGCTCAAAATGATACAAAGAAGGATAAAGCAGTATACTTTATATGCCTTACTAATATGCCTCACCATGCCGTGGTTCGAGACGATAAAACTGCGACCAAAGTGCGGGTCGTATTTAAAACATCAAGAAAAATAATCATGGAGTGTCTTCGATATGCCCAAAACTACAAGCTGACTTGCGCCATTTAGTACTTCAATGGAGACTGCATCCAATGGTATTAGTTGCGGATATAATAAAAATGTACCGACAAGTAAAAATAGCTGAAGAAGACACCGTTTTTTAACGGTTGGTTTGACGTGATGAACCAGAAAATGAAATAAAGGATTACGAAATACTGACTGTTACATTTGGGACTGCACTTGCTGCGTATTTAGTGGATAGAGCTTTGAATAAAGTTGGTGTTGACGAGGCAGACCACTTTCCATTAATAGCGTCGAGAATATCACAATCATTCTATATGAATAATTTAATGACTGGTTGCCAAGATATTAAATCAGGAATAGAGATCAACAAACAAATAACAGGTATGTTTCAGAAAGGCGGTTTTAGTTTGCAGAAATGGAACAGCAGTAATGAACAATTACTTTCCGAAATAGTTAAGTATGAAAATAAAGATAAAAAGGCCATTTATACAGAAGATCTAAAGCAAACACATAATATACAAATAAGGATATTAAAGAAATAACTCTATAAACTAGAGATACAATAACTAAAATTTTAGGTCTTCCCTGGGATTTCAGCGAGGATCACTTCCGGTATACGGTGAAACTTCCGATGACTCTTACGGAACATACAACTAAAACAACTATAATATCAGTTAACTATAGTATCAGTACGGTTATATGATTCATTAGGATGGTTCGCACCAAGTATTGTTTTAGCAAAAATGTTTATCCAAAAGTTATGCTAACAGGCTTAAATTGGGATGATCTAATACCAGAAGAGTTAAATAAGAAAAGGGATACTTAACGTAGAGAACTCTCAAAGCTTACAACAGTTCCAGTTCCAAGATGGATTGGTGTTAACAGCTGTTATGTCGAACTCGAGCTACATGGCTTCTGCGATGCGTCTACATTAGCTTATGCAGAGGTAATGTACGTTAGAAAAGTCGATAGCACGCGACAGGCGCGAGTTTCTCTGATGACTGGTAAGACTAGAGTATCTCCACATAAATAAATCAGTATTCCTAGACTTGAGCTTTGTGGTACTGTACTTTTAGCGCGACTTCTTGGAGAAGTGGCCCAAGTATTAAACATTCGCAAAGAAAACATTAAAGCATGGACAGATTCGATGGTAGTTCTGGCTTAGTTAAATAGTCATCTAAGCAAGTGGAAAACTTTCGTTGCCAATAGGGTATCCGAAATTCTTGACTTCTTTAGATTCTGCGCAATGGTTTCACGTTCCTACAAAAGAAAACCCAGCCGACTGTGAATCTCGTGGAATTCACCAAGCAAACTGTTTGAGAACAAGCTTTGGTTTTCTGGACCCGGTTTTCTTAAAGAACAAAAGATCACGTATAATAAACCAAAAGGTTTAAAGGTACAGTTAGAGTAAACTACTATCAAATATATGTTGTAGCTAATTTAACCTCTGGTACAGATACAATGATTGATTTTCAGAGTTTTTAAAAATGTCACGGGTTGTAGCTTATCGTCGTATTTTTATACAAGAAATTCAAATCAGACTACTTACATAAATAAAACAGAAATAGATCAAGCTTTAACTATTTGTATCAAGAAAACTCAGATTCACGACCTATGACAATGGACACTTCAGATCATAACGATCCCCGTCCATGACATTTTCATTAGGAGGTCCACTCGTGGCTGTACCGGATAGCTCAAGTTTTTATAGTAATATTAGTATACTAATATTAGTTGCTATCAAGGTGGCAATTCATTCAAAAATTGTTACATGGTTTCTGGCGTCGCTGGTCACAGGGATATTTATCCAATTTGATGACCAGATACAAAGGGCAATTAAAGGTTCCGAAATCTAATATAGGTGGCATAGTGCTAGTGAAGGAAGACGACTTACCACCAAGTAGCTAGTTAATGGAGAGAATCGTTGAAAAACATGCTGGTAACGATAATATAACACTTCTAGTCACCATTCGTGTAAAGTCCACTTTACTGAAAAGACCAACTTCGAAGCTTTGTGTTTTACCAACAGAACCGTGAAATATATTATTTAATGGTACTATTAATATTATTTGTTAGTTTAATTTTAGATTAAGAGAACAAGTTTAGATAAGTCATAAATAAGTTTCATGTTTTATAGTACAACTGTTGATTGTTTTCTATTTTATACAGTCCAACCAACTTTGTTCACTTTGTTGACAATTTTAATTGTCTAAGTGGATATTTCGCCACTAAATGTCGTTGGACGACGGAATGTTCAAGTCAACAATTAATAGTAGATATAAAATATCAATAGATGGCGCTCTACTATATATCTTTTAGTTCATTCTATATTGTTGTGGTTTGATGTCAAGGTTGAGGTTTGAATATCTCGAAGAGTTTATCCACAGCCTGTCAGCATCCAGTTCAATTAGGTCAAACTAGGTCATTTAACAACCACTATTGTGAAAACTCGTGTGAAGCACATCGCTTTACAAAATGTTGTAATCCTCAATACCTCTGCAGAATTGTTATTTCTAAACTCGAAAGTATCTCTTAGAACTCTTAGTGGTAGCAGAAGTACTTAACCAGAACCGACTGGTGACGGCATTCGAAACACTGTAGCTCAAATGTACGTAGCGGGGATAGATATAAACACTTCCATGGCAAATGCTGCGCTGTGCGATTTCTTTCACGCTTGCCCAATGCGGCAATTATGACCAGCAGTGGACTTCCTTTAGAGTGGATATGACGATGATGATAATGATAGAACTTTTTAAGTGGATTATGTGCTGACACGTTATTCTCTTAGAGTCTATAGAATCATAACATATATCAAGTATCGATGTACCGATACAAAGTTGCCTAGTTTATTGGGACAGCGAATAATTTTATGTGCACTCATAAATTATTGATCAATATAATGGACGATTACGCCTGGAAATTATATGCAGCACAGACGCGTTTTGTGAGCTAGGGCCGCTCCGCGGACTTTGTATTTTTTTAGATGACATTTTTATAGCAAAGCAATACGTTCTCCAATTTACATAATGAATTATTGATACAAAATAAATAATTTTACTACTTTCTTTATCGTTTGATGTTTTGCTTACCTTGCGGCAAGTAATTGTTTTACCTTACTCAAGAACAAAAGATACAAAAAATTAAAAGAACCGCGTTTGAACCATTTAAATAAGTAGTAAAGGCGTAAGTGATAGAACATATTTAACTAATACTATAATTATATAACTAATATTATAAATGCGAAAGTAACTCTGTTTGTCTGTCTGTTATGCTTTTCCGCTTAAACCTCTTAACCGATTTTGATGAAATTTAGCACAGACAATCTTTAGACCCTGAGGACTATCCTGCCTGACTACCCTGAGAAATAATGGTTGTAAGGAGTCGAAAGGGGGGATGAAAAGTTGTATGGAAGTATCGCTATTTTTAGAGCTAGAAACTTGAAACTTATTTTTCAGGCCATTGATTCAATATAAATAAACATGATAATCAGTTTATATAAGTTAAGGTAAAGAGGTACGGTACCCAAAAAAACTAATCCACGTGGACATAGTCGCGGGCACAGCTAGTTCGAAATAAATTAAAAAATATATAATATGCCGATGAACATTTGTTGGAAAGGAAATAGTCTTAATTAACCTGATCATTAACTTGTTAGTAGTGGCAAAGACATAGGAGTAAATGTACCGCGTTGATGTCATTCGAATCGGAAACGTACGTTGATACATTAGACATCAACGCGCGTACTTTAAAGTCTACCTACATGCGGTAGACCCTTGTATATTTTTATCACTTAATTCCAGCGCCATCAAAATAAATAAAATCTCTAAATTGTTAAGACTGTTCCAAATAGTCAATATAGCAGTCTCATAAAAATCCTAGCTTTTTAAAATGTTTTCCTTTATTTTCTTCTCATTTACAATCAAATCGTAGATTCACACCTCCGAGTAGCGGCTGATTCGATCGAGCAACCTGCGGGCGTAACGTGGTCATCGCTCACCCGACCCGTTGATCGATCAGTCGGCCGACGTGCGCTCGCGGCACTTAATGATAAAACTATAGTTGAATGTTTTGTCTTTGCTAGTATTAAACATTTTAGTATATAATGTACTAGTAGCGCTCCGCGGTTTCACCCGCGTCGTTCCCGTAAGAATATCGGTATAAGGTATAGTTTATCTTACTAGGAGATAAACGTATTTTTTTTCTATTAGTGATTGTTTTTGAGATAATTTGTTCGAAACTTAATTTTAATTTAGGGAAGGATCTCAATTTTTATTGTTAATATAATAAAGCCTATGTTTCTTCAGAGAGTTAGATTATAAATTAATTAAAGAATTCTAAAATATTATCAGTAGAGTTTGACCTTATTCATTAGAAACAAAGAAACATATGTTTTCTTTTTTTAATATCAGTAAAAGATCTAGAAAGCTTTATTATTTCTTAGACAGCTTACTATTTTCCGTTTATTTACGTGTATAAAATAGATACATACAGATTTTTAGCTGTGTAAATTGTCATCAGAAACGACGAAGATCATAGAAACTTCTGCATTGGTATCACACTCTCTTCTATTTCTATCACCAAATAGCAGTGTTCGTATTGCTGTGCGCTCCGCACAAAATTCCGCTTTGAAAGACGAAACAGGCAGTCAAATTACTAAAATATAAGACATAATATATTCAGGTCACAAGTTTGGGAACAACTTTATTCTTGTTTGTCTACTTGATCAAATAAAAAAATACCATCACCATTTCACTGTATGATGTCCACGACTAAACATCAATCATTTGCTTTTCCGCTTTGAAGGATTTTTTTAATAATTATCACGCGATGGGTACCTACCCCTGTTATATTTGAACTACTCTATTCCGAAATAATATACCGCCATCTACAGTTACTATACTCAATCAGCTCGTACGACATGTTGAATGACATGAACGGGAGGAGATACTTACTACTTTGGTGGTATCTCTCAACTAGGAGAAAATACTTAACATCAATTTATGGTATTCAGTATTTTCTCCTTAATTGTAGTCCAGGCCTACAGTCCCTTTAGATTTGAGGTGATTGCTTCAAGTATTAAAATTTACGGTATAAAATAATGAATATTTACGACGTGACTTAGATGTTTGATTGTTTCACAGCTCCAAGGGATTACGGTCCAGAATATTAGATAATAGTTTCAAGTCTATACTTTCACGCGATCCTGAGAAATGCCAGACAGACGTTCCAGGAATGATACTATAAAGTTTCTATTTTTCCTATACTGAGTTCTGAGGTGCGATCGAGCAAGTTCGTAACCAGTTAATTTATGTGGTCATTGCTAAAATATAATTTATTAGTCGCATTATGAAATTTTCCGACCTAGGGTATCCTTGCAAGAATACACTTGGCCTTTATCTACAGTACGTGTAGGTTTTAGACCAATCGAGTAATGGATGATCGGTCTACTTTTATTATTATTTATTTTTTTATTATTATTAGCTAGTATAGGAAGATGACACTGTCTTTATGGTTCATTATCATTTTTCTTTTTGTTACAGATTCGGAAATCTGGAAGTTATTAGGCGATCTAACAGAAAATATTTGATTATGGACACAAAAGTAATCAAATGACAGCTGGTCGTCACAGCGGTTACAACTAAAGGTACAGGTACTTAGTATCAGAATATTGTATAATTTATTTTAAAATTTTTAGTATGTAGAAAAACTTTAGGGGTAAAAAATATATGATATAATTTTTCTTGCATAATAACAAATCAGAATATTATACTGCGAGATATTCCAATTGACTGTACTTCTCATTAAAACCGAGAAATAATAAGATAGATGTTGTTTTATAATTCGTTTTGAATCATAGTGAAAATCATGTAACTCATAATCGGTGCGGTATTATAAAAATATTGTCAAGAAATAAAATACATAAAAAAAATATTACGAAATACGTAGGCTATAATCTTTTAATGAGAAAATGTCTAATTGCACTCGCACAACTTGAAATTCCTAAACAAATAAACAACAAACAAACCTTATATATTTTGCAGCTCCAATACACGACAAGGTTTGTCTCCTCGGAACCTCTTTCCTATTTGTACCGCCGAGCTAAAGCGTTGGTATAAGCAAATTCCAGTTTCAGTTAGACGGGTAAGTAAAAAATATCGATTAACGATATTTTCACAAATCACAATGTTGAAGATGCGCGTTATTATATTTGTCATATTGTTAATATATTATATGTTATTATTATAACCGGGCCCGATAACGCATTTAGCAGTATTCATATCTGGTCTGCTAAGGGTCGTGGGTTCAATCCTCATCCAGAACAAACATTTTTGTAATGCACTAGCTCTCGCTCCGCGGTTTCAACTTTGCATCCCGTTTGCACCCCATTTTACTCATTTAAAAGATGATTTACTGAAAAATATTTGACGCATGTTTCATAACTTTTAATAAAGAACCTCTATAATGAATTTCATTTGAATAACTTAAAAAACTACAAAGTTTCATACTAACTTGCACACGCGTTTGACCCCTTTAGGGGAAGAGTTTTCAGAAATCCTTTCTTAGTTAGTGCTCCTCTACTATATAAAAATTTAAAAAACTTGCACACGCGTTTGACCCCTTTAGGGGAAGAGTTTTCAGAAATCCTTTCGTAGTTAGTGCTCCTCTACTATATAAAAATTTAATAATATCAAGTTTCTAATCCTAATATTTAGGCCCTGTTGATATGTCAGTCAGTCAGTCAGGCAGACGGCTTCTTTTATAAATGTCGATATTTCTGTTTTTTTGTGTTAAACATGTGTTTATGTTTTCTATTTCTCCAAACTACTTATATGAGATTATGTGATTGATTGATTTTAGATGTTATGTGATTTTTTTTATGTAAGCTATAGTATTACTTGACCTAACCTATCAAAATGAAAAAAGTATTTATAAAAGTATTAAACTCTTTTTACAACAGGCCCACGAAAGGTAGCTTCGACTTGGGTCTTGGCGGTCTAGTCAGTGTGCCTTTCTTACTGGCCTGCTAAGTCCCAAGCCGTGGTAGACCGCTTCTCCGAGGAGATCAGAACTGTTCCAGAATCAACATGGAAGCGCGTTAAGTATGTATGTTAAAAACGTAATCTTATATATCATTGGTGTCATTTTAATTATTTTCTTTCTATCAAAGTCATCAAGATCTTTTTGTGACACTAAAAATATTTGATCGAAGAAGAGAATTCATGTGTCGGTCGTTCTCGGACTGCCTCTTATTACAGAAAACTTATATTTATACCAGACTACATAAAATATGTAATACATAAAATATAAAACATGTGTATAGAAACATAATAAACCAGCCGATAACTTTTATATAATAATAGGCAATAGGAAAATTTTGTTTCAACCTTAACGTATGGTATATATATTTTATGTGTAATTTAGTTTAAGGGCTCTAAATCGTCATTTATTTTTAAAACGATTAAAATTCTGTCGCTGCATTGATACATCAAATAAACGACGTTTTAAAATCGTTAAAAGATTTATTTATGTATAATGTACCCACCGTATAAATTTAAGCACAATGTACTGATAGTTAGAAATGTTGTATCCTTTTTCGCAAACATCATGCTTTATGTTAAGTATACTATGCTTTGTATTCTGTAAACGTTCAAATTTAGGTTATATATTTTTGGTTTAACTTTTTTTCCTAGGTATGTACAATACACTTACGAGAGGAATCAACAGACAACTATTTATTAAGGAAAGCTTACTTATTATTTGTATTAATCCGCTGCCATATTTTTTTAATAATCTAAAAAAACAATTTTCGTATATTTTTCTTTGAATTTTTTTCTACAATAAATCCAACCTATTCATTAGCAGAATTGTAACTAAAAAAAAACCAACGCCAAAGAATTAGGTCCAGAACACATCCTAGTCTAGTACCTACAGTCATCGTTAAATAATTTAGTCATCATCCTTACCACAGCAGCCGCAAAACGTCCACTGCTGGACATAAGCCTCACCAAGAAAGGGTGAATATTTTTTAGGGGAATGATTAATATGACTTATAGACAGGCCCGATGGCGCAGATGGTCATGGTCCTATCTTGCGCGCCAAGGGATCTGGGTTCGATTCTCACCCAGAGCAAATATTTATATGATGATATTTGTATTTGTTCTGTCTGGGTGTTAAATATATGTGTTTAAGTAGTATATTCGTGATTCCTCTGTTGTTTGACACAAGTGCTTTAAGTGACTTACCATGGAGTTTGGTCAATGTATGAGATATCGTAAGAATTTATTATCTACATTTGATACTAACCGTGCATAGGAATATTACAAAGGTGCAAAACAACTAAAAAATAAAGGTCCAGTGACAAGAGCTGAGCTCTATTAATATAGATGACGTAATAAACATAACGATAACACCTACGGCTTGCATACAAAAATCAACATCGCTACGAAGTAACACTCGCTTCGATAAATTGTCCGCGCGCAAGCAATTGTCATTGTACAGTGTATTGCAAAGTGACCTGCTCACGTACCCGTGTCAAATCGCCGCCCATCCGCGCTTGCGGGCTGTGACGCGCATTTATATTTGAATTCCATCAGGATTGTCCCCTTACAGGGTGCGACTAGAAAATAACTCTACGGGACGGTACACTTGAGGCCAAGATAATTGTAGTAGAGATCTTTAATTTACATCACATTCTTCGCTGACCTGACTGGTTTGTATGATTATCAATAAACGAATGAAAAACTTACTATCTTTATTTAGTCTAAATATTAAAACGTATTGTGTATGTAGTCAATTATTTTAATTTTAGTTTATTATTCCGTACACGCTCGAAATCAACATTATTTTATAAATTCCTCATATAAGTGCGTCTACGGAAACGTACAACCTCCTGAGGAAATGAAGACCTTAAACCAGAAATATAAAATAAAATGAGCTGATTGATGAAACAAAGGTAACCCAACACAACAGATTAAAAAAGTTTAATTATGGTAATTGCATGGATATGGCATCATCCTAGAATCAACAAAGAAAGATAAACATTTTACATACAAGTTCCACGTTTAGAAATAAATTTATATTAAATCGCTTTTGATATTTAATCCTCTAAGAGGGTGAAATAGATTGAGGTTTAAAGTTAAGGGTTGATAAATCAGACAGCATAATCATATAGGGAATCGTTTCATAAAAAAATAAGTGTCAAAATTCGTCCAAGACTAAATCGAATAAGAAAAAGTCAAAGCGCAGACAAATCGATGCATACTTTTATCGATCGCCATCGACATATTTCTCGAGCGATAATATCGATGGCGATAACGAGTGCGACCCGACGGCTGTCGCAATCTAGCCGGTGCCGGTGTCCGATCATCATCGCCGGCCGGCTGCCATCAATCCGAGTTGTTTTAAGATTGCCTATATTTATTTTTGCACGGACTTGCATGGCCGTACGATAAATGGTGTTGCGGCAATAGTTTTCTCGTAACACTTTTCTGTGTGGATCAGTTTCAATAAGTGTAAACAAAGCCGTTGTAATTAAATTTAAATTAAATGTTTATACAATTATTGAATGTGATGTGAATTTAGCAAGGAGTTAAAGAGAAACACTCAAACTCAGATTTCACATCTAGTACTAATCAGGGGTGGACTGGGTGAGCATAATTACCGAATCTGTCCCACCTGTGCCTGATGCTTGCAGCCAAAAAACATTTCCAATAAATCTAACTTTTTAACAGTCGAAGTAGTCATATGATATTTTTCACTGCGATGATAAATTGTAAAAATATTAATAATAAGAAATATTGTAAATAAGAAAAAAAAAATTATTGAACAAAAGGCGTGAACAAATCATATATACTGTTAATACTCTCTTATATGGCGGTACATATATCTTTTAAAAGGGTCTATCTAAACACTTGATAGAGTTCGGTCATCATCGTACCAGCCATTGAAAGTCCACTGCTGGACATAGGCCTCCCCAAGAAAGTGGGAATTTAGCCCATAATTGCCGCGCTAGACAAGTGTGTTGCCAATCGCAGAGCGCAGCCTTCGCGATGAGAATGCTGCTGCCAAACCCCACCCTATGCATTTGAGCTACTCTGTCTCGGATGGATATACCGCCATCTGTCGGTTCTGGTACTTTAGTCGCCTCTTACGACACACGGTACCTCACGGCTCATAGAGTTCAGTACTACTACCAAATAGGTAAAAATGTACTGAAGCAAAATTATCAAGACACAATCATCAACAGATAACGTATAAGTAATTAACTCTAACAGAGGTCTTCCCTCTAAACGCTAGACCATATATAAAATCACAATATTTTAAGACATTTTGTGCCGGGTGCCGGTATCTGAACAAGACTTATGTAACGACAATAGATATGTACCTACATACATTGATTATTGGATGTGCTTAAAGGAATTAAAATATGTTTATTATAATTCAACCGATGGCAAGCACCTGCATAATATAAAACTGACACGAATCTTACAGTACCGGGAGATATATCATGCGAGGTGCGTCGTAAATCAGACGGGTGACCAGAGGCATCAACGCTGCGTTATTTCAAGCATTTCCTAGGGTGTTAATTTATGCGGTCGGGGCTGCGCAGGCGCCTGCGGTCATGTGTGATGCTTCGCCACACTTCCGACGAATTATGAGACTGGTGGTGGTGGTAATGTTTTTTGTTTCAGTACCATTGGGAATAAAGCTTGAGCTATTTATATGCTATTACATTATGAGCCATTATTGTTTGCTGGTATTTGGCATGGTAATCAATTTCACATTAGTGATAGTTAAATTGATACATTTCTTTGGTATGTGTTATAGACACAGAAATTAATTTCATGAAGAAAAATGCAACCTATTACTTAGGATCGATGCAATTTTAAATAACTGTAGGACAGAAAGTTTCTTAAATAATAAATAAGCCAAAAATTGCATCGTGGGTTCGATCCTTTATGTGACGAATATTTTGTACATATCCATTTTTTGGCTGTTAAATATGTATTTTATCTGTGTTACTCTTATGTTGTCTGTCATTCGTGTTATTTCAATCGACTTACCTCGGAATCAAGTCAATATATGAAATGTTGTATGATTAAAAAAATCAAATAAAGTTCACGTCGACAGTTAGATCTTCATTTAAATAATTATATGTTTAAAAACAAACTGCAAAAAAAATGAGAATGGACCACCACGAAAATCTATTAAATATGCTTTTTTATATCTATAATAATAAAGGGACAATTCCGGACAGCTGTACATTTGGCCACCCAACGTAAGGCACTCATCGCGTGCGTCTCTCTCGCCCGACTGACATGTCCGGTACACTCAGCTCTTCACATAGACAGCAAAGATTTATGCCATTTAATATGCAGATTACATGCGCAATGTTTAACTAAAATATTTTTGCACTCAATAACTGTACATGTGAACTTGCAATGGAAAGGGCCCAAGCGGCTACCTTGTGGAACCTCTATTGAAATGATGCTACAGCTTAGTGCTCACACTGTTGGAAATTAGTAAATACAAAAGGAAGATGATATCGTGTTAATTTGGCAAAAATAGCTGTACAGTATATTTTGTACACAAAGTAACAGATCAACTTATATCTTTCAAAATTTCGCAGTCGATTTAAGTTGAGTCGAACTTAAGCTTCGATCTATCTGTAAAAGCGGTAAAGATGGATTGCAAAATTTGGCCAGGATTGTGTATGTAGGCTGGTCTATTCCTTTGTGCTCATGTATACTGTCCCACTTTACAAGATCATTAACAAACAACTCTAGTCGGATTACATTTATGTGTGACATGGTTCTAAATTTAGCGACATTTAATTACTTTGTTTAACAACAAATGCTATGTAAATAAAAATCTACATTGTTACGAACAAGTATAGATTTAATCTTAATTAACAGAGCTTAATGCAACTAATTGTCCATAGAATGTCAACGGGAGTTAATTAATGGAATGGAGTGATTGACATGACATACCTCTTTAATGTCGACCGCTCACGCTCTTTTGTTTAGTCTATGGTCTCGTGCATGGGTGAACTCTAGAATAGGGTGGGGTTGTCTTGTTTCAATTGATATGCTATAACTCAAAATCAATAGTAATGGAGATTGTGAATTCTATAGACAGACAAAGGCTATGTTCCTATGTATTATACGGGGGAATTTTGCAACGCATGTAGATTCAACATATATATTATAACTAGATAATACAGTTTTTAAAGAGCATACCCTAAATAAAACATTTTTAAATAAATTTCAGTACATAGTATAAAACAAAGTCACTTTCCGCTGTCTGTCCCTATGTATGCATGCTTAATCTTTAAAACTACGCAACGGATTTTGATGCGATCTTTTTAAATAGCTAAGAGTAATCAAAGAAAATGGTTTGTATGTATAGTTCGTGCATAATATAGTAGAAAAACACTGACAATTTTAGAATTCTCTAGTGTGGTGCCGTACATAGAACACATATTTCGGCAATTATATAGCAAACGCTGCCTGGGATAGATCAAAGAAGATATGATATTGTACACCTTAAAAAGGTCATCGAAAAAGTTCGCGATGGCATGTCTATCTCAGGTATTTCTACACATCTACAACAACCATTTTTTATCGTCAGTGTACCCGTGCAAAGCCGGGGCGGATCACTTGTAACTTATAATAGATTTCATTATCAGTAAGTCTTCAGACATTACGAAAGATTTAGATTCGTGTAAACTTACCGTTTGAAGAAGAGAACCAACCCAGTGTTGGACTTTACGACGATATTCATATTTTCAATAACTTTATATTATTATATCTTGTGAAAATTTGGTTGATTCCTATGGCAAACAAGTATTAATTTTAGGTTTAAATATATATATATATATATATAGTTTCGAATACTACAACACAATTTGTCATTGTCAAATTATTATTTTTTTGTTTTCCTTGATAATTCTTTTGATATTGAAAACAAAAAAAATCGTGTATGTAAATTGTATTTTCTTTTCATTTTTTTTATGATACTATTTAAGAACTTTGTGCTTATCCTAGGATAAATTGTGTACGAGTAAATCAGCAAGTGTCGCCGTATAGCTGGGGTTTCAAAGCGGCATGTGCCTCCCGTTATGCAATGCCCTTGGAAATCCCAAACGTGCAGGCGAACGTGATCATCAACACACTGAAATATCGGAAGACTGTCATCGAGGAGGAATAATAACAACAAAGCCCACGTCTCATGAGAATAAAATTGTTATACTAGATAAATTTGCTTATCGTAAACTTTAAATGTGAATGTATTACTTAAGGAAAACTCAATTTTAAATGTGAGGACTGTATCATTTGGCTATTTTTGAGTATACGCTCATGTTCTTGAGAAATCAACCAGAAACGTAAACTTCAAATTTGGAATAAGTTTCACCACTGATGTTTCCAAAATTCAGCTAATTCTTTTTAAACCCGGTTTAATTAGGCTAGCTTTTCAACTATTCTTGTATTTATTTTTTTTTGAAAATGAAGTGTCTAAATGTGCCAAGTCATTACAAACAATGTGAACACATTTTATATATTGACTCGGTTCTATCTATGTGTTGTTTGAATGGTTTCATTTTTAACTCATTACAGATAATAATCCGGATAATAAGATATTGGTAGCAGATTCAAAGTTACCAATACAGCCCAGCTGCTTCGTAAGTTGAAGTGGTAGTGGTCAAAGCACTTAGTACGCAAAACCGAAAGCCGATAGAGCCGTACGGTTCTGGAATGGAGACCACGAACCGGCAAGCGCAGCTGGCGCCCACCTTCAAGGTGAACAGACATCTGACAATGCAACCGGTCCTATTGGAGAGGATATATCTAGGAGTAGACCTAAGCCCGATATGATGATGATGACAGCAATGCTTATCAATTGAATAAAGGTAAGTTACAGTACTGAGTTACTATTATCGACTTTCGAACTAACACGTATCCCAATTTTATTTCTCTTTCAATTCATTCATCCGGTTACGTTATTGTATTTGTAATTCCACAGCTACTTATCTCAGAGCCAGGTCAACGTATGAGACGTCGTACGAACATAACAAAAAATGTATTATGTATTAGAATACAAACAATTCTCTGCTTATTTTAGACTCCAGTCTAAGCCAAGAGCTGTTTAGGAACTTATGATCTTGTAGTGCTATTTATTAGGAATAAATGCTGTAATTTAAAACAACGACTTATATTACAACTAAAGTTTCTAATTAAAAATAAAGTCTATTAAAAAAATAAAGTCTATTATAAAAATAAAGTCTATTATAAAAATAAAGTCTATTATTAAAAATAAAGTTTATTATTAAAAATAAAGTCTAATTAAAACATCAAAACGGATGTACAGCAAAAAATATTTCGCTAGTGCATAGAATGGTTCTGATATTTATGAATGCGTTCTCGTATATGAAGTTGTCGGAGTTGTCGAACTCGTCTAGAAGATCTCCAATGCTAATAAATCTAATAACTGCTAATGTACACTAGAAGGCTGTTCGCAGAGGAGGGCGGGTACTATGAGAGTATAATTTTCTGCATGTCTACTCGGATGTCCGTGAATGTGGAGGATGTAGATAGTTGACATTTATGAATAACTAACAGCGCCTCGCGCTTTCACCCGCGTTAAGTTGTAGAACATTCGTACTGACTTTGCACCCCTCTTTTACAGGGAGTAAATAAATTATTTTCAAAATATATGTTTCATGACTTTCAATGAAGTACTTTATACTGGGTTTCATTCGAATAACTTTAAAAACGGCACTTTCAAAAATCCTTTTTTAGTGCTTCCCTTTTAGTTTAGGCCCTGCGTTGATGTGTCAGTCAGTCAGTCAGTCAGCTTCTCCTTTTATGTATATAGATAGCAATATTTCTAGTCCTTGAGCGAAAAATATACTACAATACACGGTTGATTGTGTACCAACGAATAAGAATTATTATAATTGAAATAATTATGAATGGACTTACAATTGCCCACGTTGCTCGCAGAAAATTACAAAAAAATCATTATGTCATAGTCGAGACAAGTTAGCATTGACAAATATTATATACATTGTGCAGTTAATATTGTCTATGGTCTACGGGGATCATAATCCCAAGATTTGACTTTATAATTTGTCTATCCAAAGCTTGTCAACTTGACAACGCCGCCGATTGTACTAATTGAAATGTATGTGTACAACAAAGAATATAATTAACAAGACTTGTGGGTATTTAAATAAAACAATAAAGAAACAACAAGAAAAATGTATTCTACACTTAATCCCAACAGTCGCTTTCTTTAAAAGCCTCCACCGTTTGGTTCTTAGCCATGCTATCGAAAATCTGTACCACCGGCTTTGCTATCTCTTTCACCTTACTGTTAACTTTTAGTTTTTCCTTATCGCCCTCGGCCACGTCGACTTTTCGCTTGCCATTGGTTGGTTCGGTCTTCATCTGAAGACCTTCCACCTCAGCTCTACTTTCAGACTTTTTCGGGAGCGGCTCACTCTCATCCACCTGGTAGAATGGTATTCAATTAATTCGTGCATCTTATCATTAATAAGTTAACACAACCTCCTCGATTTTTTCTTTAGGGCTCTAAAACGCGGTTTATTGTAGCGCGCGCGGTTTCACCCGCGTTAAGTTGTAAAACAAACCTAGCGTCATTTATGCTACGCTGTGATTGGTCCTAGCGTGATGTTATAGGTATAGCCTTGGCAGGCTAGGCTAATTCCTCAATAATTGGACTATCTAACACTAAAAGAACTTTTCAAATCGGACGAGCAGTTCCTGAGATTAGCGCGTTTAAACAAACAAACCCTTCAGCTTTATAATATTACTATAGATGCCTTTGTCAGTTTTGAAAACGGTTGCGGCAAGGTAATAATGATTAGCAAAATTTTTGAAAGTTAAATAAGATTGTCCATTAATCCATGAGTTAGGTCAATGTATGGAATGTTTTCGTAAATTTAAAAATATTTGTGCTCGTACCGTTGTTTGACGCTAAATTTAAGTATTATATTTGATATTCCTTATTGATTATTTTATTGAAATTAAACATATTTTAACTGTCTCAGGTGTCAGGCGGGACTGCAACCTGCATCTCTTCCTTTCCCGGGGGATTTCAGTACCACTGTAGAAGACACGTCGAATTTTTCCTAGCGTTTCTTTTGTAATAACTTCATCGATGTTGGGTGAATTGATTGAAAGGTGTATAATGACCTGAAAGACCCCTGAAGAAGTCCTTTTCCTTGCGGGCGGTGCTGTCACGGGCGAGGTCACCGTCGACACGCTGTTCGAACGTGTTCGATACACCTTGTTCGGCGTCTGAGCTAATGTGGGCCCAGTTATGAGAGCATGAGCTGAAAACAAAACTATATCAATATATCCAAAAACGAGTATCGAAAGTAAATGAGAGTAAAAGAGAAAGGAGTAACATCTTTTTTTATTTTATTTACATTTGTTGTAAGTAATACAACGAGATTACATAATAATTTATATTTTCGCTTTTGAAAACGGTTATCGCGATGTATCCGGAACGTTGAATATACTCTGTTAAAGTCAAACAAACCGAGTTTTAGAGCCGCTAAAACGCAATTTTATTATAAACAGTAAACGCGAAAATATAGGAAAACAATACACGTATTCTCATATCTGTCTACAAACAAACCTACATATTTGAACAGCTAATTTTAACTTTAAGTCGTAAACTGCAACCCGCAGTAATCTTTTCACAATAACAATTGACGATCAACAAGCATAAAGTGCAAGCGGTTTGTTAGATATCTGTTATCTGGTATCAAGTTACAATGACTAAATTAACAAAAAAAAATTTTATGATACGGCCATATCAACCGAATAAATAGCTATAATATTTGAATAGTACGTTTGTACCGGTAACGAATTCCGTGGCGTCCCATAGCAAGTCTGCGTTATATTATTGTGCCAACAAGACCGTGAAGAATAAATACTACACAATATCAAGTTTAACATATGCATCACGTAAAAATAAATGGTATAGACATTTCTTATTCAACAAGTCATTAAGTCTACTTAAACTTGGAAGTAAACTGTATTTTTTCCTTAAATCAAATCAACACATTGTTTACGACTCTTATGGTTTCATCAATTTTAATATTTCTTTTCTTTTCTTCTCACTACATAACAGAACTACATACCTACGACCACCTTGCGGCAACCGTTCTCAAGGAATGTTAATTTTTTAATTATTGCCGCAAGGTGTCCAAAACATCGAGCAAAAACAATTCGAAATATCTTATACTTCGCACCTAGAGGACCGTTAGGACAGTAGATTCATTGATTTTACTACATTAAATTCTAATGTTAACACGATAACCGATTGTAGACCAGACAACAATTAATGGACTCATACTTTGTTTACAGCACAAGAAGTTTAGAAATCATAGTTCAATTTCTCATTCAATTTGAATCATCATCATCAGTGCAGCCCCAGAACGTTCACTGCTGGACAAAAGCATCCCCAAGAAAGAGGGAATTTTGCCCATAAGCGTATGTAGCTTCGCGACGGGAATGCTGCTGCCCATTTCAGCCCTGTACTACGCTGTTTAGGGTGTATTCCGGTATCTCACTCACCTCTTTATACCTGGTAGAGGGTGGGTCTACTCTGCCAGTACCCCACGATTAATTTAATGCAAATTAAAAAATAGCAAGTTACATATCTAACCTTGTCGTATTTTCGTCTCTGTAGGCAATCTGAAACAAGTACAATTACAATTAACTACTGATTCTTTCATTTAAACTCGACATCAGAAGACGCGATATTTTCAATTTCTCTTAAATAAATAAATTAACATCCCCACAACACCTCACACATCGACCCAAATCCGAGATGATTCGCTTAAAATATATTAAGAACATCAGACATATTTAACAACGAGACACAGAACAATCACAAATATACATATTTTGAAACTAGATCGAACCCACCAGAAAAAAAAAGGCTACGAACTCTATAGGCGTTTACAAATCGTCGCTCTGAGTCTTTACTTTATTTTCTACAAGAAAGACCGATATTTAACAAGATTACCATTACTGTAGGTAAAATAATATGGATTATAATTTATGTACAAAGTGCGTTAAATGAAAATTGTTATATAATTTTTGCAGTTTATAATGTCTATTCAGAAGAGGAGACGCTGAACAGATTTTAATATTTTTTTGTTTACTGTGAACAGTTTGATCCAACTAGAGAGATGGGATAGTTCACATCTTAGTTAATGATCGCAATATTATTTTCGTGATAAACATAGTGTCAGGGTGTTATTTATATATATCTTATTATTATATTTGTAATTCTTGTTTTCTGATATTCAAAACGTAAGTGCTTTAAGCTACTTATCTGAGAGTCCGGTTGCATGAGATGTCGTGTGAATTAAAAAAATACAAAAAAAGAAAAACATATGTAGTTATGACAGGACAACGTTTATTGAGTGAGCAAATCTATATATATATATATAAAAGGAGAAACGGACTGACTGACTGATACCTCAACGCAGGGACTATAAGGGTAAGCAATTATAAACTTTTAGATAGCAGATAGCCTATAGTTATTACTACTTGTGAACCGGAATTACGCAGGTGAAACCGTTGCTTACAAAAATAAAAATAAAAAGATTTCATTTAAAAGTATTTCCTGCACAATAACTACACACGTAATTGTTCAAAAGTTCACTTCTGCCGGCACTCTTGGAATGTCCCGGTTTTTTTTTAAATAACATTCCATTTTGAATCTACCGACAATTTACGTTAAAGGTACCCAGTTGATTTATTTTTAGCGCATCGGTTTAAGTTCGCCGTGACGCGCGGAGTGAGAAAGGCCAGTGTTCACCGTGTCGCCGGCTAATTGGCTCATTGTGGACGCTCGGCGACACTTCATTCTTTAGCTCGGTTTACATCTTGCGAGGTAAAATCACACTTGAGAAGGAGTATTGTTTGGTTAGATGTAAATAATGAAGATAACAAGGGAATTTTCTCATCATAATATAGAATTAAAGTCTTAGAATTAAGGTCCCTGGCAACAAAATAAGAAGAGGTTTTATGTATTTAAACCCCTACTTTTTTAGTTAGGGTATTTTTATATTAATTAAATATTTAAAGGGTACTTTTATAGCAATGTCAGCTACCTACATTTTTCATAGCATACTAGAAATATATTACAGAATATACAGTTTCTTTAAATTAACATTTTTTATTATTATTTTCTAACATGCCACCTGATTTGATCTGTTGTAAGTTTTCACATAATTTTAATTTTCACCTTCCTCACGAGTCGCATAATGAACTTGCAGTAAACTTAGTTTTAAGGACTGTCTGTTTTTTTTAAGACCTGTTCGACAAACAAGAATACAGTCCGGGTAGATTGCACGCGTCACTGCAGCCTATCCGCTCATTTTATGACAAGGAAAACTAGCGCGATGCTGACCAACTACCTTAAAGATATTGAGTCATATTGATTGATATGATAATTGACCCAGTGATTTCACTGCCTTTCTTACCCTTCAAATCGGAACACAACAATGCGAAAACTGCTATTTGGCCGTATAAATAGATGAGAGTGAATTACCGATACAGACGACCTTTGTATGAGGTCCACCTCATATCCCTTTGAGCGCTGGCACACGAGGCACCTTATTCAAGTCTGCTGAGATTAGTATAAGGTAGACCTAATTAAATGCCATGTCATCAGTGAATGCCTTGGGTCATCAGGGTTGTTTGTATCATCAAAAAGTGTTGGATTACCTTCTTCATAAAAATTTTATGAACATTGACGAATGTGCCTATAATGGGAATACTTCAATTAAATAAATATAAGTTTAAGTTTATTGCTTAACATATTTTTCTTATGCAAGAATCGTCATCATTACAGCCATTGGAAGTCCATTGCTAGACGTAAGCCAACCCTAGAAAAGGGGAATTTTGCCCATTATTGCCGCGCTGGGCAAGCTTGTTGGCAATCGCAGAGCGCAGCCTTCGCGACGGGGATGCTGTTGCCTATCTCTACCCTCTGCATTTGAGTTACACAGTTTCGAATGGATGTACTGCCATCTCTGGCAGTACATCCATTCGAAACTGTGTAGCTCAACCATCATCTGCCAGTTCTGGTAGCTTAGTCGCCTCTTACGACACCTAGTTCAAAGGAAGGTTTTATTCTATTCTGTCGGATCGTCACGTATATATATACAAGAAACTTTAAAAGGGAATTTTTTACTATCACTGTTTTGTATACATGTCCGATAGGCGTATTAGTACTATAACAATATTACAAATACTTCATCGAGATTATAGTCATTACAAAATATATAAAATTTGTAATTACATCTTAGCACATTACACGCTGGACAATCATACCAGCCATAAGACGTCCACTGCTGGACATAGGCCTCCCCAAGTAATTCCAACAAGACCGGTTGTATGCGGCCTGTATCCAGCACGATCCAGCGGTTTTAGTCAGATCGTCTGTCCATCTTGCGGGTGGGCGCACTACGCTGCGCTTGCCTTGCATTAACACATACATGTAAGTATCTCACAAGATATCAAACTTGTATCTATCAAGACTATCACGTCTAAATATGTATGAGTGCAAGAGCTGTTATCCACTTGTCTAGTGATATGAACAAAGAGATCGGACGACGCCAATTATTCACGACACTATCAGAAACTGATTATATTAAGTATATTTAAGTCTAATCACAAAGTAAGCGCTGGTATTCCACTGTCGTGCGTCAGGAGTAGAGCAGATTACTCACTCATTACTATTATATTACATTACTCCGAAAATACAGGACTTACACTATTACATTACTCCAAAAATACAGGACCCTGTCTATCCAAGCAACACATTTAGAACTGATCTTTATTGATCAGATCAAGTATATTCAAGTATGTATTGGACGCACCATTTAATTTTCTAACAAGCGATGGCATTAATCTGTCGCGCGACAGGGCTGCAGAGCCGAATTAATACAAAAAATCAGGACGCTATTGATACTTTTGGCGGGCCCGATGACGCAAATAGTAGTAATTTTATCTTGTTCGCCAAGGGTCGTGGGTCCGATTCCTACCCAGAGCAAATATTTATATGATAATATTTGTGTTTTTTCTGTGGCTGGGTGTTAAATACACGACAGAGATTGCCGAATTACTCCAAACAATCGCTACACAACTGATACAACACATTTAGAAACTGATCTTGGTTAATCGTACCAAGTATATTCAAGTAGGTATCACAAGGATAAGGATCACGTGTGATAATCTTATTGCGACCGCGAGTGCCAGCATTCACTAAATATGTAATCGATGCAACACATTCAGTGACACTTTTAACTGATATCGGTTAATCATATCAAGGAAATATGATAGCAAAGCAAGTGGCAGCGTTCACCAGTCGAGCGACAAAATAGAGTCAGCCGAATGACTTCGAACATTCAGAGTATAATTTATGCAACACATTCAGTGGCACTTTGAATTGATATCGGTTAATCATATCATGCAGATATCTCAAGAGTCATATCATACTCTAAGTGCAACCGCAAGTGCCAGCGATCGCCAGTCGCGCGCCAGAACAGAATCAGCCGATTGACTCCGATCATTCAGAATGTAATGGATGCAACACATTTATTTAGATATCTCAAGAGTCATATCATACTCAAAGTGCGACCCAGTTACTCCCAACAATCACGACACTGTCAACGCAATGCATTTAGAAACTAATCATGTTTAATCATGCCAAGTACATTCGAGTAGGTACTGCACGCGCCGTTTAATGGTCTAATTGTAGCCCAAGCGCGAGCTTCAACTGTCGCGCGACACGATCGGAAAGCCCGAATTACTCCGAACAGTCACGACGCGTTCACGTTACACTTTTTAAACTCGCAAGCACTCTAATGAGATAGTTTTGTTGTGGTTACGTCCGAAAGTAATTCAAATGTTGATATTACTTGTTTGAAAATAAAATAATAGAAAAGGTATTAAAAAAAGGATCCAGTCAAAAGTACTGAAAATAAATGAGTGTGTATAAAAGGACTAATGCGAGTAAAGGAAGCGAGAGAGGTATGCCTAGATCTATAGTCAGTCAGTCAGAGATCCATAGTCTCTACCTAACCGGATGATATACAGACGTGATGTATGTATGAAAGTATGATCAAAGTAATGTTATTACAATTTTACAGTTCATCACTGTTGAACTTGACCCTCCCCAAAACAATTACAATGGGGTCAATCATTAGGGTTATTTCCTGGAATTGATGTACTAGGAAGCTACGATCTACTATGGTTTTCTACAGTAGAGCGTAGCACTTAATCTACGCTATTTCATTGTCTATCGATTCCGGCACTCAATCAAACTACACCTCATTTAGAGAGCATTAATATTCTTCTCAGCCAGTATTATCACGAAATTAAAACACGATTACAATCAAACATACTAAATCTTAGTAAAATACCCTATAATATAATATGTTTCAAAGTGACAGGTATCTTTCGTCAAACCCACTTAACGGGTATAAAGCACCCTAATGCGACCATAACTGATGGTTTATGAAATATGACTAGTTCTAAATAACAAACCGCTGGTTAACGTAAAACGTAATTTATATATTGGTTCATATATCTGGCGAGTTATCTATCAAACACATCTCCGTATAGTGAAGTGGCTTGATTACTATCGAATCTTTCCGTAATGTCGATACTATAATAATAAATTGGTTCAAAGTATCATTATATTATGGTATCAATAAATAGGAGTATTGAAAAGATAAGCATGACTGTTTGTCGGATACATGGTGGATGTTCTTGGAATGAAAACAGACAATGTATAGACATCGTTGACTTTAACTCGGTTAAATACTTACAAATATATTCGAAACACATTGATTAAATTACATACATTTTACAATAAAATCTATAGATAGAAATCATCTTATCCTTTGTTATATGAATACCTAATGCAATATCTTCTAATTCGCATAAATCTTTTATGTTACGGATATATGACAATGGGTATCACATATGTAATACTTAAATGTATATTTTAATATCCAGACACAGAACAATTATAAATTTTATCACATAAATGTTCGCCTTGGGCACATCAGAAACACAAGCAAACCTCAGCGCACAAGATAAAGACTACAAAATATACCATCAGGCCGGTCAAGCGGTCTAGAACATAGAAGCATAGAAGTATTATTTTTATTCTTAGATAAATTCAAAATGTTCGCCCTTATTATGATACAATATACTTATTAAAAAATCACTAAATATAACAAAAACATTTTTCGTAGCCAATTTTACACGTTTTTACACCCAGTTTTATTTTAAATTCGATTATGTATCTTCTTCTTTTGTATCGGTTTATCGTATTCTCTTTTTACAAAAACATTCCAAAAATGATTAGAGATTGTATTAATTGAGTATCGACAAGTAAAGCGCGGCTCTACCCCCTTATAAGGAGCTCGGCGCGCCTTCGGATGACACTTGCGTCTCAACATTTGATTGACTTGTTACCAGGAGTTTTTGTCCGGCGACCGTTAATAGGCTATATTCCCGTCATTACCAGACCCATTTGGGTTGGAAATATCATAAGTATAAAATATCGTATGGTAGATAAATCAGTTCAAATGAATCATTGATCAAGCGTTACCGTAGCAAGAGCCAATGATAACGGCTTTCTATACATTTTATTTGAAATCAATTCTAAATTAAATGTCTTATATGTATACATAGTTGACAGCATAAATACTTAAATATACACAAGGTATTTTTTTAGCTACAAATTCAACGGTAACCTCAATAAATTATTGTTTTAAAATTATTTATCAACCTTTACACGTTCATTATTATGAAAATGGTGTTTCCTTCGGTGTAAGAGTAAGAAATCTGGCCTTAAGCATAACGTCTTTTTTAGCTTACAAAATGAACTTTGAATAATAAAAAAAACAATACAAAATCGTGATAACTGTTCACCGTATTTGTAATTACAAAAGAAGTTATTTATTTTTCTACGAACCTAAGACTGAAAGATCCTTAAGTCAATTCCAGTTACACAAAGAGAAAAGAGTTACATTTTTGAACACTATGTACTTCAAAGTAAGATACTAAGAACTTAATTATGTATAACATTACAAGCGTATCATACTCATACATATCTTAACTTCTATCTAAGAGACTTATGTCATTACTAGCACTGCCCTGCGGTTTCACCCGCGTTAAATTGTAGAACTTTCATAATAAGTTTGCACCCCCACCTTTTACCCTCTTAAGGGATGATTATCGAAAAAATATTTTACACATGTTTCATGACTTTCCAATTTTATTCGAATAACTTCAAAAGCATTAGAGTTTCACCAATGTTGCACCGCCGTTTTTACCCCCTTAAAAGGGGAATTTCCCTTAATAGATAAGCATACTATTTCTCGACAAAAAAGTGCTATTGAAGCCTACCAATACCACTGTGTTATTAAGTATTGATTTACTTAAAATATTTGCTATTGCTGCAGCGGACCAAAACCAAAGTATATTATCAAATCTGGTGATAGAAAAAACAAATAAAAACTTATTTTATCGTTTATTGTATAAAGCAGTATATTTTTAGTCTCATTAAATATAAATTACATATATTAGTTTAGGGAAAATAATGTATAAACAATAATAAACTTTGAAGCAAAATTATCATCATATGCGATAATATTGATTTATATTTGACGGCCTAATGACGCAGATGAGTGATCTTGTGCGCAAAGGGTTCGAGCTTGGGTTTAATTCCCATACAGGACAAAGTTTTATATAATTAATATATATGGTTTTTCATGTGTCTGGGTTTTCAATATATATTATCCATACAAATATTACAAATAGGAAAGTGTATGTGTATGTCTGTTTGTTTGTCCGTCTTTCTCGGCAAAACGGTGCGAATAGTTATTTTGATTATTTACACCTTATTCCTCAATTTTAAGGTAGAAATAAGAAAATTGGTACGCTACAAGTAAATCTGCTCCTAGCCCCTTAAGAGAGACTTATGGCAGTTTTCAAAGCAGAAAGCTAAAAATCGGTACACAGACTCTTTGTTACCAACGAAATAAACCTGTTTTATTTTTTTTTTACATTTTCCAGCCCCTAAAATTGGGCATTATTTTAGTGATTTATGTTGTCAAATGTCCGTAACACAAGTACTTTAATCAACTTAGCACTAAGTCATACACTGAAGTCAATAGGAATATTGTGGGAGTTTATTAAAAAAAAAAAGAGGTATTGCTTAATGTTCCGTAAAGGCTGTACACATTATTTTTTAAATAAATAAGTCGAATCATTTCAATAACTCAATAAAACTATTATGTATATTAATATCTTTGTTGTTCTAAGTCAGGTATCAGTATACACGAATACAACAAAACGGAACAAAATACGATAGTTTCTCATAAGTATCATTACTCGGCGCCTGCGCAGGCTCCGAGGTGTTTATCTAATTAAAAAATATCCGCTGTACGCCGTCCGAGCACGCGGGAGAATGCAGTCTCCTCTACAGTCTAGTGACATTACAGTCTGCCAAAACAATGGATGACAGAACTGTGTACACTAATGTGAGGTAGGTGTATGTGTGTGTGAGGATTCAATTGTCGATGGCCAAAGGGTAACGGGCTCGTGCCAGTCATATGAGGAAAACATTAGTCCAATTTATTGAAAACAGCAAATGTTGATCATACGTATTCCGTAACGACTGGTCAGACTATATTTCTCTTGCCCAAAATAATCTAGGACAAGCAATCAATCTAGGAATAAACTGGTGTGTTCCACTGATTCAGGTTCCACATGTTCCTGTAGGAATATACAGATAAACTTCAACAAATCTAAAGGTTTTTTCCATCATATTAGCGATAGAAGGTCCACTATTGGACTTGATCTTCCCAAGATCTAGGGACTTTGTCCATAATTGCCGCGCTGAGCAGGCGTGCTGGCAAGCGGCTACCTGCCGATTCTCACCCTGTAGTATTTAAGCTGCACTTTTGCAGACGGATAAACCGCCTTCTGTCGGTGTCGGTACCCTAGTCGCATCTTACGACACCTGGTACAGAGGGAAGTACTATTCTAGTCCGCCGGTATATATATCTTAAAGCTAGATATCCTAAAGAAATAAACAACTTAACGTATACGTGGGGTACTATCACAATTTGAAGATGCGACGTCATATAGAAAAATAACAAAATGTTTGGCACATTCCGCATTATAAGGAAATTAAAAGGAATTCCTCAAAAAAGGTCGGGGTTCACAAAAAGCGACTCAAAAGCACATGTATAGATATGCCAGTGTATATGCACAGATATATACTTAATATACCACCCTTCAGTTCATATTACTACTACGTACACTAAAGCGGTGCCACTGGCTGTAAAGAGTAAAACAATATGTCGCAATAATACTTTTTATAGATAGATAATACTAAATTTATTTAATAAATGCCGATCAGTAGTTTATCTCGGCAGACCGTACATTCACACCAGCTGTCTTTATGGGAACTGAGCTCGATGAGCAACTAATCGCCCTCCAGGAATGCCTTACTCGACGCGCTATAAATGAGCGACTCGACGCCTCTTTAGGACGGGCAGCCAATGAATTGCGTGTAATAGAATGCACACAGCAAAAAACGCCAACACGATATTTCTCCACCATCTAAAGACGATGCGATGATTAAGACATGGATGCGAATGTAAACTAGGCCATAAAATACGCATAAACCTGAGAAAAAGTCATTTGGATAGATCCTGTAGTGTGTAAACAAGCCGTGCGCGCTAAGAGATTGAATCAATAGAGAATGGATTGCTTAGTTTTTGCAGTGAAACGGGATACTTTTGAATTGATTCAATAAAAACGCGTAGGACATTCACAAAGTCGCGCTTCGTTTCCCAATTATGGGCAGGAACAGCTAAATGCTGATTTACAGATCTAATTCTGCAAAATAGTATCGGTTACACATTTTCAGTTTGTAAAGGTGTACTGAACAAATGAAAGAACAACTTTGAGAGCTAGCGACGAGCGGGAAGTTATTTGTTGAATGACTTGATTTCTCGAAAAGTTTGGCGTACACTGACCTCTTAACTACCACTGTGCAAAAAAAAATTATTTAAACGGGATGATTTTAGTTAAATATTATATAAATATGGTAGGAGTCGATAAATCCAGGGTTTCAGACCTTTTGGCGTAAATGATTTACAAATATCCATATTTATATTATCACTATCATTCCGTCCGCGATACCGTCGGGCGCGAGCTTCACTTTCATCTAGTACCAAGCTATCTACGAGCTGAATTTTATCCAAATCAATTCATTAATTTATAAACAAAAGCATAAAAAATAGACAATTTAAATTATAAGCATGAACTATTTATTTTTTCTAAGCGCGCATGGGATCAAATAACATAAATAAATTATTAAAAAATCATAAAAAATATTTATCAAACTTTGGTAAGCAACATTATATATTCTAAAGGTAACTCGTCTTCGACGTGAAAGGTCTCTAATTCGACTGCTGTTATTGCAAGATTTGCCCAATACATAATTCGGTATTGCGTAATACAAGGCTTTATGTTTTATTGAGTATTTCAATGCTTATTTATTATTAGCGGCCACCCGCGGCTTGTTCTTCATTCAAGTCTTTATAAACTATAGCTTGTGTGATGTAAGAGTTCTTGAAAAAATTTAGGGATATGGAATATCCCTAAATTTTTTATAACTTTTTCATTTATTATTCTTTTTTATTATTAGATTATAACAAGACAAAAATGTTTGTGCACTATCAAATCTGCCTGAATGATTATGTTACAACTATTGATAAAATTCGCAAACGGGTCATTTTTAATTGTTTCTTTAAATTTAATTTCTATTAAACGAAATGACCTAATCGAAATCATCATATTTTTACATTATTTATTCTTTTATTTTTACAAACCTAATTGATTTACCCACAACAACGCTGCACAAAGGTTCGGAACGAATAACTATTTATTAATCTCAAAAAAAAATTAAAATCCGATTCTCTTTTTGAAACGACTTCATTTCTCTTTTATTTCAACAAGACGACGTGGTCACGTGGTTCCTATGGATTCCATAACAGAATGTAAATAGCCTTGATCCTGCAAGCCTATCGTGTCTGTGTGCCAGTGATTTACCCGCCGCCAATCTCTTGTCGCGGGCGCTCGACAAACAATAAATACTGGTAGCGATTTAAAGACGCGTCGTAAACGCCCGCCCGACGCGCGACGCGACGTCGTTAACTTTGTATTGGGTTACGGCAACAAGTCTCAGGCATTCTCTCGTTTAGGGTCGCTTCCTGGATTGTTAAGGCTTGTTTTTGTTTTAAATCAGGGGAGGGTGCGACGAGCAGCGTTGTTACTGCCGTGTTCTTAGCGGAATTTTACTTTGTTGCACTGTTAAGATTTCATTGACATTACGTTAATGGTATTAGCTTTTAAAGATTTTCTTGTAAATGGATTAATGATAAATAGCATTTAATATAAGCTAACAAATGTAGAATAAGTCAAACAATTAAATTCAATAACATTTGATTGTTAATATATCTACATAATCGAACGCGCTAATCTCATAGCTTATTTGCAATAAGATAATGTGATATCATAGTATCTTATTGAAAAACAATATATTATCATCAGCTTTTATAAACCTAAAGAAAAATTATCCATTTCAGGGGCTGGTATTGAAAATTAAATATGACCAACGACTGATTGTCAAACAGTATTTTGCTTAATGTAGAACATTTAATTATTAAGAGGC
Source organism: Heortia vitessoides (assembly GCA_020976665.1). Classification (NCBI taxonomy): domain Eukaryota; kingdom Metazoa; phylum Arthropoda; class Insecta; order Lepidoptera; family Crambidae; genus Heortia; species Heortia vitessoides. The sequence continues at coordinate 3,870,959 of JACJUM010004390.1, forward strand.
TTTTTTGAATGACCAAAATTTAACGATATTCCGCCTACATTTCATATCACAAATATAAGCAATGCAAACTCCAATTTAATAGCTGCCAATTCACATTATCTTGACACATAATAAAACGTAAACGTTCCTAAGTGCGTATTGAATCCCTGCAGCAAAGATAAGCCAATTTCCCAGTCAATTGTATTGCATCAAACACTGCAATTATTCTGTGGTCTTTCAAAATTGGTCCCGTTTTCTAATTACATGCGATTTCACCTTACAACTTACAATGTTCTGAGTGGCAGAGATCAGTTATCAAGTGCAAAATGTTTTCACTTGTCAGTTAGCGTGGTAAACACGAGCGCGTGCCACCTATGGTCGTAATTGACGATTCGTCACTTGTCCGCGCGCGCCGAAAGGGCTCCGAATGGGATCCGATGTCGTTACAATTTGCCCCGGACACGTCACTCAGTGTAATTGGCCATTAGCTAATGAGGCCGGTCGATAGGATCTGGTCGGCGGACCAAAGCCAAGCGCCGTTAGGTGCTCGATGCCAGATGACAGGGGGAGGCGACAAGACGAGCTAGTCTGTCCAGATAGATGTGCGAACATGCCCGTGAAATTGGCTAAATGTTCCGTTAATGCTAATCAAGGTGTCGCCCATTCATATATAAGCAAGGTCAGGCTTAGTAATGTTGTCTTATAAAGTGGAATGCGATCAGCGCTGTTTCGGTAGGAAATTATTTTTAGGGGAATGATTATTTTGACTTATAGTCGGGCCCGACGGCGCAGATGGTAGTGATCCTGTCTTTCGCGCTAAAGGTCGAGGATACAATCCCCACCAGGACAATTATTCATATGATGATATTTATATTTGTTCTGTGTCTAAGTGTTCAATATAATATGTATGTGAGTAGTATATTTGTGATTCTTCTGTTGTCTGATCCTGGTCAAAGTATGTTGTGGGAATTTATTTATATTATAAAAGAAATAAAAAAGTAAAACTAGAACTTCGTGGAGATATTCGAAGACAAATTTAACGTGATATGAGTAAACATTATTGTCCATTCATTCTTTGTAATATACTACTATGCTGCATTTTCATTATCTGTCATCTTTTATCTACATTTTGCTATGGATAAACAAAATAGGCAAGGATTATAGTTAGTTGTAAATTTAAGGAATAGCATTATTGCCTAAAAAAAGAGGTTTCATTGTTTTGAAATAAGATTTTTGTAACAAATAGAATTAGAATATGAAAGAGATATGTGAAAAAATAAAGTTTGTATTTCTATTATAATCTTTATGTATAAACATTTCGTGTCACGGTTTTTGTCCGATGGCGCAGATAGGGTTTGATCTCCACTCAGGACAAATATTTATATGATCAAAATTTGTTTGTTTAGTGTCTAGGTGTTAAATATACGTATTTTAGTATTATATAAGTTATTCCTCTGATGTCGGTAAAACAAGTGCTTTTAGACACTTATCACGGAGTCAAGTCAATGCGTGCGTTGTTGTGAGAATTTATTTATTCATTTCGATAATTACGTAATCATCACCAGTCATTTTAATGTCTGCACCGCAGTTGCAACGGCCTAGCTTATAGGTGTATAGTATACATAGGACCCAGGACCCAGGGCCCGACCCATCACGCGGGACCAATGCAATTTCAGGCATTAATTCAAAATAGAAAATCCCTCAATCGTACGGCTAAATTGATTGGATTTGTTAAAACTGGAGGATACTATTTTTTCATACAATCACCACCCAAGAATAGAACCAACAGATCGCTGGTATCATCATCCATGAGTAACGAAACCGTTCCAGTACTTGTTTTTTGCTAAAGGTACACCTCAGGTACCGGCAGAGTAGAATTGTACCTCGCTCTGCACCAGGTGTCGTAAGATGTGCCAAAGGTACCAAAACCGACAGATGGCAGTTATAAATCCGAAACGGTTGAGCTCAAATGCACAGAGCGGGGTTGGGCAGCAGCATCCTCTACGCGTAAGCTGCGCTCTTCGTTTGCCAACACGCTTGCCCAGCGCGGCAATTATGGGCAAAATTCCTTCTTACTTGAGAAGGCCTATGTCCAGCAGTGGACTTCCAATGGCTGGTATGAAGATCGTCGGTTCTGGTACTTTAGTCACATCTTAGGACACCAGGTACAGAGGGAGGTACAATTCTAGTCTTTCACGCGCTAATGATATCCTTGTGATAATGCGAGCATGTTATAGACTATGGTGACGCTTACTCTGACGAAGACTGTAATCTTGTTTGTCGACTTGGTCCAATAAAATTGTTGGATCAAATGCCCTTTGAACAAAGATAGCGATGCTCGTTTATTTACATCAAACTAGAATCAAAGCTTATAATCAACGAACAACTGCACCGCATATACAGTGCGTGACAATAACCATAGCTATTGTAATTACAAATGTTTGAGAGGCAGCCCCAATAATTTTATAGAATATATTGCGGGGCCGATCGCAACCGTATAATGGTATTCACGGAATTATGGGACCGGCGCACGTACGCAGTCATCAATTTCAAAATGGCCAGCTCCCAGACAAGTTACAATCCCCCGCCGACATTAGTAAAGAGCGTGAAGTTATATTTATTATTATAACCTTCTACATGATAGCGGTACAAGTTCGGTAGTACCGCGAATTTGATCGGTAGAAATAGTTTCTTCTATGCGGTGGACGTCATGTCTTTAATAGGAATTTATCAAAGAAACAAATGGTGGACAGACGCCTCCCACGAAAGCGGGAATTCGTCTATAATGTTTCCAGTGGTTATACCGCGAAATGTCTGTTCTGATACCTCAATCTTACGACACCTGGTACAGGAGAGGTACTAATCTACCCTGCTGGTTACCTCGACCTGAATCTCTATTAAACTAAGAAATCTGTAAGTGTTATAATACAGTACTAGAGATTTCATTACTCTAATTACCGTCACATGGACCGACAGCATACGCCATAATATTGAAGTAAGATCAATACTTATTTGCGCATCATTCATTTCCAAGCTTTACCCAGGCTTGGCGTATGGATAAAATTTGCGTTGAAAATTTCGTTTTCATATCAATGGTTTGATATACGTTGATGATAAATGAATAATCGTGCCAAGAATATATATTATTTTTAGACCAAGATATAAGAAAGCTGTCAAATGATATAATCATTTATACTTTAGTCAGAATTGAAAAGAAACAGAAATAAGACAATGGCGTTACTAGGTATTTTCTTCTTTAACTACTATTAAAAAAAGTTATAAAAAAGGGACTTAGTATAATAAAACCTAAATAAATAAATATATAGCGACGAGGTACCTGACGCGAAGTTTTAATTATATCACTACTTATCCTGCGGGATCATTCCCGAGGTCAAAAGTAGCCAGATCAAGCTATCAGCTATGCTATATTTTAATAAGATCTGTTTGGTTCAGAAAAGGGAATTAACGTTTTAAGAGTAGTTTGTATTAATTAATTTTAAATTTAGTTAAAAAAAACAGTTTTTATAATCGGCCAGATGCAATAAATTAGGGCCAGTTAAAGCCATTTCCACTTCGGTAGACAATCTCTGAATGTTCCCATAACATACAATTCGATATGCGTATAATGTCAATAAGAAAAGACATAGATGTAGCGGACTAAGTAATACCCTTGTCGTCCCGTTGTTGACATTCGGTACCGCGCCAGCCGCCTGCAACTACATATTTTGGCGCAACCGCGGTAAAGTTGTCGATACAATTGCTGGCACCTCGTAAGTATCTCGATCGATCGTAAATCGGTGACGTCCCGTATCTTGTTAGGTTCGAAAGGCGCAATGTACAGCGCCGGCGTGTGTGCACCACATTCCTCGAATGCCGGTGGACAAAACTTATACGCACTCGTTAAGCACTGGTGTTAGAGCGATAAATCTCGGGCGCGGTCGGGCGGCGCCATTAGTCGCCCGTCACCGTATAAAACGGGCGTGCTCCCGAACGCGAGAGCTTTATCTTCGCCTTTTGTCTCTCTCTAACTGCGAAGGTGATGTGCGTTGTGTGAGGATTAATGTCGCAAACTGGCCGGAGGCTTGGTCCAAGTTAGCTAATTCATTAGGAATATTATGGCTTATATTTGGAAACATTACCTCGTTCGATATACGATACGATTTTAGAGCTCGTAGCGGGCTACAAAAAAATCATTTGTTTCTCACTTATCGTATTAGATGCATCTTTGGTAACTTTATACCATTTTTTTAATAAAAATGATAAATAACATGCAATTATATTTAAAGTGCAAGATTGCGAAAGTAAGTACTCAATGTAAACTAGATATCTAGATGAGAGACTCTAGGTGAACTGCATCAAATTTAAAACACAACACTCAAACAGCGAAATTTCACTATGTACGTACGTTTACATGCCTAAACTACCTATAGCGATAACTCTTATGTACATAGGCGTATAAAGTGGGGGGGCTGGTGGGCCGTGCCCATCCCTGAAGGTCTAGTCTACCCCAAGATGTAGGTCTACCGACACTAAAAGTTTTACCTACACTGAAAGTCAACTACGTGAGTGAGTGCGTCATCGCATCGGCTATGACAAGTCAGGGGCCGACCCCCCTCCCCCCCCGGCAATGCTTATTTACTTTAAAAATTCCCAAAAGGAGCATAAATTAACGATTGTCAATTACTTCTTCTGTCTGTCTATATAACTATAAAAGACAACCGTTACTAATTGATATAACAACACACAACGCAAACTATGAAACGGATTGATGCAATTTGGCCCGACGTAGACACTCGCTAAGAAATAATTTTACTAAATTCACCGCTACCGGAATGAAACCGGGTCCAAAGTTTCAATGAAAAAACAAGTATAAAATTTATTTGAAACTTAACATAAATAGTTAAATTAATACGAGGTAAATGTGAAAATACCTACCCCACTCATCCAACCCTTAAAAGTGTGAAATGATGACAACGCCGATAAGTTCGGCGCAAATTGGTAGTTTTGGCGAATAGTTTTTTAATAAAGAATATTTTTTGTAAAAAACTTTTATAGAGTGACCTAAATAACCCGTAATATAACGGAAGCGAAGCCGCGGGCAAATACTGGCTGCGTATATTTCATATTAAAATAAATCCACGCGACATCTCATACGATAATCTGACTCATGATAAGCAGCTTTAGAACTTAAATTATGGATATCAGACAATTGTAATTAGCTATTCACCAACATGCTCATGTTGACGAAGATAATTAAAATAAAGACCAACCTATGAAATATAGACCTATAATGACTTGATGCCTATGATGCCCTTATATCAAGAAAATATAGTTAGGTGACTTATTTTTAGGGTCATCAACTAACATGGTTGAATGTCATTTCACTTAATACATATTGTATTAAATGTCTCTTTTCTTAATAATTTTAGTATTGAATAATAATACTTTTTATTGTAGACCAGTCAAACAGATACAAAAAGAATTAGATACGAATTTAAAACAAAAGTGCAATGAGCGGAGCGGCCTTATCGCATAGAGCGATCTCTTCCAGGCAACCTTAGGATGGAAAAAAAACAAACATAATAGGTAGGATTTGAATGTCTATTTTCTTAATATTTTTTAACGTACACATTTTTGTACGCATTTTTTAACCTTTTCATAGTACGCCTTAATAAGATGATTTGATTCGGTAAGTGCTCATCCGAACGTATATAATTTGGCACCACATTCTTTAATGTTAATGATGTTGTCCGTATTAACCTTCCTTTTAACCGCCATATTTAATATTATGAAGAGCCTTTAGCGCCAAGCACAGTGAAATGGAAATCAGATTACTCTAATTGAGAACCTCCTCCTATTTTGAAGTCTGTTCAAACAACAAATAAAAATGTTCAATAGAAATCGATTTGGGTAGTCTAAATATCGTAGTTGTAATCTAATATCGTAACAGACAGAAGATAGATAGCGTTACTTTGTATTTTTATTTATAATTTTAACAGATATTTTGGTAAAATACTAAAACAAAAAGTGTTGAATTTATGTGGTTTTTTCTAAAAGTAAATCATTGGTATGTCCCGTTCTTGTTGACAAATATTACCGGCACAGGCATTGGACATCCATACACTTTTCAAAGGATACAATGTGTTAGTAATTTATCTAACATAAGACATTATTTTTTTTAGGTCTTCTAATTAAGAAACTAAAGTGTAAGCAATTGTATATAATGAATACATGAACTATTTACTATTATTTTAATAACATTATCTTAATATAATACAGTGCTATCAAAAGGCTGATTAGGCTGCTTAGCGTAAATATCCGGCCTTGCCGAAATGAGCTTGAAAATTTTTGTCGGTTTAAGCGTTAATAAGGTTGTGTAGAAAAAATTCTAACAATTACGCAATTAAACAGCACTTTTAATAGCAAATTGAATTTAAATCACGTAGATATTACTGTTAATCCCGATGGCGCACTTAAATTTAAACAGACATGCAAACACAAAAATATAAAAGCTTAATTTCGTTATAAGTACCGTACATACTACCGTATGCCTATTTTAGAAACCTAACAATTTAATATGAAAAAACAGATTCTCTTCAATTTTATTTATTTATATTTATATAGATATAAAGGTCCATACACGCTCCCCATTCTTCCCAGGCACCGGAGCATCCCGCATGTAATCTGCACGGTGTTAATCTGACACAACAGTTGGCAGCAATGGCGATCGTTTGTCATGCCCGTGCGCGTTAACTCCGTTATTTTGCGTCATTTATTATTAAGGCAAAGGAGCAGGAACATATTTTTACGAGAAATTAAATAGCGCAGTACAAAGTAAAGGAGCAGGAACATATTCTTATTAGTAGCGCTCCGCAATATTACTCGCGTTTAAGATGTATAACTTTCATGCTGCTACCCCCCTTCTTCCCTCTTAAGGGATGATTTTAGAAAAAGTATTTTATACTGAATTCATACATTTAATTGAGGAACAATTTCATTGGAATAACTTAAAACAACAGTCCATACTAACTTTATAATATATATATATAGTACTTACATTATAAATATTAGGAGACAGGAATTACAAATAATATACTTAAATACATATAAATATCACCTTGACACTACGAGTATGTATATCACAAAATCGATATCGCGATCATAAATTAAGATACAAACTATCCTATCTCTCTAGTTGGATCAAACTGTTTACATTTTTTCACTGTCGGACATCGGCCCCTTCCTAACCCCTCCTGGGCATCCCAAGCTTTCCACAAACACCGGTTGTCTGCAGCTTACATCAAGTGCGATCATGCTGTCACTGCAATCTCGACCTTAACCTTAATCACATCGTCTGTCCACCGTGGGTGGCCGTCCTACGCCGCGCTTGTCGGTGCAAAGTCTCCATTGGAGAACTTCACGGCCTCAACGGCCATCAGTTTCACACTGCCCACTTTCACGCCAAGTTGCTTATCTACTTCCGTTCAATACATTAATATGTTTAATGTTTACTGTATTCATAGTATAAACGCCAAAGTTTGTAAGAATGGCAAGAATGTATTGAGGGTTTTTTTGGAGAACTTAGTGCTGGGCTACTCAGACGTCGATTTCAACGTCATCTGAGAATGGGGCGAAGCCGCTCATTACTGAGCGTCCCTATGCCCGAGGGCGACCGCGGGTAGGGTACCCGCGGTCGCCCTCAGAGTGTTCGCGGGATTGATAGCGACCACCCGAGGGCGCCTCTGACGCTCGACCTGAGCTCGGATGGCCATCGTTGTGATGTATAGACGTACGTACGTTTGTCACTCTTTTATACAAAAACTACTTGATGGATTTCGATGAAAATTTACAATAATATAGCCTATACTTCAGAGTAACAGAAAGAGTATATTTTTTTAAGATTCATCCAAAATATAACTATAAGTGTTGTTTGCACCCCAAACGCCTGCCAAGTTTCATTCGCAAATCTGCTTATCATCGTTTCGTTAGCAATGCACATAGGAATGAAAGTTAAGAAGCTATTTCGGGTACATATATCACGTTATCTATACATATAACTTACATTTAAGTGTTTTTTATAACAACAAAATAACACCATTGAAATAAAAGCCATATGCAGTGTATATACGTAATGGTACATACGACACAAATATGCTCTGTAAATGTGTTGTCTGTCTTTCCGACGAAGTTTTAGATAAACGGCTAGATCTATTTAACGGGAACTTCTCTGGCGAATAGCCGATTAAAAATAAACCTTAATTCGCACGGCAACGCAAATCTCACGGGTGAACCCGCGGGGCACCGCTAGTTATTTTCATGAAAGATGCACCAAGATAGACTGCATAACATTGAACCGTAAGCGGACAGTATCAGTATCATATCAAGAGGCAATGTTTAGGCCAGCATTAGCGGGGTTCGCTCGTCACGAGCCGCTAAATCAGCGGGAAGTAGCGAGCGGGCGGCGCGTGCGCAAGTTACCGCAGACTAATGAGGCAGACGGATGTGTCCGTCGCCGCTCCGAGCCTGACCCCGGGTAAATCCACGACGGCATGCAAATACGTCGGAGTCACACTTAGACTTATTTCTAGTTAGCGTAAACAATGAGCCGTTAACGGATAGCGGTAAGGATGATATCGGAATGTGTTTCCTATTTATTTTCTCGAAGCCAAATGTTTTAACCGTTAATTAATGAATAATGAATTTAAGCGTAAAGTGAAGTGGCGGTGTCTTTGTTATCAAATCTAGATAGTTATTAAGATTAAATTGGATAGGTTTTTCACTAAATATCTAGTACATTGACCTGACTCCGAGAATACAATAAAGCACTTGGGTTACGGATACCAGAATACAGATGAATCACAATTTTAATACTTAAACACATAGTTAACACCTAGACACAAAACAAACAAATATTCATAATTAATATATATGTCCTTGGTTAGTTTTAAATCCACGACTTTAGGCGCACAAGATAGTTACACTTTCAGAAAAGCAATCCATAAGGCGTCAAATATATATAGTTTTTATACAAAATAAAATCATCTTTTAAAATAGATGAAATACAGAAAATAAACCATTTAATAGAATCAGATTTATTTAAGAACCCAGCAATCTACTATCGTAATCACCTGGTGGTAGATTATTAAGGTAGTTACGTCACTATCCATATCTTGCATCCTTATCTGTTTGACAGCTTCCCTTCAACTAATCTCTACTGATATTATAAATGCGAAAGTAACTCTGTCTGTCTGTCTGTCTGTTACGCTTTCCCGCTTAAACCTCTCAACCGATTTTGATAAAATTTGGCACAGACAATCTTTAGACCCTGAGAAAGGACATAGGCTATTTTTTTATTCTAAATAAGGGTTGTAAGGGGTCGAAAGGGGAAAAGTATGGAAGTATCGCTATTTTTAGAGCCGGAAAATTGAAACTTATTTTTCAGGCCATTGATTCGATATAAATAAACATGCCATTCAAAGTTTATAAAAGTTTAGGTAAAGAGGTATGGTACCCTAAAAAATATTCCACGCGGACGAAGTCGCTGACACAGCTAGTATTATATATAAACAATTCATTCAAACATTCTAGTTTATATTTTTATCACAGAATATTTAGAAAAAACATATAAAGCTTTATATATCTTATTTTTTTATTAGACCAGGCCGACAATGAAGCCTATAGACCGCATGATAGTAAGCGTCACCGCAGCCTAAAGTTGAATCGAAATATCGCAAGGATATCACAAGCGCGTTGCCAACCTCGTGACTTGAAGTTATTCTCTCTCACCCTTCAAACCGGAACACAGCAATGCGAACACGGTTTTATATTTAACGGTAGAAATAGGTGTGTAAGGTACCACTGCAATATACCTAAAAATATTCTACTTAATAACACAAGTAGACAGCTACTGTTAGAACCGCAAACGTCTTTACATAAATATAGTTCATACTTCATCAACCTAACACAACAATTATTTGTTATGAGTCTTGGTCTTTGTGATTTATAACAATATACACAAGGACAACTTTACGACAAATATTTACATAGAGAATCCTCTATTGTCTGACATTCGTACCACAAGTGGTTTACGCAACTTATCACGGCGTTTTAATCCGTCTACATTGGGTTGACGTCACATAGATCGATCGTCGCCATTAGTACCTCACTTTCACCTACTTCTCTCACCAATCAGCAGTGTTTGTATTTGTTTGAAGAGTGAGGGAGGCAGTGAAATTACTGGGTAATGGACAATAATATCCTCAAATCACAAGGTTGGCAAAGGCTAGTGATATCTTTGAGATATTACGAGCGTCTACAGGTTGCTGTAACGCTTACTATCGCGCGGACTGTGTCGACTAGGTATAAATAAACAAATACAAAAAAAACATGCTGACACAGTTGTATAGACCCTTTGTTGTGAAGATATCTCGAAGTTATACCGCTGACAATCGCAACGATTCACGGTACCTCAAGGTATAGCGACCGGGTGTATATCCGTACAAAACAGACTACAAACTAGACAAGCGTCAGACGTATATCGCAATGAGACAAAGTTGGTTTGACTGGGAATGTTGGGGCAAAGGTCGTTGACACACGTAACGAGAGAATGAATAGTTGATAACATCAAGATATTTTCGCCTATATATGGGTTTAGGCGAACATAACCAGGTAGAAGAGGTATTAATGAAGGGCCAAGTCAGAATTACCAAGAATAAACAAGCGTGTATGAATGGACTAATTCGAATAAAGGAAGCGAGAGAAAATCATAACATATGATGGATGAATAGATGTCTCTGCCTACCCGGATGGAACACAGGCGTGATGTGTGTGATTGATCTAGTGCCATATACATATCTTGATATAAAAAAAATCTCGTTACGGTATTTCTCCGGAATGAACTCCTTAACTACTAAACATTTTTATTTTAATTCTAACTTTAAACTTTATACCTACAGTTTGATGCACTTTTAGATATATCTCAATTAAATATAGATATAATATATAACAAAGATATACTTATAATATTATTTACCATAAAGACAGTTAAGGAGAAACAACATCTAATTGTATCACCGCATTTTGATATCATAAGAATATAGAACTAACTTCAATAAGGAAGTTCATTTAAAGACGTCAAAAAAGTGAAAATGAAGCCCTCCTGCAGGCGACCTGTGTAGTTGTATACAAGAAGTTATCACCTAATATTATTATTATTTTTATAATTCACTCAACATTGCATGTACATTAACCTGACTACAATATAAGTCGTTTAAAGCGTTTGAATTACGGACCAAATATAATACTAAATACATATTTAACACCCAGACACAAGACAAGCGCAAATATGTAAACGTTTTTGATGGATGGTGTTCAAACTCACGATACTATGGTGCACCAGATAAGATGACTATCATTCTCACCATCAGGCTCAAATTTTTTCTAAATTAATTTCTAATTAATAAAATCACACAATATCTCATGACACCGAGATAAGTAGCTTAAAGCACTTGTGTTGCAGAAAAAATGCAAATATAACACTTGAAAGCATAATTATAACGTCCAGGCACAGAACAAACACCGAACGAACTATATATACCTTAAAAGTTTACCTACAAATGAAATGATCAACCGTAGTACTCCAGTATCGCACTTCGCGATTATCGCGATTACTACTAAATACTTGTCAACTTCAGAAAATGGAGAAAATAATGTATTAACATTTGTAAAATAAACGCCAAACTTAAACACGATGCATTTGGAAACCCATCTCAGCAACGACTGTAGGTAATTCCGAAACAGACGGTTGTACCAATAAAAACACGTCGGAACGGTCAAGTGATTTGTATAAACAAGTGACAAAAGTGAAAAGCGTCGAGAACGGACGCAATAATAGTAACATCAGAATGTATACGGGTGGACCGCGGTCCATCGCAATCCGCGGTAATGGACCGGCTTTGGGCAACAGTGTTGCGCGAATGGACACATATCGGTACAAGCACAGCGAGAAAACTACCTCAAATACTATCTTTAGGGAATCTTTAATCATATTTACTAAGCAAATGTTTGTGTTGTATCCAATTTTGATAAATACATGTGAGGTGAAAATCTTTTAGTTTTTTTTCGGAAATCATATTAGTCTGAACGATGTGGCGAACGACAGCGATCAACTCACAAATAAAATATACTAAAGAAAAATAACAAACTACTTCTATTTAGGGGTAATCTTTTAAAATGTAATCAAAATGTTGTATTTTTGCTTTAATTTTATAACATGCGGCATAAATTTTAGACTGCGAATTAATACATTCAACTAACAAAATAAAATTAAAAACACAAATCCAAATGCATTTTAACAGAAAATTAAAACGCTTAGAATCCCTGACACCAATGCCAGCTAAAGCAACTCGCAGCCCACATTTCTAATCCCAAAGTAATGCAAAACGCAGCCTCAGTAAATGAGAATAAAATATCATCTGCGCGGTCCTCAGTATGCAAATGTGCGCTGCGCGGGCGCATTAAAATGCAAGATGGCGGAAGCGCGCACGCGAGGTCGCGGGGTCGCCGGTATCGCCACGCGCCATTGTCCAAGCTACTGTAGGATCACCCTGTATTATAAAGTTCTGAATTTGTTGCCTTTAATTTATTTCCAAACTTAAACATTCATTAATTGACATTTCAAAGAATTTTTTAAATTAGCCAATATAAAAGTCATATAGACAACAATTACTGGCAATGAGACCTATACAAGAAGAGTTAGAAGCTCGTAAGTCATTAGGCAAATATGTCATTAAAATATATAATGCGTAAACTTTATGTAGGCTTGAAACGCGATCTATGGAAAAACCTAGCTAAACATGCACAACAATAGAATCCGCTTATGACACTGCAGGAATAAGTATGCTATTCTTAAAATATCTCTTCTTAATAAATTGTCACTGGGTGGTAAGCCTAGGAACACATTTTAACAACCTCATACCATTTATTTTATTTGTATAAATGTAGGTAGTATTTAGTATGAAGTTAGCAAATATCGTATCGCTAACCTTGTGAACTGAAGATACTGTCACTTTTACTGCCTATCAATATCACTACCTCTCTCGCCCTTCGACCCGGAACTCAGCAATGCTTTGCTATTTGGCGGTAGAAATAGGATAGTGAGGTACCACTACAGACGACCTATCTCTAGAACGAGTAGTACTATATAAATATAACTATTTCATTATTAAAATGAATATATTGGGAATTTTCTTATTCGAATTGGAGGTAAGACCTCATTCTTTAATCCCGTTTCTAGTTAGTAACATTTCTCTACTCATATAAACCTTAAAAATCTCTATAACCATAAATTTGTCACATTACTCTGTAATTCACTATTACAATATACAATTGTATATATCTACATTAATGAAGCCCTTTTTTTACACCAAACATACATTTATGCGTATAGAATGTTAGTCATCTTTATTCGAGACCGAATATGTAAAAGGCATTTTCAGAAACATAATTCTTAATAATCCTATTTATATTATGAATGTGAAAGTTTGCAAAGATGTAAGTAACTGATTTGGATGAAATTTGGCACAGAGATAGATAATAGTATGGAAAACGTTGGATTTTTTGGTACGCAGGTATCATTATGATTTTTTGTTATTGGTAGTTTAAGGGTAAAGGTAATGACTTAGATAAGTTTTGATCATGTGAAAACAAGAGTT